>CM062290.1:267196459-267586783 GCA_031216915.1 Pictodentalium vernedei
GACATAGCTCTGTTAGCACCCACTCAATTTTTCAAAGTTTTCTTTTTCCTCAATGACATGCACTCCCCCACCCCAACCCTATCCCCCATGCCCTCTATATTTTTCCAATTGAAATAGAGATACACAAAAGTAAAATGATGTGCACAACCTTTATAACAATGAACTCGATTACACCCTAGCCACGTGGGAATGTATAGAAATCTGTAAAATCACCACTCCTTAATTTTACAATAAACAATTGGAAAAAAATAAAATAAAAAAAAAGGACAAAAATTATGGAGATTAGAACAGTTGTTTACTGCAGTAAAAAAAGTCTTCTTTACATGTATCATTGGGCTTGTTAACCAGCACCAGGGATGTGTCCTCAAAAGTTACAACATAAATAGAAACAATTGGCTGAACTTTACATAATACAGTGGAGCCCACTTAATTGGATATCTCTTAATTGTATATTCCTGTTAATTGAATATAATTTTCAAACACAAAACCATTCACCATATCTTCAGTACAAATTTGATCTGTTAATTGCATATGGGTTGTTGAGTAAACTCCTGTTAATTGTATATAAATTTTTGTAATAGGTCGAAAAAATTACTGTGACTCGCACCAAATTCCCCTTATTTATCAACCTTTTTGGCCTCACTACATCCAGTACAGGCATTTATTCTATTATATCTTGTTTGACAGAGCTCTATGAGCTCTGTCAAACAAGATATAATAGAATAAATGCTCAGTTTACCCCCAGAACACAGGAAACTGACCAAATCCCTGTTAATTGTATACTCCTGTTAATTGAATAATTTTCACTGGCAAAATGGATATTCAATTAAGAGGATTCTACTGTACTTGCTGAAAGTTACCTTAGACCTCAATATATCTCATTTTACTTCATTAAGATATATTGGTAGAGTCCATATTTATTTTGTAGGATGCATGTTGAAAATCTTTATTGATCTACTGAAACAGATTACAGAGTGGCATTTATTATAATATATTGTACTTTCTTTGGGTCGTAAACACAAGCTGAATGAGTTTAATAGAATTGCACAAAAAAAGATCGAAAAATGTATTCCTGTCAATATATTTTTTTCAAATTTAATTTCAGGACCAAATGCTGCAAAAGGTACAGCAGTCTTCACAGATTCCTGTTGTGCAACCACCAATACCTCATCCCTCAGCCACGCAAGTTCCGCCAACCACATCATACATGATGCCTCCATTCAGACCACCACAATATGCATATAATCCACAAAGCAGCCTACTCCCTCAGTATGGTTATCTTCAGAACAATGTGTCTAATTATCGCCCAGTTTCACCAAGATTGTCAAGACGCCAGATGGCAATGTATGGAAAACAAATGGAAGCTGAGTATTCTGATGATACAGATGCATTAGAAGATATTTATCATGTTGATGGAGAATATTTTGAAGATGATGGTTCTCAGCAACAGAATAATTATGGTTACAATGTTCCTAACTCTGAACTTGTACAGGAGTGGCCATTTGGACATAGAGCAGGATTAGAAGGAAAATCAACTGTCACATATTCTCCAGCAGTGACTAAACCAACTATGCCACAACCTGGATACTTTGCATCTGCATTGAGAGGCCAAGCTCTCCAGTATGGATACCAACAACCTTCTCCATCTTCTGGCTCAGTTGGATCAAGTTTTTTCAACCAGCCACCTGCTGGTTTACAAAATTCAGGTGCTCAGCCTTCAGCTCTTCTTGCTGCTTTAGCTGCAAAACCAGATATACAAGATCAATACTCTCATGTTCCAGGATCTTTGATACAATCTCAGCAGTCCTCAGACTTGTTACCACAACTAAATGTACCTTCTTCTGTGTCAGTATGTGATAACACTGATATATGTCAGTTAAGTAGTAGTTATGTTCCACAATCCACTGGCACAGTAAATACTCAAATTTTACCAACAACACCACCAGGTAAACCACCACCAGCTACTACTGGCAAGAAAGATGTGCCTGTGCAAAGTAATGTTCACATTTTATTTTCAGAATCTGGTACATACATCTCAAATGTGCAATTAGATGGTACCATCAAAGTGCTTTTCTTTCCACAAGATAAAAAATCAGCCATTCAAATTGATGTTCATGGTAAAATGCAGTTTTTAGTTTGCCAGAACCTTGAAGCTGTTAATTTTGTCCCAACTTCTTCACCTGAATGTATATCTTGGCAGAGTGACAGAGGGAATGAAACAATAAAGTTTGAAACACCTGCTGTGTTACAAAAATTCAAAAATGTAGTTGAGAGAATACAGACCACAGTGGCAAATACATCTAAACCCCAGCATTCCACAACTACCATTCAGGCAGTAACACCAGTTGCTAATTCCCAAGCTGTCAGTCAAACCTCGGTTAAAACCTCTGTGTCCACTCAACCATCAACCAACACAAAGACATTATTTGGAGGGTTTTCATTTTACACATCTCCTAATATTTCAACTACTTGCAGTACAACATCTCAGAGTCAGACTCCAAAAACTTCCTCCGGAGTGAAAAAGGATTCAGGTGAGGCCACTACTACTGCAACTTCAACATCACAGATAAAGCCATTTGCTACCTTTTCATTTGTTAAATCATCTACAGCTAGTTCTCCAGCCTTCAGTGCAAATAACATGTCCTCTTTTGCCGAGATAGCTGCAAAAGGTTCAACATTTGCTGAGACAGCTGCAAAAGGTTCATCACCAGCAAGTCAAACTAAACCATCTTCTGAACTGAAAAGTTCTGGTAAACCAGTATTCCAGTCAGTATCTCCCATGAAATCACCATTGAAAGATGAACCTGTTGAAGAGTTTGAACCAAATGTTGATTTTAAGCCAGTTGTCCCACTTCCAGACTTGGTGGAAGTTAAAACTGGAGAAGAAGGAGAAAAGAAGATGTTCGGTGAGAGAAGTAAACTATTTAGGTATGATTCTGAAACAGGTCAGTGGAAGGAGAGAGGTGTAGGAGAAATGAAAATATTAAAACAAAAAGATAAGGAACGTTATAGATTGTTGATGAGAAGAGAGCAGGTTTTGAAATTGTGTGCCAATCATGTGATAAGTAAAGATATCAAATTAACACCAATGCTAAAATCCGACAGGGCCTGGTGTTGGACAGCAATGGATTTTTCAGAAGAAGAAGGCTCGATGGAAAAATTTGCATTAAAGTTTAAAAATCCTGAGCTTGCAGCAAAGTTCCAGGATGTTTTTGAATCTTGCCAGAAACTTACAGAGAGTGTCCCTTCCCCAGAAAAAAGCCCTGTTGTAAAGCCATCAAAAGCTTTAAGTGCAGAACATTCTGGTGGAGACTTAGCATTGTTATTTAAACCTAAGATAGGCAGCTGGGAATGTAGCGGATGCTATACTAGAAATGATAAAAGTACTGTTAAATGTCCATGTTGTGGTACATGTCAGCCTGGTGTAAAAGCAGAGGACATTACTGAAGAAAAACCCTCAGTTGAAGGGTTCAAGTTTGGTGCAACACCATCTTTTAGCTCGCCATTTTCAACACCCAGTAGCACTTCTAGTGGACTGAAGTTTTTAGATGGTGCTACTGCTACTCAGTCTTCACTTCCTGCTGCATTTGGTTTTACAAAAACTTCGGTACCTTCACAGGATTCTCAATCTAGTGGTTTCAAATTTGGTTTCAGTAGCAGTGAAACAAGCACTAATGGAATCAAGTTTGGTACCCCTTCTACTGCCTCAAAGAACACTATATTTTCAACTCCTAATAACAGTGTATCCAAGAAAGAATTTCAGTTTGGATCACAGCCTGCAGGTAATGTTCCTGATGCTATATCATCGACTCCGAAAGATGGAGGAACAAAGCCAAGTGAAATTAAGTTTGGAAGTAAACCTTCCGATTTCAAACAACAAACATCTACTTCAAAAGTTGCAACACCAACCTCTAACACTCCCACACCATCAATAACTCAGGAAACAGACATCCAGGCTTCTTCTAAAGAACCATCTAAGTCTGCAGACAATAAAACTCCTTTGTCAGCCCTGTTCAAATTGAAGCAGGGTAGTTGGGAATGCCATGGGTGCTATTGCAGAAATGAAAGCCATATGGTTAAATGCCCATCTTGTGGTACATCTAAACCTGGTGTGAACAATGAGAAAGCTAATCCCCCTACAGTCTCAACACCAGCAGGTACATTTACATTTGGATCTTCAAGTTCAACTGGTTTTTCATTTGGAACACCAAAAACTTGCGATTTTTCATTTGGAACACCAACAACAACATCAGTGAGTACAGCTTCTGCATTTGGATCAACAGCATTTTCTACACCCACTGTATCTTCCAAATCAGTTTCCAACGAAACTGACTCTGTATCCAAATCAGTGGATGGACAATACAAGTTTACGTTCAATATGTCTCCATCTTCATCAGCAGTGAAAACAGCAAAGTCACCTGACAAAGGTGCAATCAAATCTCCAAAATCTCCTGGTGAATACTATGTCAATGATGAAGATGAATTAAATATCTATTTTGAGCCTGTTGTTCCATTACCAGACAAAGTTGAGGTTAAAACTGGAGAGGAAAATGAAAGTATTTTGTTTGAACATCGAGCAAAATTGTATCGATTTACAAAAGGTGAGTGGAAAGAACGAGGACTTGGAAACATCAAGATTCTTGAACATAATGAAACAAAAAGAACACGTGTGTTAATGAGACGTGAAGTGGTTCATAAGATCTGCTGCAACCATTATTTAAATCCCGACCTAGAACTCAAACCCATGATGAATAGCGAGGGTAAAGCATGGGTGTGGTTTGCTCTCGACTTCTCAGATGGTGAACAGCAGCATGAACAGTTATCAGTGAAATTCAAAGATGCTGAGACTGCTAACAATTTTAAACAAATTTTTGATGATGCCAAAAATGGAAATTCATCAACGTCACCATCTGGAAAACAAGCCTCTGTCAGGAATGCTGATTCAACCAAAGCTACCAGAACTCTATTTAAAGGTGAGGACCTAATATAGTATTATACCATGTATGTATGTATATCTTGGTTGCGAATATACTTTGTGTTACCTTGGCAAAGAAGCATGATGTCATTTGACGTCATAATGTAGAATCAATTAAAATCACCTCGTCCATGTTACTCCCAATACAAAATTACCCCCAGGTGCCAATTTTCAGTTAGATATCTCCAAGGTTTGTATGGATCCTGGAAAGCTGGAAAAGTCCTGGAAATTGAAAAAAATATTTTTCCAGGCCTGAAATCGAGGTATTTTTGCTTTTTGTCTGGAAAAGTCATCAAAATTTCCTAAGGAATATAACTGTGATGTTAAACTTTATGAAAATGCAACCACAAAACATTGTGTTGTTTAATTCAGCACACAGAACAATAATTGCATAAGACCAGTTGATTCATTCATTAACCCTTTCCCCTAACATGAAAAGCAGATTACACTTGCAAACAAAATTCTTGAATAACTCATTTTTTGTCTCAAAAACATAGGTTATGATCCCTCATTGGAACAAGCTTGACAAGCTCATTCCAAAGAGGGATCATAACATGTTTTTGAGACAAAAAATGAAACAATAATGAAAATTAATTGCCAATTTTTTAGAATAGCGCTGGCCGGTTTTGGCCATTAAGTTGGGTAAAGTGATAATTTTTGCATGTTATTGTATTAATTCTTGTAGTTGTGTGTAATGTTGTGAGAACATTAGCAAGCATCTCGGTCATGGAAAAGTCATGAATAATCCAGGACTTTTTCTTGACCCAGTTGCTTGAAAAATTCTACTTCTGTTTCCTGATTTGCCTCCAAAGTCCTGTTAAAGTTTTGTAAAATTCATTCAAACCCTGGATGCCCAATTGAATATTTACACTCTGAGTATATGTATGTGTCACAATAATATTATATTGGAAACACTAATTATAGGAATAATCATCAAAAATTTAATTAATGAAGCACTGGGTGGTACCCGGTGCTTCATTAATTGAAATTTTGCTGATGAGGATGTTTTATTACCTGGTAAACACATGCATGGACAACACTGCCCATGCTTGAATTACGAACAGTCCACAGCGACTGCAGTGCAATACTGGTATTTTTATACTATAACCCAATGGCCCAGACTTAGCTGGTGCAAACTCAAAGTTATCGAGGGCCAAACACAAATTTTGAACCCCCAAATTTGCTGGCAAAACCGAAAATTAAAAGTCCTATCTGGCCCTCCATACATTTACTCACCGCGCATGCGCAAATGTCCGGAAGTGACCGGAATTGGCACCAACATCATTCTTTGTTTGGCCCTAAAAGTCATCAGCAACGAAATGACATCTGTGCTTTAAAATCTCCTTTTTAGCTTAACTTGACAAAGTCAAGATAAGCTATTGCCATCACGCTTGCGGAAGTCGGTCAGTCTGTGAGTCTTTTCACATTTTCCTTTAGCACAGGCTACACCCCGTAGTTCTCGTCTGTTCGTCACAAAATTTCTTATGCAGGTTTGGGGTCATGTCTAGACGAGAATGTCACCTTTTGGTCGCGATCAGTCAACCAGTATGGGTGCCCGAGCCCAAAACCCGAAAACCATTAGCACAGTCTACAGGTTGTATTTATGAAGAGATTTCATTGTAACTTGGTAGGATGCTTCTGTATAATGCCTAGATGAGAACATCCCCTTTTGGTCATGATCTGTCAGCTGTGATGGCTGCCCACGCCCAAAACCCAAAAACTTTTAGCACAGTCTGCTGGTCATATTTAATATGGAGGGATTTCATTGTAACTCAGTAGGATGACTCCGGATGATGTCTAGATGATGACCTCCCCTTTTGGTCTTGATTGGTCAACTGCTACGGCTACAGGTGCCCGAAGCCCGAAAACCTTGAGCACAGTCTACAGGTCATATTTATTTAGGGATTTCATTGTAACTTCGTAGGATCACTCCAAATGATGCCCAGATGAGAATTCCCCCTTTGGTTTTGATCATTCGACCATGAAGGCTGCCCGAGCCCAAAGCCCAAAAACCTTTAGCACAGGTCATATTTATGAAGGGATTTCATTGCAACTTGGTAGGTTGACTTCATATAATGTCTTGATGAGAACGTCCCCTTTTGGTCACATTCATTCAGCCTTGATGGCTGCCCGAACCCAAAAACCTTTAGCATGGTCTTTAGGTCGTATTTATAGAAGGATTTCATTGTAACTTGTTAAGTTGACTCTACATAATGCCTAGATTATGACATTTCCTTTTGGTCGTGATTGGTCAACTGTCACGGATACAGAATGCCCGAAGCCCGAAAACCTTGAGCACAGTCTACAGGTCGTATTTATGAAGGGATTTTATTGTAACTTCGTAGGATCACTCCAGATGATGCCCAGATGAGAATTTCCCTTTTGGTTGCGATCATTCAACCATGATAGCTGCCCGAGTCCGAAGCCCGAAAACCTTTAGCACAGTCTACAGATCATATTTATGAAGGGATTTCATTGTAACTTGGTAGGATGACTTCATATAATGTCTAGATGAGAACGTCCCCTTTTGGACATGATGGGGCAACTGTGACGGCTACAGGGCCTGAAGCCCAAAAACCTTTCGCACAGTCTACAACTCATATTTATGAAGGGATTTCATTGTAGCTTGGTAGGATGACTCCAAATAATGTCTAGATGAGAACGTCCCCTTTTGGTTGCATTCATTCAGCCTTGATGGCTGCCCGAGCCCAAAACCCGAAAACCTTTACCATAGTCTATAGATCGTATGTAAGGATTTCATTGTAACTTGTTAGGTTGACTCCATATAATGACTAGATGATGACATCCCCTTTTGGTTGTGACTGGTCAACTCTGACGACTTCAGGGGCCCGGAAACCTTGAGCACAGTCTACAGGTCATATTTATGAAGGGATTTCATTGTAACTTTGTAGGATCACTCCAGATGATGCCCAGATGACGTCCCCATTTGGTTGCGATCATTCAACCATGATGGCTTCCCGAGCCCAAAACCTGAAAAACTTCAGAACAGTTTGTGAAGGGATTTCATTGTTACTTAGTAGAATGACTCAGTATAATGTCGAGATGAGGACGTCCCCTTTTAGTAGTAATCGGTCAACCGTCATGGCTACACAGGCCTGAAGCCTGAAAACCTTTAGCACAGTCTACAGGCCATATTTATGAAGGGATTTCAATGTAACTTGATAGGATGACTTGTTTTGAAATAATTTCACTGAAACTTGGTAACTTTTGTTGACATACATTAACTGTGAGGGCCACATACATTAACTGTGAGGTCATATTAACCCACCCCTCCGCCCTTTAGTACAGTGTACACCTCATATTATTTTTTTTAAAAACATAGCATACAGGGAACAGAAATTAACATATTCCTAATTATCACAATTCTTGTCTTATTTCATATTCCTTTCATAAACATTGAACATTATCCTTTTCATCAAACACAACACACAGACAAGTCAAGCTACAGTGTCATTGACACTTTCATTATACTTACCAATGGCCCAGATGGGTATGGCCCTCCCATGAGTGGGCACTCATACCTTCCCGCTGAGTTATTACGTGTTATGTAGTACTCTTTTCTACAAAGATTGATGTCGGCGCTAGTTTTGGTCAATTCCTCGTGACTGCGCATGCGTGAAGAGTAAAAGTATGAAGGACCAGATAGGACTTTTCATTTTCAGTTTTGCAAGCAAATTTTGGGGATTGTGGAGGGGGGGGGGGGGGGGGGGGGATGTGTTCAAACTTTGTGTTTGGCCCTTGATAACTTTGAGTTTGCTAAGTCTGGGCCATTGGCAAGTATAAAAAATATACAAATTACTCTAAATTTATAATTTTCAAAGTATATACTTTTTGAGTGTAGAGAATTTTAAGATGTTCTTACTGAATATTCAATAATTTTTCTCTGCAATCAATTGGTATAATAGTAAATTTTCATTGCACAATAAGTATTTTGATTTTAACTCTTTTCCTAACATAGCGACCACAAATGACCAGAAAATTAACCAGAATGAGCCTATAACAGCGTAAAATATCCCAGAAATTTCTCAGTAAAACCATACAAATATGGATATATTTAGAACCAGCTCAGCGAGCTGGTTGTAATGGTAGCTATATTTGTATGGTTTTATTGAAAAATTGTGAAATTTGTTTTTGAAAAATGGGAAATTTAATATTTTTTTTAAATTACTGTGTTTAGGTAAAGGGTTAGTGATGTTATGTGGGGTGTGGTAGGAGAAAAATCATCTTTGAGTGTTAGGGTGGCATGTTCTTATATCGCCGTCTTGAGTTAGTTATTGGATGCAGACTGATAGAATGAGGGTTTTAAACACTCGGTAGAGCCTTGTGGTTAAAACTCTTATCCTGCTCGTGGTTTAAATCTGATTAGTACCTATTTATTTTATATGTAACCCTTACAAGACTCACAGTAGTCTACATATATTACTTATTTGTCAAAAATGTCACAAGATAGTATATTCATGTCACAGGACTGTTTTGGTTTGATGGCAGAAATTTTCAAATGATAATGTTTGATCTTAGTCCAAACTTTAACCACAAGGCTGCCGGTTAACCTGTTACGTAACAAATTGCCCACATCCATCTGCATAGTTTACAAATTGAGCAGTTGAAAAAAAAATTCAAAGTTTTTGACAAAACCACATTATGTGACCCCATTTTAGAATGATCTTAACGAGATCACTTCAATGAGGGGTCACATGATATGGTTTTGTTGAAATTTTTTGAAAAATTTTTCGAAAAAAAAATATTTTAAAATAACAAATTTTGTGTATTGGATTAAGGATTAATTTTATGAATTGGGATACACCACACCAGAAAGTAACTTACAGCATTACTGTCTAAGTTTGGAATGATATAATCCAAGCAAAATTTCATTTTGCAATGTTTCTTAACTTGAGGGACAGAACTTTTAAAAACATACTCTTTATCTTGCACTTGTCAATCAGACAGGTGCTTTGAAAAGATTTTCAGAGCTATGATACATCTCTATGAATGTAAATTTGGAAAGTTTATTTCGTATTTATATGGAGTGTCGCAATACAGTGGCACACACTTAGTAGGATATCTTGTAATTGAATAACCCTGTGAATTGAATATAACTTATGAACACCAAATCATTTACCATACCTTGAGTACAAAGTTGATGTGTATACATGTATAGGCTATATAGAGTAGATTTCTGTTAACTGAATAGGAAATACAGTGAAAGTTACAGAATTCACCTTGTTTTTAGACCTATTTGGCCACAGTGCATCCAATGCAGGCTTGTAATCTATTATGTCTTCTTTGACAGAGCTCATTGAGCTCTGTCAATCAAGATATAATAGAATAAATGTTTAAATAAAGTTTATCTCTAGAATACAGGAAAGTGACACAATCCCTGTTAATTGAATACTTCTTTTAACTTAATAATTTTCATTGACAAAGAAGCTATTCAATTTAGGGTTCCACTGTGTAGGGACTATTCTTTAAAAAATCTTTCATTCACAACCCACAATGTTTTTATACATAGTCTATGAGCTCATTCAAACAAGATATAATGGAATGAATGCTCAGTTTACTTCTTATGAATGAAAAATCAAATCCCTGTTAATTGAAGTAATCCTGTTATTTGAATATTTTTCACTGGCAAAGTGGCTATGCAATTAACAGTGTTCTTCTGTCATTTAATCATAAGGTCCTATAGTGATTGATTCAGTTATTACCGATCCTTCCCCTTGGAAACTCAAAATGAAGCATTGCTTGTTCACTGTGGAAAACACTGGTTGTTATTCATATTAGCAATCAGCATTGAATATAGCGTGAAGAGCATTTTAAAGTAGTGCTGGATGATATTAGCCAAAATACTAATCTTCATTTTTGGGAAAGAAGATCATGATTAACGATATATTCATGATATTGTTCTCTTGTGAAGGTTGTGTTTATTCTGGTAAATAGTGTTATATTTATTGGTGTTTAAGGTCACACACTTATGCACAATGGTCTATCGTGACCGTGACAGTTTTACGGGTAGAGGAAGCCGGAGTACCCGGAGAGAACCACCGAGCATTGACAGGCAACTGTCAGTTCCTCAGCATTCTCTGTTCAAGCTTCGCTCAAGCAGGGTTACAGCAGTTGAAGACATGTGCACCATCGACGTACAGTACGCCTTAATACATGGAGGCACCGTGCCCCTATGGAGGCAACCGGGATAAAGTGCCTTGCCCAAGGACACAACACGGATCATCCCAGACAGGGATCAAACTCGGGACAGCAAATAGTATTAATATGGTTTCGTGTATGAATGCAATAGACTCCGCTGTATTAACCAGAAATATACTCAACACATATACTTTGTGTCTCAATTTAATGATAACTTAATGATAACTTTGATTTAAAAAGTGTGTTGTGGCCTTGTGTCTGTGCATGGTCTACAGATAGAAGCCAGTTGACATGTCAGAATGTAATGTTAATTTTTTCAACTTTTTACCTCCCTTGATGTCTTTCTCCAATATTCACTGGAAAGCAGTCAACATTGAAAAGACACATCAAGGGAGGTAACAGAATTGAACAATGAACTTTTCGTACTGAAATGTCTAAATGTATTATTGCAATTGATTAGTTCCATTAACAGATTAATTAAACATGTTCAGTAAACTATTATATGAGTCTTTCTATTTTTTTCAAGAAAACTCTTCATAAAAGTACTTGATAAAAATTCTCCAATTTTGTTTCTCACAACAGAAAATTCCCAATTGGAAGGGACCCAGAGTCTTTCCCAATGAGGGTGTGTGGCCCTCTGTTAAAGTGGTAAACACAAGCTCTTTTTTCCTGGTAAAATAGATTCGGTCACCAGTGTGGCTTTATCTCCATGTTGAGGTCACAATTAGCCATTGTGCAGAAGTATGTGACATTATACAACAATAAATAGAAAAAAAGGAAAAGAAAAAATAAATAAATAAATGAAATTCAACCAGGTATTTTCTCATGAACTCCTCTTTTATCCCATAAATGGCTGTTTATATAATCAATAAAAGCCATGGATAAATTTTTGCTTTATTCACCTAGTAGGGTGATAAATTTTCCCCATAGGTTTAACACTGAAAGAATTTATTCCTATAGTAGCGACAGAGTTGTTGACCTCTGACCTCTACTGCATTCGTGTACTATGTATAATTGAAAGTTCAGTTGTTTTCTTTAAACCTTTTTGAAAGTATTACCCAATGCCCGTAGAAAACACAAAACATTGTTCATTTAATAAAGTATTTTTGCAAGTTTAGCTCAAGTGTGTTGGGGAATTATTTTTAGACAGAAATGTATCACTGTGCCTTTTATATTTTTGGCAATAATGTTTGTCATCGACTTGGATCTACATGCTCCTCCCCTCTCACTTTGTTTTGCAGTGAGTAACAGCACGATTTCGCCGTGACTGCCCTGTAAGAGATTTATGGGTTAAACAAAATAAACGTATAGTGTTTTCAAGTAAAAAATTTATTCTACTCGTAGAATTAAGAATGAAACCGACTCGCCAGAGGCTTGTCGGTTTCATTCTTAATCCTACTTGTAGAATAAATTGTTTACTTGAAAACACTAGATGCTTTTTCTGTATTTATAATCGGGTCTTCTGTACAGGACACCTGATGATAGAAGAGGAATTGAAGGAAGTTCCACTTCCAATACTATGCAGATTCCATTTTGGAATATTCTGCTTTTTTGATTAATTTGTCCAATCAAGATGTGATTAATTTGTTCAGAAAGATGAGTCACCATTCATACAATACTTCGAGTGGAGACTGATAATATTTGCTGTTAGAAGGTGCAATATTTTCTACTAGAAAAGTGATGGGATTTGATTTGATTCAGTTCAACCCGAAATTTGAGATTTGTAGGGCTCTTATTTTATCAAATTGAGGTTATTAACTCTTTCAACACAACATGCATAAATATTTTTGAAAAGGGACATGTGGGTGTGTTGATATGCAAAAAATATAACAAAGGGTATCACTAAGGCAGGATCAGTAGTTATTTATTTACTTACTGATTTATTGTTTTTTAAGGTCATGTATTTCTGCACAATGGCTGATTGCAGGGGTCCACCCACTCTGATTGGGAAGGGGTCCATGTTTTTTCCAATTGGGAACTTTCAGAATTGTCAACAATTCCATTAGCACACCCTACATGCCACATTTCTTATCAACCTACTTTACAATTGTTTACTACAGGCTTGCACTACTACAGTGGAAGACCCTAACTTGGATAAAATACTCTCTTATTTTAATCTTTCCCAAGAGATTTGGGGAAAAAAAAGTGGTGTAAAAACACCTCGAAAAAATAAGCCAAAACTGGGTCGAGCGCCATCGGCTGTTATAAAAGGCACAGTGATACATTTCTGTCTAAATAATAATGTGCGCAAATCAGTCATCAAACCATTCTTTTTTTGTCCGATGTCCAGTCATGACGTTTGGCCATTTTTATTACTAAACAGTGATAATTCAACTCGTCGATAATGGTTTTCTGTGATTGGAATTATTGATCTGAGGATCGTATAATAACAGGACTGTGTTTTATATATTCTCGTTATTATTTTCAACCACATTTTCATTATATTTGATATATTTTCCGTGTCGTGTGCGAATTTTGCGTACTGTGCGGTTCGGACATAACATTTTTTTTTATTATTATTATTATTGGAGTTTGGTGTCAATGAGGGGCTGTATGAACAGGATTTCTTCACTCTGTTTCGGGCTGAATTTCTGTTTTTTGGGTTCCTGTCGGCTGTCTGGATTCTGTTGTGTTCCCGCCGGTTCTTTTTCTGCCACCTTTCTCTCGTAGTTGGGGGTGTTCTTCTTTCTTTATCTGTTGAGTTCACCTTTTTGTTCCTCTCGCACGTTTGGTGAGAGTTATACCCCCTCCGGGGGGGATGTGCAGCTCCTCCCGCACGCATGGGGAGGGGGGCAGGGAACGCTGTCGTTTCGGGGCCTCCTGACACGACCACGTCAGGTGAGAGTTATACCCCCTCCATGGGGGATGTGCAGTTTTTTACTGTGGTGGATACTGCGGGAGCTGTTGAGTTGTCTGATGAAGAGATGCCTGGTTCCGGGACTATGTGCCCTCTCCAGTCGACATCTGAGGCTGTCACTAGGGTTGTGACTCCTCTTTTGGAGGCTGAGCTCGGTTGCTCTCTCCCCTTTTCCGCCAGTTTCAACAGCTCCCGTCGTATCTGCTGCTACTGCTGTTCCGTCTACAACGTCATCGGTCACCATTTCAGCTGGCCTCGGCTTATCCCTGCAGGGGTCTGCAGAGGTGTCTGGTAGTGTAGACGTGGGGTATCGGCCTCAGCCTTCCCTGACTTCAACTCAGCGAAGTTGGAAGTGGCTGCTGACCGAACCCCCTGTTGTGTCCTCTCAGTTGTTGAGCACAGCAATTTTATCCCTGCAGGGATCTGCAGAGATGTCTGGTAGTGTAGACGTTGGGTTCGTCCTTAGCCTTCCCTGACTTCAACTTGGCGAAGTCGGAAGGGGCTGCCGGCCGAACCCTCTACTGGGTCTCTCAGCCGTCGAATACCTCAGTGTTTCTCATTGGATTCGGATGTTCATGGTGGGGTCACCATGCGCCCCGTGGTATTTCCGTCCACGCTCTCTGGTCCCATGGCCAGTTTTGCGGGACCAACGCTTTTTGCGCAGCCTGGACCTTCTGTCCCGCAGAGGTCTGCGGCGACTCTCCTGAGTTTCCACTCTGTAGATCCTCAGGGTATGTCATACCCCAATACACATCTGCCTTCAGATGTTTCGGCTGCAGCCCGTCTCCCCACATCGGGTGTATTTGAGGATCGTGACCCTTCGCTGGTAAAATGGGTCATGAGTGAAGCCACTTTGTCGGTTCATTCCCACATCGTACCGTTCCGACACAGTCAGTGAGCTTAGGGAGGCCCTCTCCTTGCTCACTTAGTTTCTGTCCAAGAGCCTTTTCCGTTGCTTCCAGCGAGGCTACGAGTGGTTTCCGGGCGCCCCCTATGGTGCCGCCTCCCGGGATTGGAAACAGGCCGCTTTCTGATCCCCCTGGTGTGCCGACACCATGGGAGGCAACGGCTGGCTTGCCCATGATGGGCTATGTGTCTTCCGACTCATGGGATGAGTCCGACATACCTGACGTCGAGAGCCAACAGTCTTCTGGGGGCAGCTCTTGACTTTGTGTTTGGGTTCCTTCCAGATCTCAAACCTTCAAACCACCCGACAGTGTCAGCCCGGTCGCGATCATCGGTCGCACGCCTCCAGCCTGTGGAGCAACCTGCTTCTGGGCACCTTTGACCGTGCCTGTCGGTACAGGTGGTTGAAGCTTTTACAGCTTTGGACTCTAAGCTGAGTTCAAAGGCTATGAAGACGTCAGTCTTCATCAGGGTTGAAACCTTTTTGCCTCCAGTGCGTTATCGTTCCTACGATTCCGCCAATCCATCAGTCTGCCAGACTTTGACGGTCTTGGATCAGGACTTCAACTCCCAAGGCAGCCATTTTTCATATGGAGACTCTGGAGTCCGTGTTGGGCTTATCTGGAGAGATGCTGGAATGCTTTCTCTCTTCAATCACGTCGTCTCTGCTTTGCTGCTTATCTGCTCCCAGATAATTTTGACGACGAACAGGTTTTTTGTGTGTGCTGTCCAAGGCACACATGCATCTTCTCACACACATGCCTGTAACACGGCTAACTTGGAATTCATTCGCAGGGATGCTGTGCTGGACACAAGCAGTTCCCTTCTTGAGGAGCAATGTGCTGCTCTTCGATCTGCCTCTATCGGCGGATCCGCAACTATTCCATGGTTCTGTGGCGACGGTCCGGGATGACTCCCTATGTCATTCCATAGATCTGCTGCTTCTTCGTCAGCTTGATCAGCCTTCTGTTGGAGGCAGGGGCCGTCCAAAGCCTAACAAGTACCCTTCTGCTTCCTCTGCAAAGCTAAGGGCTGATCCTCCTGCCGCCACTTCTACTCACAGGGTACGGGTAGGCGTTGGCAGTAGTCACCTTGAATTCATCCCAGGTTGAGGCATTCCACTCAGTCGAGAGTGCCTCTTCCAATGCAAGTCCCTTTCAACGTTACACGTTGGGAACTTTTGATCACGGAGATAGGCAATCTCCTGTCAAAGGGGGCGATCAAGGTCATCAAGAACATTCTTTCAGTGGGATTTTATTCCCGCCTGTTCTTGGTGCCCAAGAAGGATGGTCAGCTCAGACAGGTTATCGATCTGAGTATCCTGACCTAGTCTATCATTGCTCCTCACTTCAGCATGGAGGCTTTCAGGTCGGTTTGCCGCTCCATTCCCCAGGATGTTTTCCAGTTCAAGGCCATGCCCTTTGGCCTCGACCTAGATCCTTGGGTCTTCACCCGTCTGATGTCGCATGTGTTAGTCTTACATCGCACACAGTCCAGGGTGTCTTCTTTGGCATATCTAGTCGATATCCTTCAGAGGCATTCCAATGCTGCCATTCTGGAGTCGGATGTCATCACACTGTTGAGCCTGCTCACATCACCAGGGTTCAGAGTCAACAGGGGGAGAAGTCGGACCTGGTCCCTTCTACGTTGTTTTGTCATCTGGGATGGGCTTCCATACTCAGCTGGATACAGTGGCGGTTTCCCAGGCAAGGGCTGTGATTTTCTCAGCCTTTTGCCCTGACTCTATCCCAGTCCACGTCCGCAACAGCTCGGGAGTCTTCACCAGCTGCTCGGTCTCTGCAGTTCAGTGACGGATCTCATTCCTCTAGGTAGGCTGCATGTCAGACCTCTCCAACACTTTCTGCTCAGTTGTTGGAGGCCGAATGTCGATCCTCTGGATCTGGTGCTTCAGTTACCGGAGTCTCTTCCTCATCACCATCTCCCCTGACAGATGTTCAGTGGATTATGCAGTGAGTTCCGTTGGACTTCCCCATGTCCGATCATGTTCTGACAGCAGTCGCCAGCGATCTCGGATGGGGTGTGACGTTGGATCCTCTAGGTCTTTTCTTTCACGGGTCATGGGACCAGGATCTAGCAGCTCTTCACGTGAACCAGAAGGAGCTTCTTGCTCTTCTTCTGAGTTTCCGGCAGTGTATCACCCGCCTTTCGAATTGCCAGGTCCTTCTGTTATCCGACAATTCGACAGTGGTTGTTTACATTCGGAACCAGGGCGGCACGCATTATGTTCCCATGTACGAATTGGTTCAGGATCTTCTACTGATAACCTCAGGATGTCAGTGCCGGAGTGGTCGCCTGATTGTCCTAGCTGACTGGCTGTCCCAACAGAGCAGGTTCTTTTCCACCGAGTGGATGCTCCACATGGCAGTGTTCCAGTCTCTTTGCGATCTCTGGGGTCATCCCCACATCGATCTCTTTGCGACTCGTTGGAATCATCAGGTGGACACTTTTGTTTCCCCGTGTCCAGATGCTCTGGCTTTCGCCGTGGATGCTCTGTCCCTGCTTTGGAACGGTCTTGTCGGCTACGCCTTCCTGCCAGTTCCAATTCTGCCTCAGGTTCTAGCCCAGATATGCACCTGCAGTTGTCGAATCATTTCGATTGCACCCCTGTTGCCTCAGTGGGTGTGGATCAATCTTGCTCCACTCTCTGTTAGCGGCAGTTCCGGCACGTCTCCCTCTAGTCGCGACCTTCTTTGCCAAGGTCGCCCAAGGAGGTTTCACGTCGACCTGACTTCATTGTTCCATCGCGCATGTCTTTTGTCAGGTCCTGTCTCCTCCGTAGCATTTTTTTTTATGAGATGAGCAGTGGAGTTGCTTTTCTTCTTCAAGGAGGCACTCCACTGGTTTAGCCTATGCGGCTAAGTGGAAGGTCTTCTGTCGATGGTGTGCGTATCACTCTGTTGCTTCTGTCACTCTTTTGATCACACAGATTGTGGAGTTTCTGATATTTGTTTGATTCTGGGGGTCTCCAGCCTCCAGGTCTCCATCAATGGGCACAGGTCCATGCTTTGGAGACCTTTTCATATGTGGGACAGTGTCGTATCGGCACTACTCCATGCCACTCCAAGCTTGTTCGGCACTTTTCCTTGAAAATTCAAGGCCTAGGAATTTGCAGCTTACCCCAAGATGGAATCTTTCTTGGGTGCTGCTCTGCTTGGGGGAGGGGGGGGGGCCTTAATCCCAGGTGGATATGTATTTTCTCACATACAAGTTGGCTTTTCTGATGGCCTTTGCGGGTTAGTGAGCTTCACGACCTCTCGGTTGACCTGGCCTTTTTCTGGTGCTCACCCACCAGTGTTATGTTTACCAGTGATTGCTCCTTTCTGGCCAAGCATCAGATACCGGAAACTACTCCGCCTCCTATCTGTATCGGGGCTTTTCTTCTGTTGAGGGTAAACACCCTTTGCTCTGTTCATTTGGAAGGGTAGGATCGAGTTTCCGTCTCTTATTCCTGGTCGACAGACGATCTCTCCTGAATCCATTTCTCGATGGATTTGTCTTGCTATTCGTGCAGCTTCCGCTCATCTAGCGACTGGCGATTGTATTACCAATCGTTTTTCTGCCACGAGGTACATGCATTGTCTACCTCTTGGGGCTTATACTAACTCTGTCATGTTGTCTAGTGTTGAAACGATTACCTATTTTTCAAAGTCGACTAGTCGACGGTAGTAATCGATTCAAAATCGACTAGTCGGCTTTTCTGTTGAAAACATAATTGTCTAAGTAAATTAGGTGATAAGAGACTGTTACATGTAAGTTGATAACCCTTTCGTTTAATGACTTGTTTGACAGGTGTTTGATGAAGTTTCCTTGTCAAAGTCATGAACGTAGCTGTTCTCTTTCGTATTTTGAGTTTTTTAAAACGTGCATATTATAGCTTTAACCATTCAGTAAAAACATTAGGATACCTGGGAAGTGTGTGCCTCCTAGTCCTCTGTCTGTACAGTGGAAAAAGTACCCAATGATGTTAAAACAGAAGTTTCGTGAATTTGTAAAATGTTTGAAGTGTTCCGCCATTCGCCCGGTGCAATTAATTAAAAACTCTTTTGTGACGGACCGTTTCCTCACCTTCATATCCGGTCTTCGCCAGCTCGCAGTACAGTAATATCATAGAATATGGAGCTGTGGTATTATTTTTATATCAATTAAAAAGTGTGGACGACTTGGGTGAGGGACAGAACGCTTGCATGAATTAACGGCATCTTTGAAGTTGAACATCAAAGTATTTTTCTTCAACACGTGCCAGTGATTAGGTTAGGTGAAATCAGTGCTTGTAATGCTGCTGAAATCTAAGTTGTAACATTATCGGCATCAACAAACGACAATGATTGCATTGATATCCACTTCTCAATACAATTCAAAATAGGTCCACCACGAAACCGAAACGTCTGATGTTTATGATCATTAACCCCTAATTTACGACATCATCTTTGAGTTTCCCGACTAGTCGACTGGCGGATTTCAGAGTCGATTTTTCCGAAAATCGAATCGACTTCGACTAGTCGACTAACCGTTTCAACACTAGTTCAAAGTCACAGTGACCTTGAACATAACTTTTTTCCTGAATTGTTTTCCACTCTCTAATTAAAATGCCACTTGTCTGATGGAAACCAGACATTTGAATATGGTTTGCACATGATGCGTGAAAGAAACCAATTTATTTTGGGCTTATTGTGTAAAAGGTCACAGATTCGTTGAACTTAAATATATTCAGGAGTCTGTTTCCTTTCTGTAATTAAAATTCTTGATGGCTAATTGAAACCACCCTCTAACATGTGGGCTGAGTATAATGAGAAAAAGAACCTCATTGTGTAAAAGCTGAAAGTCACAGTGACCTTAGTTTGAAATTGTTTTCTGCTCCATAACTTTAGATATTGGCAAGGTTATTGCATTGGGGTGTTTTATGTGTGATTGGCCATTATGGTGACCTCCTGCATATTTTGTTCATAAACTTTTCAATATACCTCTCTCTTTTTGGAGTGGATTGATTTTGTCATCTGGTGGCATGTGTTTGTTATGCTTGGAAACAGACTTTTAAATGTAATCTAAAACTAACTGGTCTAGTGCCAAGGTTGATCTGATTTGCTTAAAATATGTTGTCATTTTCTTGCAATTTTTAGCTTCCATAAAAGAGGAGCGTAACTAATAATAACTCACAATCCATCATCACCTGCGACATCAAACAGCATTTTTTCTCCCAAAATTTTTATGCCAATTTTGTAACGGGACGTATCCTATAATTAACCATCCAAAGAGTTGCCCACGTGCCTTTTCTTTGTGCTTATTGTAACCCATACAACAAAGTGCACAGAGTATAATTATACAGTGGAACTCTGTTAATCGAATTATTTATTTATTGATTTATTTATTATGGTTTAACGACACATTAACAGTCAAGGTCATATCATGTCGGTGACTTTTTTAGGGGTAGAGGAAGCCGGAGTACCGGGAGAGAACCACCAAGCAACGACTAGCAGCTTCCAGCTCCCCAACATCATAACTCCATAGACGTGCAGTACGCCTTAGTACACACCGTCATTGTGCCCCATGTGGATAATCATAATGAAGTGCCTTGCCCAAGTAAAAAGACGGAAGTCCGAATCTATTGCTCAGACGGTCACCATCCAAGGGCTAACCAGACTTGATGTTGCTTAACTTCAGTGATCTGATGAGAACCGGTTACCACAACACCACTGCACCCCCTGTTAATTGAATAGCCACTTTGCCAATGAAAATCATTTCATTAACAGGAGTATCCAATTACAGGGATTGTGTTGTTGAGCTCGATCCAATGAGGGGTCGTAACCTATGTCTTTGAGACAAAAAATTAATTATTCAAGAATGTTTTTGCAAGTGTCGTCTGCTTTTCATGCTAGGTAAAGGGTTAACTTATATGAATAGAAGATGACAATTTACACAGTTATAAAAAAAAATGTTTAATAAGGCCTAAAAAACAAAATGTTTCTCAGGCCCTCCCACATGGTCCTTTTGGCTGCTCTCTTTTTATTACCAATGCAAACTTAAAAAAATTAAATGGATGGTGTCTGATATTTTACCAAAGTTAATAAAATTGATAAATTTGTGCATTGAATGCAAGAAGGCTTTCCAATGCTTTAGCATTGCAAAGTCTTCTTGCACTCAAAGGACGAAATACACCACCACCCATGCTATTCTGTAGATTATGAGGCTTAAAAGATAAAACATAAAACAAAGCAAGAACATGAACTTTTGATGACAATGAAATAATTACAAAAATTTTAAAAAACTGCATGCAATTTCACAAAAACGGCCTGAGAGACAGAAGATCTACTTTATGGGGCCTAACTGAAACATTTTTACTTAAAAAACAGCTTTTGCTCCCATAACATATGTTTTGAGGCAAAAATTGAAAAAATAAAATGGCAGTTTCTTATCAACCTACCTTACAAAAGTTTACAACAGGCTTGCACTACAGTGGAAGTCCCGAACTCGGAAAAATACGGGAATCAGTTTTGGACCAAAAATCCCAGAAAACAACAGTCAAATATTTCTTTCCTGTTGTAAGTTATGTAAAACTTTTGGAGTCACATCACGTGCATTTCAAACTCTGGTTAAAACTCACGAAGCAGTAAAATATGGATTTAAGTTAAATTTATTTAAGAAAAGGGTATTTTATGATAAATATTTCAACTGTGTTCATGTTTAATTCTGTTTATTTTTATACTGTACCAATGACCCAGACATAGCTGGTGCTAACTCTTAAAATATAGGGCCAAACACAAATTTTGCCACCCAATCCCCAAAATTTGCATCTAAAACCAAAGAAAACATGTCCTGAAAGGCCCTCCACACTTCGCCTCTACTGCGCATGCGCAGTGTCAAGGACGTTCCGAAATTGGCGCCATTAATCATTCTAAGTTTGGCCCTTCATCAGTTAACATCTGACTGATCTTTGTGCTTGTAAATCTCAGTTTAAATGATGCCAGACACATAAATATTAGTGAAATGGTGATTCTAAGGAGGATAGAGAAGGAGGAGAGGAAAAAATGTGTGACAGAATATTATCAGGGCTGTAACTTAAAATTTTTTAATGAAATTATGTTAAGTTACCTATTTTCGAGGCAGCAGCCATTTTGTTATCATTCTGATTATTTAGTTACACTGTTTTTTAAGTGTTTTCCTCTCTCCCTGTCCTTTAAGTCCCCCCTTGCTATTCTCCCATGCTTTTGGCATAGTTTTTGTAATTATTATTACTAAATTTTCTTGGGAGTTTTAGCTGAATAACAGAATGAATTCTGTTCTTTTCCCCATGTTTACGTCTTCACCTACGGGTAGTTAGGCGTTGTGTTCTGCATCTACCATCTGATGTTCTGCAGTTTCTTCCCTGGAAGTCTCTGTTTTGCATCAGATAGTGTATTTTTGGTAACTGATTTCGGGCCTGGGTGCCTGGAGTCTTATTTTAGTGTTTTTACACTCATTGTTTACATTTACAACAGCCCTCTGTGTGAGGGGGGGATTTTTGGAAAATAATATCTTGATGTTAATTTAATCATAACTAGATACATTATTATTGTTCGTAAGTGTTGAATAAATTGTTTAAAATATTTTTAAAATTTTTGTCCACACTTAGGCTTGAGATCCATTGGGGCTCAACGTTACTTTTCAGAAACTTGGGCTGTTCTGAAAAAAATATTTTTTCAAAATATTTTGATTTCAATTATTTTTTCTATATTAATGGATCATATTATTATTATTATGTATTTTGATTGCCAGGGGTTAGTGCGAGTACCAGGACTTGTTTTCTTTTCACATTGAAAGGATATTGATCAATTGTATTAAGAGGAAGTCTTCCTCTGACTTTATAATCATTCTATATGTGGTCAGTGTACTCGCATTAACTCCTGTTCTGTATCGTACGATTTCGATGACAATATGGGAAGCGTATGTCACGGTATGTTATTGGGGAATTGGACACTCCGGTCCTTTCCCCGCAGGGTCACTCTACTTTATCAATTTCTATTTCAGACGATCAAGATTAGGGTGATGTATCTGTGATGTCTTCCAACAGTGTGCCTCCGTCGTCACAATTAATGAAGGGCTAGCGGAAAAGTGCTCATGTAAATACGCCAATTGCCTAAGAGGACCCTAGTAGGTTCGACGGCCTTTGATGTCCGCTAGCTCGCCCGGTGTAGCGTCCATTCACCGAATGGTTCGGCAGCCGGGTTCGTCCGTTGCGGTCTAGAAGGAATTTTGGGGTGATGCGAGCACTATAAATCAACCTAATGCACACCCAGTGACGGCGGATCGGAGGGAGAACGGAGGAAGCCTTTTAGTCCGGTTCATAGCCCGTTCCGGTCCATCCGGACGGCAAGCGAGAGAGGCCCCTCTCTCGTTCAACAACATCTGGCCCCAGATGTTGTGGTACAAAATGTGTCACAAGCGGAGCATACGTCCGTCGCTCGGGACGCTCCGTTGTATAGGCAGTCCGCGGAGACTGCTAAGGCTTCCTCTTCTCGTCAGCGCACACGACCGCTCCTTGGCTGCGTGACCGCCGATATATTACCAGCTTCGCCGATCAAGGATTCTTCGGCGACCAGGTCACACCATCCGGTAGCCAGGGACACGAGGCCTGCGGACTCCGGACGTTCGCATAGGAAGTGTGCGGGAGTCAACGTACACGGAGCTTCCGGCGGCAATGCATCGTAAGACCGCTACTGCACAGGCCTCGGGAACGGACGTGCTTTCCTAAATAGCACAGTTTATCGCAGCATCCCAGCATCAACTGAATCTGTCGCATATTTTTTATCCGACGATGCTGGGTCGGGACGCTCCGCGGAAGCGGGTACGGACGTCCGAAAGTTTCATCCGGTCCGACGGGATACCGAAAGGGATTTGGAGGATTTCGAGCTTTCCCTTTCGGAACAACATATGCTGTTGTGTATGTCATCTGACTTGGTCTTCTACAGCTTCTTTCGTCGGACCAGAATGCTGCGATGCCGGATAAGAAACTGATAGCGTCGGTGGACTTAGAAATTTTTGGTTCGGTTCAGGGACATCGTCCCTCAGTTCCGACATAGTCCAATAATGTCATACAAACTTTCGAATTATTGAACGACGCTATATATATTATTATTTTATGCTTGCTATAACCAAGCATTTCTGTTTTCTTGTTCGCAAAGTTATGGAGATGTCTTTCAAAAGTGTGCCTCTGTCGTCATAGTTAATGAAGAGCTAGCAGCAATAAGTGCTCAAGGAATATGTCTATCGCCTATGGAGTGACATTCGCTAGCTCACCCGGTGTAGCGTACATTCATCGAATGGTTCGGCTGCCGGGTTCGTCCGTTGCGGTCTAGGAAGGAGATTTGGGTGATGCGAGCACTTTAATTACTTTAGTACTCACCCAGTGACGGCAGATTGAGGACAAATCGGAGGAAGCCTGTTAGTCCGGTTCCTGGCTTGTCCAGGTCCATCTGGGCTGTGAGCGAGAGAGGTCCCTCTCTCGTCCAACAACATAGGGGACCGCATGTTGTGGTTCAGATATTTTACATTCGGAGCATATGTCTGTCGGTCGGAACGCTCCGTTATATTGACAGTCCGAGAGACTGTCCTTAATGCTTCCTCATCCTCACAGCAGGGCACACGATCGCACATTGGCTACGTGACCTGGAGTATCCGATTAGTTTCGTCATTCAGTGATTCCACGGCGAATAGGTCACGCCATCCGGTAGCCAAGGGACACGAGGCCTATACACTCCGTTCGCTCGCATATTGGTAGTATGCACGGGGTAACGATCACGGAGCTTCCAGCGGCAATGCATCGTAAGACCGCGTCTCCTCAGGCCTCAGTGACGGACGTGCTATCCGAGTTAGCACAGTTGTTTCGCAGCATCCCAGCAATTGACAGTTTCTCGGTCGAATCAGGAATTATCCGACGGCGCTGGGTCGGTGCGGTCCGTGGTTGCATCAGGTACGGACGACCGAACGCTTTATAGGGTCCGACAGGATGGCGAAAGGGATTCGAAAGATTTCGAGTTTTCCCTTTAGTAGTATCGGAAGCTGCCTTTCATATCTTCTGGCATTATCTTCCAGTGATTGTTATTTCGGACTTCATTGCTGCGATCTTGGATAAGAGACTTATAGCGTCATTGGACTCTGATTTTTCGATCGGTTCAGGGACATTGTCCTTGACTTACTGACGCAGTCCAATATTGTCATTACAACATGTGTTTTATTTTTCGACACTATATATATATTTATACAAGCCTGCTACCAAGCATGATTGTTTAGTTTCTTGTCCGCGTTGCTCATTTCTGCCATTTTATCATTTATTCGAATAGTTTATTTTGGCAGAGCAGGGCATACCGAGAGTTCATATGCATCTAGACGGTGTGGTTAAAGACTGGATATATTCTTTTTCGCCGTTTATGTCTTTTCCAACTTCAATGTTGGAAACGACATGATGTATAGTAGACTTAACTTAGACGCTTTATCATACGTAATCCGCCTTACTGAGGCATTATCATTACGTCTTCAAGAAAAGATTTACGGGATATTATTCTCAATGTAATTTCTTTTGAGGGCAGTAGTTTGTTCTCGTATAACTCCGCCCTTCAGTGGCTGATTGGAGTTGGTTAGACGTGACGCAGCCCTAGCTACATCCACGAGCGTGGATAGTAAGGTTAAGAACTCTCTCAGAGTCGCTTCGTTCTCGGAGGAGCTTCTCTTCGACGGCAACTTTTCGGCAATCCATGAATTGCTCGATTTACACGTTCTCTTGTCTATCTAGTGTTACAAGAGATTCAGACTGGGGCAAACATTCAGTGGTTGACTCAGAGAGTGCCACCGCAGTTGCCGGACCCGAGTGTGGCTGTTATGACGGTTGCCAGTCAAACAGATTGGGATATAATACTGATCCCTACGGATTCGAAGTGCCAGGGTCTTTGGGTTCCGCAGTCTCTTAGCAACCAGTTTTCTTCCGCGGAATAATGTTTTTTAGGCTTGCTTTATGTCATTGCATGAACATTATTCAGAAACGCATGCCCAAATCCTGTCCTTTAATTCGACAGTAGTGGCGTATCTCCGGAACCAGGGAGGCACTCTTTCGTTTCCGTTATTCAATTTAATGGAAAGAATCCGTCTGTTGGTTATAGTACACCAAGTTCTGTTTTGGTCCGTCATATTCCGGGTCATCTGATTGTTTTACCGGACTCCCGTTCTCTTACGGGTCGCTTGTTGCTGTCAGAATGGACTCTCAACAAACAAGTATTCAATCAGATTTGCTATCTATGGGAGCGCCCAATGATGATTTATTTATGACACAGCTTGCTAATCAATTGCAGACGTATGTGTTGGCTTGTCCAGATCTCTGAGCTAATGTTGTTAACGATCTATTGATCTATAGGACGGAACGATAGGATACGCGTATCCTCCGGCGCTGTTGTTTCAGCAGGTATTGCTAAGATAAACAACCACAATACATTTCTGTTGATAGCATCTCTATCTTCACAGAGATCATGGGTAATTTACTCTCTTGTCTACTGTGGGTCTTAACGTGAAATCTTCCTCTATGTGAGGATCTTTTTTCACTGGGTAAATCGTGTCATCTTTATCACAACCCGCAAGGTCGCAACCTTCATGTATTCCGTTGTGTGGTCCGTATTGCATTGTAAGCACTGTACTGGACGAGCTTTGGACGCGATTTCTTACTATAGGAGATCCTCTTCTTCGCTATTCTATGCGGCTAAAGTGGAGGCTCTTCCGTCGTTGGTGTAGGGATCATTATGTTCATATTGTTGATCCCTCCATACTACTCATTGCAATTTTTTAGTATACTTGTTTCACAAGATCTACTGCAGCCTGTTATTATTAAGGTTATAGGTTTATGTTACCTCATACCTATGCACTCTACGATAGTTTACAATTGAGTCTTATGTCTCTTTATCTAAGTCAGTTAGTAACTTTTTGATAAATAGACTTAGAATCTTTAGATTAAATTCCTATATGGATTTTAACTTCGGTTCTTATTTATCTAAGTAATCATTTGAGCCTCTGGAAACAGTAGTTTTCAAATTCTGACCTTTTAGACAGTAATTCTGTTGGTTTCTCTTTTACTGTAGAGTCAGTGAGTTTCATGCACTATCGATGGATGATTTTCACTTTCGTAGTTTCAGAATCACTACTTCCGTTACTATTTAGGTTGGATTTTTGCATAAGAGTTAGGCTCCTATTATCCGGAACCTATTATTTTTAAGGTCCTTCCGTCTTCGTATGGGCATAGGCCTTTACTCTTTCCGGGTAGAGTTTATGTATTTATAAACAGATATCTGTTTATTACTATGGGCGTAAGCTTCTTCTGTCTTTGATGCCTAGTAGAAGGACGTTACGCTCCATTTTATTGTTAATGGATTCTATTAACTATCGGTACTGCTTATGGTATATCATTGACTTAGCAGTTGTGCTTAAGATTTCGGCTCATGAAGTAAGAGTTCTTCTACTTCTTGGGCTTACATTAATAGTGTCGCTATTATAGATTTTTGAAGGCCGCTCATTGCGCTCAGCCATCCACATTCATGAATTTTTATCTCAGAAATATCCAGTCCATTTCTGGAGGCCTCTATTGTTAGGTCTATTATCTACTGCTCAGAATGTCATTCACTTAACAGTTGCTACTATAGCTAGGTAGGCTGTCTGTTTCGGCAGTGTCTCCGTTCTGCTGCACTCTTCGCTCTGGGCTATTTGACCCAGGGCAAGAAAAAGGGGGGGGGGGGGGGGAGGGTGTTCCCTTGGGTCACCTGTTTTGCTATGAAAACAAGGGGATACCTCCTCCGGAGTTAGTAATTCTGAGCTGTTATTGGGATGGTTGTTTAGTGAGAAGTTTAGGTTTTTAAAATTCATTCAAGTCTTAGTTTTTAAAGTATAGCTTTTGAATATTGCATATGTCAACGGACATGATTATGCAATCCTCAGACACTTTTAGGAGTATAAGAGTCTCTATTCTCTAGACTTACTTTATTTATTGGCTTACTTTAAAAATTATTAGTATAAGGATTATATTGGATATTAATAGAGTACATGGATGTATGAAGCTCAATTTTGGAAGGTGTTGTATCTTTCTAATTTATCATAAATAAGAAAGATACATGTAAGGCCTATTACTTCTTTTTCCCTACAGGGGATGACTCTATTTTATTTTATTGAGCGTATTCCATTTTGCTCTATGTCCTTGGCCCTCCAGCCTTTTTACTATTCAGCTATGTCTGGGTCATTGGTACAGTATAAAAATGTTAAAAAATTTATAGTAATTTATATATTTTTTATACTTACCAATGACCCAGACGGGGATGGCCCTCCCAGGAGTTGGGAACTCTTGCCTCCCCGCTGAGTACATAGCGCTTACCAGGCACTGGTTATTAGAATGATTAATGGTGCCAATTTCGGAATGTCCTTGACACTGCGCATGCGCAGTAGAGGCGAAGTGTGGAGGGCCTTTCAGGACATGTTTTCTTTGGTTTTAGATGCAAATTTTGGGGATTGGGGGGCAAAATTTGTGTTTGGCCCTATATTTTAAGAGTTAGCACCAGCTATGTCTGGGTCATTGGTAAGTATAAAAAATATAGAAATTACTATAAATTTTTTAACTTTTCTACGTAATCGAAGATTTGTGATCCATGTGCGAGTGTTGAAGTGAAAATAGGTGACTTACTTTCAAAAAATTGAAAACTCCACCTTCAGTGCAGTTTTTTGGTAAATAAAATATATGAAAAGGAGTTAAATAATATATATTTATTCATAGAATAGCTTTAATCCTCATCCCTTTTCCAAATCAAAACGTATACAACACCATGACCTCAACTATTCAACACAGTTTAAAAATAGGGTAAAGTCACTTAGGATGCTGAAAAATTATGACTGCATTTTATACTCAATGGACTTATTTTCTAACACTACATTTATTATACCCCCCGCAAACAAAGTTTGGGGGGGGGAGGTATCTAGGAATCACCCTGTCCATCCGACCGTCCGTCCATCCATCTGTCCGTCTGTCCATCCTTATAAGCGCAACTCCTCCTAAACCGTTTCAAGAATTTTCATGAAACTTTACACAACAGAAGAAGAACTCCATATGAAGATGTGCATGAAGCAATATAATTCCGTTCTGACATTTCCAAGGGGAGATAATCCAACTTACACATTTCAATTGCTACTTCATATGGTTGTGTCCTCGTATGCGCAACAACTGAGGCACGGAGGGTATCACTTTGTGAGCTTGCTCACAGTACCTCTAGTTCTGTTGTGCTGACTACAGAACTGTTAACTGTTGGCCATCTGTACACAGTTTCGATTTTGCCTCATGTTCTAGCCAAGATACGAACCTGCAGTTGTTGAATCTTTCTGATCGCTCCCCTGTTGCCTCAACGGGTGTGGATCCATACAGCTCCGCTCTTTGTTGGCGGCAGTTCCAGTGTGTCTCCCTCTACAGCATAACCTTCTTTCCAAGATCACCCGAGGAGGTTTCATATCAACCTGACTTCATTGTGCCTTCACGCATATCTTTTGTCAGGTCCTGTCTCCTCCATAGAGGTTTTTCGAGACGAGCAGTGGAGTGCTTTTCAAGGCGGCACTCCGCTGGTTTAGCCTATGGGCTAAATGGAAGGTCTTCTGTCGATGATGTGCTAATCTCTCTGTTGGTTATGCCGATCTTTCGATAACACAGATTGCAGAGTTTCTGGTATATCTGTTAGATTCTCGGGGTCTCCAACCTGTTACCATCTAAGGGTACAGGTGCATGCTTTCAGAGGCCTTTTCTTTTGTGGGAAAGTGTCATATTGGCACAAATCGGTCCCTCTCCAAGCTTATTCGGCACTTTTCCTTGAAATGGCCTAGGATTTTGCAGTTTACCCCAAGATGGTATCTTTCTTGGGTGCCGCTTTGCTTGGGGGGGGGAGGGGGGGGGGGAGTTTCAACCTTTGTCCCAGGTGGATATGCTTTTTCTCGTATACTGGACGGTTTTGTCTGATGGCTTTTGTCTCAGCCAGAACAGTTAGTGCACTTCACGCCCTCTCTGTTGATCCGGCCTTTTCAGGAGCTCTGCCAACCGTGTTTACTTTACCACTGATTGCTCCTTTCTGGCCAAGAAGCAGATGCCAGAAACTACTCAACCTCCAATCTGTATCAGGGCTCTTCCTTCTACTGAGGGTAATTGCTGTTTGCTTTGTTCTGTTTGTGCAATTCGCATTTACTTCAACCGAATGCAGTTCATTAGGAAAGATGGGAACAGATATATTTCTGTCTCTTATGCCCGGTCGACAGAAGATCTCTCCTCAGTCCATTTCTAGATAGATTTGTCTTGCTATTCGCACGTCATCTGCTCATCTAGCAACTAACGATTGTATTTCCAATTGTTTTTCTGCCCATGAGGTTCGTGCATTGTCTACCTCCTAGGCTTATGCTAACTCTGTCAGTTGTCAGATGTTATGCAGGCAGACTGCTGGAGAAATGCTTCGACTTTCTCCACTTATCTACATCAGTTGCAGGAGCAGTCTTTGGACCTTTTTTCTTTAGGCCCTCTTCTTCTGCTTTGGCTGTCATCAGCCCTACCCATTAGTGTTCTTGCAAGGTCAGTTCCAGCCCTGTTTTTGGTTCTGTCCTTTCTGTCTGTGTCACACAGGGCCATACGCTTCATCTCCAATTGTCATTTACTAATGAATGGTTGTGATGTTATGGTTTTATAGGCCTAGGGAACTCTTCTTCTGTCCATGGTTCCAGTGCAATCGGGTTTTGTGGGGGTTGGTTATAATTGTAAGATAGGTTGATAAGAAATTTAAATTTTATAGTAAATTTCCTTTCTTATTATACCTACCGCAGTTGTTTACGTGGAGGCCCTCCCGTCTTCTTTTTTGGGTAAGAATCCTTTCTCCCCGCTAATCACATAACTCCAATGTTGGCGGATTCAGTAGAATGGCACATTGGTTATACTATACGTCTGCACACTGGTTCCGAAAGCCGTGGATTAGTACATGGAGAAGAGTGACCCCCTACTGGGTGTGCGACAGTCACACTCGACCCAGTTTTGGTTTATCTTTTTTGGTGCTTTTGCGCCACTTTTCTTTCCCAGAAAGAAGAAAATAGAGAGTATTTTTCTGAGTTAGGGACTTCCACTGTAGTGCAAGCCTGTTGTAAACAATTGCGGTAGGTATAATAAGAAAGGAAATTTACTAAAAAAATTTTATTTTTGTCAGTACCACTGGACCATTATATTAGGAAAAGGGTTAATTAAATCCTAATTATTTCTCAAATATATATTTAACAGATAGTGATTGTGATAGTGGTGTAGAATTTTTATATGAAGAAAAAGCAACAGATGAACAGATTAGGATGGCAAGAAAATACCAGCTTCCAGATAACTTTTACCTGTATGAAAAGAAACCTCCCTGCCCAGGATGTATTGGTTGTGAAGATGCAGATAAGGTGAAAATGTCTCCAAGAACACAAGATAGCAAAGGTATTGTTGGAGTAAAATTTCTTAAGGACCCAAATGTTTTCAGAATGCTTGTTTCGTTTTATTGTGGATACAAAAAAACAAATTCACAGGAACAACCAACTGAAAGCCAAGGGAGTTTATATTGTACACTATAAATTGTTCAAGGGAAGTGCGAAGGGCAATATTTACAGTTTTGGGAGGGGCAGGATTTTTGGCCTCATCCAAAATTTCTATATTTCTTCTATAAATCCAGTAGTTCCTAAACTGCATGGAACAGAGAATTGTTTTTTGATATGAAGCATCCTTAGGACCTCTAGAATTAAATGTGCAAAAAATATGCAATCGATTGTGTCCCAGGGTGCCATATGGCAACACCTGTTTTAACACTGGAGCCCTGCCAATTGGGCTTTTTTCATTTGATTTGAATCCGATTCAAATCACATGTTTAAGGTTCAATTTTTATGCCCCCGAGTTAAGTCGGGTGGCAGAAAGTGATTGAAGTGTGCGTGTGTGTCCGAGCCAATAACTCGAAAACTGTTAGGGCCACAGTCATACAATTATAAAGGACCATGGGAGAATGTGTCACACACCATAGCCGGGTCCGTACCTTCAAGGTCAAGGTCACATTTCAAGGTCACAGTAAAAATCGGTCAATATTCGTGTCTCAGCCACAACTCAGAAAAGAATCATAGTACAATTGTTAAACTTTTTACAAATGTTAAGGACAGTCAGAATGTGTGTCGCATATAATACTTTCCACCGCATCTGCAATGTGAAGGTCACAATTGACCATCATATGTTCAGGGTCGCAAATCGTGCCTCAAGCATAACTCCAAAACTATTAGGGCTACAGTCATCAAACTTAACACAATTATAAAGGACCATGGGAGGATGTGTCACACACCATAGCCGGGTTCGTCCTTTCAAGGTCAAGGCCACATTTCAAGGTCATACTAAAAATCGGCCAATATTCATGTCTCAGCCATAACTCAGAAATGAATCATAGTACAATTGTTAAACTTTTTACGAATGTTAAGGACAGTCAGAAGGTGTGTCATGTATAATAGTTTCCGCAGCATCTGCAAGGTGAAGGTCAAAGGGGTGGGGGGGGGGGGGCATGTGTTACCTTAGGAACATTCTTCTTGTTAACACAGCTTTAATGAATCGAAATAATCGTACATATGGGGAAGATAGGTTGTTTGACACAGATATTGTAAGTTCCCACAGATCGAGACAAGAGGAAGTGAATGGTAGTTGTATAATAATATAGAATACATCGCCAGAACGAAATTGTGATCAATTTACGCAAACAAAAGTTCATTTCAGGAAACAACTTTAATGAATGTCGAATGTTGACACGTCTCTTGAGTTCTCACCCTTTCAAGTTCATACATTGTTGAGCCATCTGTACAAGTGATACACGTACATGCTTTCTGACATAGTATCTGCACTGTTGCCCTAATGATTTCATTCTTGCCCGGCTACTAACTTTTAAACTAAGAACCATCCGACAGCTCTGACCGATCAGTTAACCATAATGTTTCTTGATGTTAGCATAATTGGCAAGAAATAATGACTAATGTATAATGATATACGCAAAAAGAAAGGTCATAAATTTCTGTGATCGTCATCGGGATATTTAATTTCAGTATTCGGTGGTCAAGTATTCAAAATTTGAATTGAATCGAATTGAACAAATGATCAAACATGTTAACCTCAAAAACAAAATTCAGGGAAAATGAGATTGATTTTCAGGGAAATGGCATGGATTTCAGGGTAAAGTTTGTGTGACGGAAAATACTGTGTGCAACAAGTCAACTACCACTAAATCAACCTCAATGAGAGGATTTCTTTCCATAGGAGGTACTACAAAACTATTAATGTAGGTCACATATGTTGTATTACCAAATAAAAATATGGTCAAAATATATTAGTATAAATTTTCATTTTGGTGTTATGCTACTGCTCATCTCATCTTATTCTGTATCCTGAATGGCTATAATGGCTTATTCAGACTCTATTATCCATCATCTTGTCAACACCCTGTTTTGGTCTTCTCCAAAACCACTGGGCCAATTCAAGGGAAAGTTTGTGTGAGTGATGTCCTGAAGATATGATGAGTGGAAGAAGCCTATTTATTTTGACCATGATGTACTAAAGGTCAAGGTCACAGTGACTTCCAATGTTAAATACACTTGAAATTGGTTTCTGCTCTATAACTAAAGTTCTGCAAGACTGATCTTGTTTTTTTTGTAATTCTATCCATGATATTGCAGGACGGGAGCATATGCCATGCTTTGTGTTGCTCTTGTTTTTTACTGCAACAAGACAGGTGACCGAACATGCAATCTTTGTGTAAACTTGCAAATGATGTTAAATTCCTTGGCCATTTGTTTCCATATACATCTTGGAAGGCAGTAATTGTCCAGAAAGATCTGCACAACCACAAACTGCTTTCAGAGTAGCTGGTATCTTAACAAAGCCAAATTCTTATATAATTTCCAAGTGAATATATGATTTTTCTTCCTTATATAATTCCCAAATGAATGTATAATTTTGTTTGATGGATGTGTTACTTGATCCCAGAAATAAACATCCACTGTTTATTTATCAGGCCTCAGATAAAGTTTTGCTTTATTCCTATAGAACAGTATTACAGTAATAAATTTTCTCAAGAAGAGGATACCTTTCTTTACTTTCTTTTACTTTGAAAACAATGCTTCCATGATAAAAAAAATAATAAGTCTTAAACTATTTATCTTAAATGTTTATTCTTTGATCCCACAGACGACAGAAAAGCATTATGGGATAAACATATAGTGTCAAAATAAAAAAATCTTATCCCAACCAGAGCATAAATTATTTAACCTCTTACTAAAGCTTATGGGTTTTCAGTAATTAACTCTAGACCTGCTGAATATTTTTTAACAATATTTTCATCAAATCTAGTCAAGGCTGCTGCAAAACTGCCATGACTAGATTTGTTGAAAAATCCAAGAAAATTTGACTTACGATATCATAGTTCAAAAACTCTATGCAATTTACAGGACAAAATGTGGTAAAATGCTCTCACAATTTTACTTATTTTGTTGGAAAGAGTTTTCCTGTCCTAGGCAGGAATATCTGATGGCAGCGTGCAAGGAATAAATAATTAGTGGGATAAAAGTCTTTTTGGATACACTATATATTTATGCTATATAAATCTTTTGTTATTTCAGGGGAAATCATGTGGCAAATACTTTTATGTCTTATTTTATTAAGAACTTTTATTGTATTATTAGTTTATTAACAAGTATTCTTGGAAAATGATATTTTTTATTCTTGTTTGGTTTTAAGTTTTAAGTATTTTACAAGGATTGGTGTGCAAGTTATGAAACTTATATCAATGCCTCTCCTTGGGTCTGTGGTACCATACGTGGGATTCTCATCTTCGGCCCGTAGAAGTGGCGACTTCGTGGCTTCACTATTCTTCATTACTAAAATGAATCATTATCCTGCACTGAGTGTCTCTCTCCTCTCTCACTATATGTGACAGCCATTTTATGTCCATATCTAATAGGATTGTAATCTGTGACAGCATGAACCCTACAACTGATGTTGCCAGAGAGTGTTTGGGCACCTCAGGAACTTATTATACCCCCCACAAACAAAGTTTGGGGGGGGGGGGTATATAGGAATCACCCTGTCCGTCTGTCCGTCTGGGCAGACATATGGGGTTTAGGTGGCTATTTGTTGGTAGAAATGGGGGTTAGGTGACTACCACAATTTATGTGACTAGTCACATGGTTAAATGTCATTATTCTAGGGTGGGGTTTAGAGTTGGGGTGGGGTGGGGTGGGGTTAGGGTCAGTAAAGGGTAGGGTTAGGGTTTGCTACCACCCCAAAATTTTTCACCCAAAAAGTTGTTTTAACACAATGGACATGCATTTTAGTTAAAATAGACTAGGAATATATTGAATTTTCATTAGTCTAGAGTGGGGTTTAGAATTGGGGGTGGGGGGGGGGGGGTAGGGTTAGGGTCAGTAAAGGGTAGGGTCAGGGTTTGCTACCACTCCAAAAAATCTTCCAAAAATCATTTGTTTTAATATAATGGACATGCATTTTATTGTAGTCCCATAAAAATAGCCACATAACTACCAATTGTTAGAATGTCTGTCTGTCCGTCCGTCTGCCCGTCCATCTTTCCATCTGTCCATCCTTATAAGCGCAACTCCTCCTAAACCGTTTGAAGAATTTTCATGAAGCTTTACACAATGGAAGAACTCCATATGAAGATGTGCATGAAGCAATATAATTCCGTTCTGACATTTCCAAGGGGAGATAATCTAACTTATTTTAATGTACCAAAAAGGCTACAACTGAGGCGTGGGGGTATCACTTTGTGAGCTTGCTCACAGTACCTCTAGTTTGTACAGAGGCACTGAAACTTTTTATGACTTTTTAAAACTACTGTTGATCTTTCCATCAAACATACAGGCCAAAAAATATGACTTTGTTTGAAACCGCACTATTGTTTTTATGTTTTCAGTTCAAATGGAAAAAGTTACCTCAACAAGTTCCAGTGTTGCAGAACAAACAGCAGCTAATTCAGGTAATTATGGCATTTTATGCTTCCACTCATAGGGTGAAAGGTATTAGTCTGAATGCTATTGTCGACAAGATGTAATGGAATGAATGCTCACTTTATTACTAGAATATAGAAAAAGGGCAAACTTTCTGGGGGGTCATAAGCATTGTGACACAAAATGGAAAGTCTTTAGTAATTCAAACATTTTTATTTTGCAACTTTTGCCCCTAATCATGTTGGAAAAAGGGTTAATATCATATTCATCTTCACTCGGAAAAGAAATTTTAAGTGACATTCCTTCAATCTTGTGGGTACTCCAGAATGTGACGCAGTGTTTGTTTATTCTGGTAAACAAATTCTGCTTCACCGGTAACATAGGACCTGGTTGGCTATGATGGAAGTCCTCTAATGTGGGTAGCATAGGTATAAATGATTGGCTAAACTTGACTTCACACTTCTATTGTGGTCATGAGATAGTCATAGATGCAGAAAGTGTCTTTAACCTTTACCCAACGAATTGGCCACATCCGCCCACGTAATATGCAAATTCAGCAGCTGAAAAAATATTTTTCTAAAAATTTCAACAAAACCATATCATGTGACCCCTCATTGGAATGAGCTCATTGAGCTCATTCCAACGAGTGGTCACATGATATGGTTTTGTTGAAATTTTTTGAAAAATTTCAAAAAAAGATATTTAAAATAATAAATTTTGATATCGTCTGCTTTGGGTAAAGGGTTAAGCACCTATAAATAAATAAATGTATTGACATGAGCAGCCTATTCAGTCTCAGAAGTATTCAATATAAAGTTGAACTTTGTGAATTGAATAAACACTTTGCCAGTGAAATGTATTAACAGGAGTATTCAGTTAACAGGGATTTAGTCACTTTCCTGTATTGTAGAGATAAACTTAGCATTTATTCTATTTTATCCCATAAATTGCCATTTATTCGAACAATAAAAGCCTTGGATACATTTTCGCTTCAATCACCTAGTAGCAGATGCTAGTAGGGAGATAAATTTGCCCTTATGTTGAACACTGAAAGAATTTATTCCTAGAGTAGAGACAGACTTGTTCCTTTAACCTCTATAGCATTTGTATTGTTGCGACCTGTTTTGTGCTTGTGGGAGACATGATGAACCAATGTTCATTAAACTCTGACCATCACTTAAATGTTTAGTTTCAGAATATGTGACACATTTCAACTCTGTCTAACAATAAAACAAACAACAATTAACAAAGAAAACACAAATTAAATCAATCGAAACCCTGAGTTGAAAATCCTGCAAATTCTATTGTGAAAGGCTGGGGGCATGATGATTGATGTTTCATTTTCCATGTTAGGAAAGCGTAAATAAACAAATCCACTTGTTGTCTGTTCTGTTTATAAAACTGAAGTTGAATCAACGACGAAAAAAAGCAATAAACAATGAAATATAAGAAAGATAAAAATTGTTTATTTAATGAAGTATTTTTGCCAGTTTAGCTCAAGTTTGTAGGGGAATTATTTTTAGATAGAAATGTATCACTGCGCCTTGTTTATATTTGGCAGTTTTACTTGGCGATCGAATTGGACCAATGTGCTCCTCACTTCTCGCAGTGTGTTGCAGCGAATAACAGCTGCGACTGCCCTGTAAAAGATTTATGTGATAATCAAAATAAATGTATAGTGTTTTGAAGGAAAAAAATTTATTCTACTCGTAGAATTAAGAATAAAATCGACTCGCCAGAGGCTCGTCAATTTCATTCTTAATCCTACTCTTGAGCTCCATGAGCACTATGAAACAAGATATAATAGCATAAATGCTTGTATTAGATGCAATTAATAGGTTAGATTTGTACAGCAAGTTTGGCAGATGGTTTTGTATTGGAAAGTTGTATTTAATATTAAGAGATTTATTTAGTTAGGAGGTATCCAGTTAAGTGGTCTCAACTGCAGAATATCTTTCCAAGGTCTGTCAGACAAGATACAATGCATTAAACTGATAATTCACAGACATATGTTTGTCACATCAGGTGACAACATATTAAACAGTAGGAGTGTTATTTTCATCAGAAGGTAAATGTTTCCATTCTGTGAACAACAATAATAATGAAAGTTAGATTCGGTTAGGCCTGAAAAACTTAAAAATCTGTTTCTCAGGCCATCTCACATGGTCCTTTTGTCTGTCGCATGCTCTCTTTTTATAACCAATGCAAACTTAAAAAATAAAAATTAAATGGTTTTTGTTTTTACCCAAGTTAATAAAATTGATAAATTTGTCCCTTGAGTGCAAAAAGGCTTTCCAATGCTTTAGCATTGCAAAGCCTTCTTGTACTTAAGGGATGAAAAACACCACCACTCATGCTATTTTGTAGATTATGAGGCTTAAAACATAAAACAAACCAAGAACATAAAACTTTTGATGGCCAGGAAATAATAAAAAAAATAAAATAAAAACACGCATGAGTAACAGAAAATCGTCTTTGTGGGGCCTTATTTGTTTGTAAATAACTATCTTTATTTTCATATTCAGGTGGATTGGGTTTATTTAGTACTGGTGATAGCTTTTCATTTTCATCAATAGCAGCGGGTGCCTCATCTACAAGTCCCACATTCAAAAAAGGTAAGCTACTAAAATAAGTTCCATGTATTATCCTTAGAATCTTTTTTAAAGATTTAATTGAGGTAACCGAGATGAAATGATCTAATCTTGCTACTTTTTTTCAAACACTTTTCCTTCATTTTAGTAACTCATTCTGCCTGTCTGTAGAAATGGGTTTTGTCAATCCATCCATCTGAAAATTTTGTGAATGCGATAACATGAATAAATATGAGCGGATTTTGATAAAACTGGATTTTGATAAAAAATTTGTATCTTCACCAAGTTTTATCAGTTTTTGTAGAAGTTATGCCCTTCTTGTCCAAAAATTGGTCTTTGATAATGACTGTGAATGCATTAACATGGAACTAATAGAATCTATTGGATTTTTATGAAACTTGCTACATGCGTACATTGTAGGAGGATCTCTGATTGAATGTTTAGCCAATTTTGTTGATTTCTGCTGCAGTTATGTCCCATTTTATTAAAAATTTAAGTTAGTCTTCTTATGACTGCAAAAGTGTTAACCTTTACCCAACGTTATGGCCAAAACCAGAGAGTGCTATTCACAAAAATCGCCAAATAATCTTCATTATTTTTTTCATTTTTTGTCTCAAAAACATAGGTTATGACCTCTCTTTGGAACGAGCTCATCGAGCTCGTTCCAAAGAGGGGTCATAACCTATGTTTTTGAGACAAAAAATGAAAAAAATTAGTTATTCAGGAATTTTGTTTGCAAGTGTCATCTGCTTTTCATGTTAGATAAAAGGTTAACTTGAAAAATATAATCAGATTTTAATGATGCTTGTATGTTTTTATTTTACAGATGACAGCAAACCATTTTCATGGGCTCATGCTGGTCAGCAGTTATTCAAAGAGGACACAGACGAAGTGGTACAAGGAGAAGATGTACATTTTGAACCAGTTGTTCCCCTTCCTGCACTGGTAGATGTTAAAACAGGTTAGTTGTATGTTGGAATTTTGGGTGACGTCTCACTCAGCCAACCTTTTCAAAAAACGAGTCGCGTCCAGCCAACTTCTAACAGTTAATTAGTAGCATCTAGCCAACCTTTTTTCCTTCACACCTTCATAATTAACACTATAGTTTGTTCTCACATTTGTTACGTTTGGTGAACTTCAATGAAATTAAGTGTTTGCTTATTTTTTAGCATATCACAGCAGTCTGTATTGGGTGAGCTATTCTCAAATGAATGTTTATGTGTTTGTTTCTTTAATTTATTTTGTCTGTTTGTTTGAGATAAATTCATTTACACATCCCCGTATGTGTTTGTTTCTTTTATTTATTTTGTGTATTTGTTTGTTTGAGATAAATTCATTTACACATCCCCGTATGTGTTTGTTTCTTTTATTTTGTGTATTTGTTTGTTTGAGATAAATTCATTTACACATCCCCGTATGTGTTTGTTTCGTTTATGTATTTTGTGTATTTGTTTGTTTGAGATAAATTCATTTACACATCCCCGTATGTGTTTGTTTCTTTTATTTATTTTGTGTATTTGTTTGTTTGAGATAAATTCATTTACACATCCCCGTATGTGTTTGTTTCTTTTATTTATTTTGTGTATTTGTTTGAGATAAATTCATTTACACATCCCCGTATGTGTTTGTTTCTTTTATTTATTTTGTGTCTTTGTTTGTTTGAGATAAATTCATTTACACATCCCCGTGAGTACATTTCACTTGTTGGTTTTGCTGAAGTTATCCAGTATATATGGAGCCCAACATTACCCAAATGAGTCAGTAATCATGGCTGCTGCGCAAATAAATGTTGAGTTTTTTGATAACGGTAGGGGTGGATATTATTTAATTCATGGAGGCTTCAAATTTTCTATTAGAACCTGAAATCATGGGAGATGTTACTGGAGGTGTGTTGATAGGAATTGTTCAGCAACAGTGGTGACAAAAGACAATATTCTGTTAAAAAATCCCAGCAATCATAATCATGATTCGGATGTTGTTGGTGTTGCTGCTTGTGCGTTTATAAGTAAAGTTAAAAAGAGATGTCGTGAAGAAATAGAACCCATTCCCAGGATATACGATGAAGAATTGGGCAGCTTAAGAGGAACTGACTCTCATGAGTCGATAGATGATGTGATCAAAAAAAAGCATTCCGACGTATGATAGCTGCAAGGCTTCTCTTTATAGGAACCGTGCAAAAGTGCTTCCAAAACTGCCTCGTGCACAAAACGAAATAGACTTAGGTGATGAATAGAAAGAGACACTCTCCGGAGAGCGATTCCTTCTAAATGATCAAACGGACGAACAGAACCAATGCATTCTTTTATTCGGCACAGAAGATAGCTTACACCGGTTATGTGAATCTCGAGTTGTCTTTGGAGATAGTACTTTTTATTCTTGTCCGGGGTTGTTTTACCAATTTTATTCACTTCATGGCAACATTGATGGGAAGGTGTTTCCATTAGTTTATGCTTTGTTACCAAACAAGACACAGTCTACCTATAACAAACTCTTCTCCATGTTAAAACAGGCCTTTGAGGAACGGAATTTGGTGTTCGAACCTGACAGAGTTCTAATGGACTTTGAAACTGCTGCCACAAATGCTATGGAGGAAACTTTCTCATCTGTGTCAGTGTCTGGTTGTTTTTTTCATTATACCCAATGCATATGGAAAAAGACTCAATCTGTCGGGTTGGCAAGAAATTACAGTGATGATGATGGCGTGAAACGACTTATTCGCAGAGCTGCTGTGTTACCTTTAGTGCCACTCGAGAAGATGGGAAATGTTTGGCTAAATGCACTTGACGATGCAGATGAACTTGTGACTGATGTTAGTCGTTTCATCGACTATGTTACCGAATACTGGGTGGAAGGCATCCCTCTCTCAAGATGGAACCATTATGAGAACGAGGGCCCACGCACTACAAATAATGCAGAAGGGTGGCACAGTAAAGTGAAAAAATTATGCACAACAGCACATCCAAACATTTATTCATTCGTCAAGATGTTGAAGGATATACAGTCAACAAATGAAGCCAAGATCATGCAATTGGAAGCAGGGGGAAAACAAACACTAAAACGAAGAAAGTACAGGACCATTGACAACCGCCTAACAGTTCTCAAATCTAGGTTAGAGAGAGGAGAATTGAATGTCATAGTCTATGCCGATCAAGCGTCGCAATTGTTAAAACTAGATTAATTTTTGTTACACATGTGTTTTCTATATTATTAATGGTATTTTTTATTATATTCTCTCGATTTTACTGAATATCGGCAATCAAATCATTCATGTGGATTTCTATGTTCCCTGTATATTCTGTGTCGGTATAACAAGTTGAATTTCATATCGAGCAAAAGAAATATCCCCATCCTGTGAATTTTTCTTTCGTTTGTTCCCAAATTCAACAAAATCTTTGATACAGACTATACCTTCTTCCCTTAATTAATAGTAGCGTTCAGCCAACCTAACACCTTTTCGACTCCAGTTAGGAAAAATTAAAAGGTTGGCTGAGTGAGACTAAACCGAATTTTGATGTATGAAAACATTAAGATGACAGCAGTTTGGTAGGCGGGGGCAGTAGGCATTATATTGATATGATTAAGATTAATGAATTCAACTGTAAGATCTATTCCTGACCTTGAATAGTTTTTACTGCTGCAAAACAGATTTCCCCAACATGCATTGACATCTTTGTATGAACTTGGGTAAACTTGCAATTTACATTCTAAGTACCTTGTCAGTTGTTTCTAGGAAAGTCTTTGCTGCCTATAAAGATCGCCAACACTTGCATAGAAATAACTTGCAAAGTATAGCAAAAATATGTAACAATCTCCAGACCTTCAAGGATTGAAATAAACAGTTGTCAAATATAACTTTCCATATATAAAATGTAGCCACAACAGAAATTTGATGATTACTAATTAGATTCAATTTTATCACAAAGCAATGTCTGTTTGATAGAGAGGGAAGAAATTTTTCAGGTTTCAGAAAACACAGTGGTGCATGTTACATGTATAATTCTTTTCCTAGCATGATTTGAACACTTGCAAGATTTTTTGCTGAAATGTCCAAAAGATTTTTGTTTTTGTTTCAAAAGCATTCTTCAAGTCCCTCCTCACAATAAGTATGACAGGTCATAGTCAATGTTTTGGAAACTGAAATGTTTTTAAAATTCTAAAACTTTAAAAGCCGAAGGCCGTCAACGATAGATTATAAATTTGAGATTTTTCTCCATTCAACCAACCACACCAGCACAGTATGGCTTGCTCTGTATTAATCTCTCTTGAGAAATAGCAAATTGAGCATTTTTTTCAAGGATAAACATTGAACCCTCCCCCCCCCCCCCCCTCCCCCTTGTTAGGAATGGTCTATGGGAGGTCCTCCACAAACGATACTCATTTTGTTCCCATTGGATGAAAAACATGGCTACCAGAGGCATTCTTTTATTCTGGTTGGTCGATTTTCAAAAATCTTCTCCTCTGAAACTGCCAGGCCAAATGTTTTGACACTTCTCATAAATGATGACTGGGACCCCCTCTACCAACAATCCTCATTTAATGTTGATTGGGTTGTAAACATGGCCACCATTGTAGCTTACAGTTACTATAGAAACCCTATGGGAAATCCCATTTTCATCTTCTTATCTGGAACTACTGAGCCAACGTGAACCAAACTTGGCAGGGATGGTTTGTGGTCCTCTACAAACGATCCTAATTTTGTTCCTGTGGGTTGGAAAACATGGCCACCAGAGGCATTCTTTGATTCTTATTGGTGGATTTTCAACAATCTTCTCCTCTGAAACTGCCAGGCCAAATGTTTTGATACTTCACATAAATGATGACAGGGACCCCCTTTACCAACGATCCTCATTTAATGTTGATCGGGTTGTAAACATGGTCACAATTGCGGCTTATAGTTACTATAGAAACACTATGGGAAATCCCATTTTCATCTTCTCTGGAACTACTGAGCTGATATGAAAACAAACCTGGCAGGGATAGTCTATGGGAGCTCCTCTACAAATGATTCTCATTTTGTTCCCATGGATTTGAAAACATGGCCGCCAAAGGCATTCTTTGATTCTGATTGGGGATTTTGAAAAATCTTCTCCTCTGAAACCACAGGGCCAAATGTTTTAAAACTTTGCATGGTTGATGACTTTTGAACCCCCCTCTACCAACCATCCTCATTTAATGTTGATTGTGTTGCAACCATGGCCACAATTGCGGCTTATAGTTACTATTGAAACCCTATGGGAAATCACATTTTCATTTTCTTCCCTGGAACTTCTGAGCCGACGTGATCCAAATCTGGCAGGGATAGTCTTTTACAAATGCTCCTCATTTTTGTTACCGTACATTGAAAAACATACCTGCCAGAAGCATTTTTTTGATTTCGGTTGGTGGATTTTGAAAAATCTTCTCCCATGCATTTGAAAACATGGCTGCCAGAGACATTCTTTGATTCTGATTAGTGGATTTTGAAAAATCTTCCCCTCTGAAAACACAGGGCCAAATGTTTTGAAACTTTGCATGGTTGATGACTGGAACACCCTCTACCAACAGTCCGCATTTAATGTTGATCGTGTTGTAACCATGGCCACAATTGCCGCTTATAGTTACTATAGAAACTCTATGGGAAATCACATTTTCATCTTCTGTGGAGCTACTGAGCCGACATGAACCAAACTTTGCAGGAATGGTCTTGATGATACCCTCTACAAACAATCCTCTTTTTGTTCCCATTGGTTGGAAAATATGGCCACCAAAGACATTTTCTGGTTCTGATTGATGGATTTTGCAAAACTCATCCCCTCTGAAACTACAAAGTCAAATGTTTTGAAACTTCACATGATTGAGGCCTGCGACACCTTCTACCAATGATCCTCATGTAATGTTGCAAACATGGCCACAATTGCAGTTCATTGTTACCATACATATACATGGCTGCAGATAACTAACAAGTGTTTTTTCTACATTATTACTGGAATCCTGTACAGGCAGCCAACACTGATGTAAAATCAGTGTCAAGATAAATATGTCCTACCAGTTGAGTTCTCAATGAATATTACACTTGGGACAACTTTTTCAGTGCAGTATAAAAGGGGCAGCTTGTAGCTGTATGGGAACTTAACCCTTTAAACCTTAATTTTTTGGAATTGTATCGCCTTTGTGTACACTTACAGTGAGATGGGCCAGTTCAGTGTCAATATACATGGAGGATAAAATAATAACTGCAGTCTGCAGCCGTCTGGCTGCAGACTGCAGTTATTATTTTATCATCAATGCCCGTGCATAGACATCTTATAATAAGAAAAAAATGGGACGGAATTATGCCTTGGACCAAAAAATCGGTCTTACGTGTTCAAAGGGTTAATGGTTAACAGGATACCACTCTAGCCCAGTTTGGATGGAAGTGAATCCATGAGGATGATGTCAAAAATTCTTCAGACATTTGATTGCAATCACATAAGTTGACAGCTGTTATGAAATTTGAACTGACAAGTGTAACACTCTTTAAACAGTTTTACGTTGTACTTGTTAAGATTGTAGTGTAGAGTCCCCGCAAGGAATCTCAAGAAATTGAGTAGTGCTTGCTTACTGTAGCAAACAAGTTCTGTTTTACTATTAAAATCCAACCTGGAACCAACGCCTGGAGTGGAAGTCCTCTAAAGTAGCCAGCAATAGGTATAAATGATTGACAAAACTTGACTTCATCCCTCTGTTGCGATCATGAGATAGCCAAAAATGCTGAAAAAGACCTCACACACTAATAAATAAATAGGATGGAGAGTATTGTCATATTGTTTTAAGAAAAACCTGTCCTTAACCCCCATGATTAATAAACTGGTTTGCAAAATGGTATCTGTTGCTGGATCAAATGTACACAGGTATCGAGAAGAGAAGCAACCGTTATCTAATTTCAAGGACTGAATTCTGATCAAATCTGAGAAGAGTTTTTTTTCTGCTTTAGGAGAAGAGGAGGAGACTCCAGTATTTGCACACAGAGCAAAATTATATCGTTATGATAAGGACGTTGGCCAGTGGAAAGAGAAGGGTATAGGAGAAATGAAGATTTTGAAACACAATGAAACTGGTAAGTTCATTCAATACATTGATACAATTCTCCAATGACTGAAAGCTGAAGTAACTGCAGAAAATATTTTAATAGAAGTCCAGGGAAATATTTGTAAATAACATGTTTGAGTCATTATCTCAACTCGGCTTTGTAGCAGCATGCTGCAACAGGAATTGCTACTACTAAAATGTGTGTCCTTACAATAATACATGACGTCAACAATTGCAAGGTCCTAAAGTTCAGATAAATTGTTGAATTTGTTCAAAAATTGCTAAAAAATTGCTTTGTTTCTAAAACCTGTATAGAAATACTTTTCATTTGTTTTTGTCTTGTAAAATACTTGGAACTGGTTGAGTGTCAGACACTATATCTCTCCCTTTTGGATTGTGGTCATGTTGATAAAGGCTGGATGTCTATATCAGATTTCACTGTTTATGTTATTAGAACCTCTTGGGGAGCCTTGGGAAGTGGGGCAGTGCTTGTTTACTTTAGTAATGAAGCACTGCTTTACTTGTAAAATTGGACCCAGAACCAATGCTTGGTGTGGAAGTTCTTGTAAATTGGGCAGCACAGGTATAAATGATTGACTAAACTTTTTGACTTCTGTGTTGTGATTGTGATTTTGTTCTCAGAAAAAATGCTCCAACATGCCATCATGAGTCAACTTACCTGGGTACAGCTTTCCAGTCAGGTCTTGACTAGAAATCACTGCTTTGCGACAATACTCTCAGGCTATAATCTTGTGGAAAGTCGAGAACTGTCCAGACTGCACCCGTTGGTAAATAAAAGTTTTAAATAAATACGTAAATAAAAGTTTTAAATAAATAGCAACCCCTGCACTGCAATTAAGGCAAATTTGCCTAAGCGAGAACTCTTATGTATGCTGAAAGCCTTGGAAATGAGCAGTCCACATCCGAGTAGTTGGCCCAGCTGCCAGGAACGAAAGAGCATGAGATGGTCTCTCTTCGTGAAAATTTGAGTGCGTTTTGGTCAATTTTAAGACAAAATTTTTTAATTTTTATTTTTACACTGAAAATTTGGGGTCCGGGTGGGACTTGGAAAGTTTTGGACCAAAATCCAGAAATTTTTTTTGTTTTTTTATGCATTTCGTTCACTTTTAAGACAAAAACCTTTTTTTTTTTACACTGAAAATTTGGGGGCCGGGTGGGAGCCCAAATGTTTAAATTAGTGCAGTATGAGGAATTTTCTTTAAAAAGATTCTTCTTCAGATCCAGCAGTCTGAATGTTTTGATATTGGGTATACAACATCCGTAGAGGGGTGAGATTCAAGTTTGTTCAAGCCAAGTTCCTGGGTTTATATTTGGGCTCCCTGTGGGAGCCTGAATTATAACTTAGTGCAATAAGAGGAATTTTCTTCAGAAATCTTCTTCTTCACATCCACCAGTCAGAATCTTTTGATATTTGGTATACAGCATCCTTACGGAGGTGAGATTCAAGTTTGTTCAAGCCAAGTCCCTGGGTTCATATTTGGGCTCCCTGTGGGAGCCCGAATTATTACTTAGTTCAATATGAGGAATATTCATTAGAAATTTTTTTAGCTCACCTGGCCTAAAAGGCCATGTGAGCTTTTCACATCAGTTGTCATCCATCATCATCTGGTGTCCGTAAACTTTTCACATTTTCGTCTTCTTCTCTGTAACGACTGAGCTGGTGTGAACCAAACTTGGCAGGAATGGTCTGTGGGAGGTCCTCTACAAACGATCCTCATTTTGTTCCCGTCAGATGAAAAACATGACCGCCAGAGGCATTCTTTGATTCTGGTTGCTGGATTTTCAAAAATTTTCTCCTCTGAAACCGCCAGGCCAAATGTTTTGAAACCTCACACAAATGATGACTGGGACCCCCTCTACCAATGATTCTCATTTAATGTTGATTAGGTTACATGGCCGCAATTGCGCCTTACAGTTACTATAGAAACCCTATGGGAAATCACATTTTCATCTTCTTCTCTGGAACTACTGAGTCCACGTGAACCAAACCTGGCAGGGATGGATAGTCTATGGCAGGTTGTCTACAAACGATCCTCATTTTGTTCCCATGGGTTTGAAATAATGGCCGCTAGAGGCATTCTTTGATTCTGATTGGTGGATTTTGAAAAATCTTCTCTGAAACCACTGGGTCAAATGTTTTGAAACATTGCATGGTTAATGACTGGGACCCCCTCTACCAAATTTCCTCATTTAATGTTGCTCTGGTTGTAAACATGGCTTCAATTGCGGCTTATAGTTACTATAGAAACCCTATGGGAAATCACATTTTCATCTTCTTTTCTGGAACTTCTGAGCTGACGTGAACCAAACTTGACAGGGATGGTCTATGGGAGGTCCTCTACAAACGATCCTCATTTTGTTCCCTTGGGTTGAAAAACATGGCTGGCAGACGCATTCTTTGATTCTGGTTGGTGGATTTTCAAAAATATTCTCCTCTGAAACTGCCAGGCCAAATGTTTTGATACTTCACATAAATGATGATTGGGACCCCCTCTACCAACGATCCTCATGTAATGTTGATCGGATTGTAATCAAGGCCGCAATTGCAGTTCATAGTTACTATAGAAACCCTATGGAAAATCCCATTTTCATCTTCTCTGGAACTACTGAGCCAACGTGAACCAAACCTGGCAGTGGTAGTCTATGGGGGGTTTTCTACAAATGCTCCTTATTTTTGTTACCATGCTTCGAAAAACAGAAGCATTTTTTTATTCTGATTGGTCGATTTTGAAAAATCTCCTCTGAAACCACAGGGCCAAATGTTTTGAAACTTTGCATGGTTGACGACTGGGACACCCTCTACCATCGATCCTCATTTAATGTTGATATATGGCACGTGGCCTCGCGGTAACCGGTTCTCGTCAGATCACCCAAGTTAAGCATTGTCGAGGGTGACCATTTCATCGACTGATTTGCACTCCTGCGTAGTGTCCTTGGGCAAGGCACTTAACCCTGATTGCCTACATGGGTCATGATGACGCTGTGTACTAAGGCGTACTGCACGTTGATGGTGCACATGTCTTCAACCAATCTAACCCTGCCTGTTGGAGAGCTGACAGCTGCTCGTCATTGCTCGGTGGTTCTCTCCAGGTACTCCGGCTTCCTCCACCCGTAAAACTGTCACCGACATGATATGTCCCTGGCTGTTAAAGTGTTGTTAAACTCTAATAAATAAATAAATAAATAATAAATAAATAAATAAATAAATAAATAAATAAATGTTGATCATGTTGCAAACATGGCTGCAATTGCAGCTTGTAGTTACTATAGAAACCCTATGGGAAATCACATTTTCATCTTCTTGTCTGGAACTACTGAGCCGATGTGAACCAAACTTAGCAGGAAAGGTCTATAGGAAAATCTGGCCACCAGAGACATTCTCTGATTCTGATTGATGTATTTTGCAAAAATTTTCCCCTCTGAAACTACAAAGTCAAATGTTTTGAAACTTCACATGATTGAGGACTGGGACACCTACCAATGATCTCATGTAATGTTGCAAACATGGCCACAATTGCAGCTCATTGTTACCACGGATAGCCTATGGGAAATCACATTTTTAGCTTAACTTGACATAGTCAAGATAAGCTATTGCCATCACGCGTGCGGAAGTCTGTTAGTCTGTGAGTCTGTGAGTCTGTGACGTCTGTTCACATTTCCTTTAGCACGGGCTACACCCCGCAGTTCTTGTCTGATCGTCACGAAATTTCATATGCAGGTTTGGGGTCATGTCTAGATGAGAACGTCCCCTTTTGGTCGCGATCGGGCAACCGGTATGGCTGCCCGAGCCCAAAACCCGAAAACCATTAGCACAGTCTACAGGTCGTATTTATGAAGGGATTTCATTGTAACTTGGTAGGATGCCTCTGTATAGTGCCTAGACAAGAACGTCCCCTTTTGGGCATGATCTATCAACCCTGATGGCTGCCCAAGCCCGAAACCCAAAAACTTTTAGCACAGTCTGCAGGTCATGTTTAATGTGGAGGGATTTCATTGTATCTTGGTAGGATGACTCCTTATGATGTCTAGATGCGAATTTCCCCATTTGGGCATGATCTGCCAACCGTGACGACTGCCCGAGCCCAAAACCCGAAAACCTTTAGCGCAGTCTACAGGTCATATTTATTGAGGAATTTCATTGTAACTTGGTGGGTTGACTTCATACAATGTCTAGATGAGAAAGTCCCCCTTTGGACGTGATTGGGCAACTGTGATGGCTACAGGAGCCTGAAGCCCAAAAACCTTTAGCACAGTCTAGAGGTCATATTTATGAAATGATTTCATTGTAACTTGGCAGGATGACTCCAAATAATGTCTAGATGAGAACGTCCCATTTTGATCGCGATCATGCAGCCTTGATGGGTGCCCGAGCCCAAAAACCTTTAGCATAGGCAAAAGGTCATATTTATGGAAGGATTTCATTGTAACCTGTTAGGTTGACTCCATATAATGCCTAGATGATGACATCCCCTTTCGGTCGTGATTGGTCAGTTGTGATGACTACAAGTGCCCGAAGCCCGAAAACCTTGAGCACAGTCTACAGGTCATATTTATGAAGGGATTTCATTGTAACTTCTTAGGATCACTCCAGATGATGCTCAGATGAGATTGTCCCCTATGGTTGTGATCATTCAACCATGATGGCTGCCCAAGCCCGAAGCCCGAAAACCTTTAGCACAGTCTACAGGTCATATTTATGAAGGGATTTCATTGTAACTTGGTAGGTTAACTTCATATAATGTCTAGATGAGAACGTGCGATCATTCACCCATGATGGCTGCCCGAACCCGAAGCCCGAAAACCTTAAGCACAGTCTACAAGTCATATTTGTGAAGGGATTTCATTGTAACTTGGTAGGTTGCCTTCATATAATGCCTAGATGAGAACGTCCCCTTTTGGACATGTTTGGGCAACTTTGATGGCTAAAGGTGCCCGAAGCCCAAAAACCTTTAGCACTGTCTACAGGTCATATTTATGAAGGGATTTCATTGTAACTTGGTAGGTTGACTCCAAATAAGGTCAAGATGAGAACGTCCCATTTTGGCCGTGATCATTCAGCCTTGATGGGTGCCCGAGCCCAAAAACCTTTAGCATAGGCAAAAGTTTATATTTATAGAAGGATTTCATTGTAACATTGTTAGGTTGACTCCATATAATGCCTAGATGATGACATCCCTTTTTGGTTGTGATTGGTCAACTGTGATGGCTAGAGGTGCCCGAAGCCCGAAAACCTTGAACACAGTCTACAGGTCATATTTATGAAGGGATTTCATTGTAACTTCGCAGGATCACTCCAGATGATGCCCAGATGAGATTGTCCCCTTTGGTTGCGATCATTCAACCATGATGGCTGCCCGAGCCCGAAAACCTTTAGCACAGTCTAAGGTCATATTTATGCAGGGATTTCATTGTAACTTGGTAGGTTGACTTCATATAATGTCTAGATGAGAACGTCCCCTTTTGGACACGAGTCGGCAACTGTGACGGCTTCAGGGGCCCAAAGCCAGAAAACCTTTAGAACAGTCTACAGGTCATAATTATGAAGGGATTTTATTGTAGCTTGGTAGGATGACTCCAAATAGTGTCCAGATGAGAACGTCCCCTTTTGGTCATGATCATTCAGCCTTGATGGCTGCCTGAAGCCCGAAAACCTTTAGCACAGTCTGCAGGTCGTATTTATGGAGGGATTTCATTGTAACTTGGTAGGTTGACTTCATATAATGTCTAGACGAGAACGTCCCCTTTGGACGCAATTGGGAAACTGACGGCTACAGGGGCCCGAAGCCCGAAAACCTTTAGCACAGTCTACAGGCCATATTTATGAAGGGATTTTAATGTAACTTGATAGGATGACTCATTTTGGAATAATTTCATTGTAATTTTGTTGATATATGTTAACTGTGAGGGCCACATATATTAACTGTGAGGTCATATTAACCCACCCCTCAGATCTTTAGTACAGTGTACACCTCATATTATTTTTATCATAAACATAGCATACAGGGAACAGAAATGAACATATTCCCAATTATCACAATTCTTGTCTTATTTCATAATCCTTTTATAAACATTGAACATTATCCTTTTCATCAAACACAACACACAAGTTAAGCTACAGTGTCATTGACACTTTCATTATATGTAGTTCCAGGTGAGCGATTACAGACTCTTCAGATAGGATACTTGGTACAAGTTTTTCTTAGTAGGGGCAGATGCATCTTGTTGAAATCAATTCCCTAAGTTGATATTAGGCTACCATGTCTGGTGAGCGCCCTCAGGCTCCCCTGGGGTTTCTTGTTTTGATTGGGCTAATCAGCAGTGAGTGGTCATTATTGGGATTTAAGTCTCTCAAAAAACTGGGGCATCGTATATCTGCTGCAAGTTCTCTCAAGATTTGATCGTTTCTTAAAAGTTTTGTCTGAAGTGTTTTGGCATTTTTTCAAACATTGGGAATTAAAATAAAATAGCCATGGGAAAGTGCAAATTTAAGGATGGTTGGATGAAATCCCCAACATTCATGAAATTGTTGCTTCCAGTTATGGTTAACAGATATTCTACAAAGTGCAAAATGTGCTGCTTCAAGAACAAAGTTACAACACTTTCCTGACTTCATAAAAATATTATTTACTGGTGAAGTACTGAGTCAATTAATAAGTTATGGTAATTTGGACAAAAATTGGAAAAAAATTCTCGTTCACAATTTAATAAGATAGGTTGTGAAAAGAATTTTGCGTTTGGAGAACATTTTTTATTCTAACCTGAAGTCCTGAAATTCCCACTTATGAGTTGAATACCTCGATTGGCTTGAATACCTACTTTAATTTACTACTTATTTTATAACTTCATAATTTTATATGCTATTGTTCATGAGGGTGGGGGGACCTTGAAAATCATTGAATTTGGCTATGTGAGGCCTTTAAAAATGCTGAAAAATGTTGAGAAACAGCCATGAACAGCCTTGAATTTTGCCTGCATTAACATTTCTCAGCTGATAGTGGTCTGATCTTATTGGAATCTTACATGGATGTTCTGCATGACATGCCCATTCATGTCCATACATTCCTCCTGGGAGTTGTTCCTGTTTTTCTTTTGAGAAAGACCATTTTTGTCTGTATAAATCGGTAACTCAGCTGATAGTGGTCAGATCTTAAGTAAATCTTTCATGGATGTCCTTCATAACATGCCTATTCAGAGACATAGTAAGTTACGTGGTTTGCATATTCCACCTGGGAGTTGTGCTTCTTTTTCCACTGAGAAAAATTGAATTTCTGTCGTGTGAGTCTGTACCTCAGCTGATAGCTCATGGAGCTCTGCTAAACAAGGTATAATAAATTAAATGTCTGTATTGGATGTATTGACACCAAAAATGTATATGAATGTGAGGAATTCAGTGGATGTTTGATTAATTCTTCGACAAATTACAAGCATTTTTATTCATTTAACTGGTAGATTGCTGACTTATTTTTGGTTGACAAAATTTGTTCACATGTATTCTCCTTGTTACAATTTATGAGAGAGTGCATCCACAGAATTTGAAGCCTTTAAGTTGGAGTACCTGCTCTTGAGAATAAAGCCCATAAAGCCCAAATACTCTACTAGTTAACAGGAGTTTACTGTATAACCTATGTTCAATTAATAGGTCAAATTTGTAGTATGGTAAATGGTTTGATGTTTATAAGCTATATACATTGAACAGGTTATTCAGTTACAAGATATGCATTTTTATTTAATGCTCAGGCATCAATTCATGCTGAAAAATTAAGTCATATTCCCCTGTCGGTCGGCAAAACGAAATATCAAAATGATATTTAGAAATCGATATTTCATCGTAGGTTCGGATGACGAATCACATGTACTTTAAACGAGTCAGCACATCAGTAATGAATTCCAGAGTCCCAAATACAAACGAATTCGAATAATTGATAGTGACAGTGACTAAATCAATTCATTAAATCAGCGGTTTCAAAGTTTGACTTTCTCATTCACCTTCCAGCGAAAAGCCGAAATCACTTTCAAATTTCTTCAGTTCAACTTCACACGTCTTCAGTGCATTGAGTTCAAAAAAAATAAAATGACGTGTCTTGTTATTGAAAATAAGAAAGTGGTGTTTTTTGTTATTGTTCTATTTCTTCGAAACACATTGCGATTATTTCAATTCGCCAGCCTTGGTAAATCGTAAAGTTAGGGGAGAAATAAGACGGGACTACTTTTTGTGCGGATATTCACACATTCCAATGGTTGGAGTTTGGTTGTTGTAATTTTTGTATGGACGCCGGTTCGGCACATAAATTTTGCGCCTTAATGGCAAATAAAGGCCACAAATTGGAGAGTTTGTAGTCGTAGAGCATTAAATAAAAAGAAAATTCACAAAAATTTGATGAATACCGAAAATATCTCGTTCGTGGCTACAAGAAATATGAGGATCTTCACTCGCGACTGCGTCGCTCGTGAAGATCCTCATATTTCTTTGTAGCCACTCACGAGATATTTTCGGTATTCATCAAATTTTCGTGAATATCCTCTATATTTGCTGTCTTAAATATGTTTGTAGGTCGATACAGATTATTGTTAAGGAGAGAGCAGATATTTAAATTAGCCTGTAATCATTCTCTGATATCAGAACTTGTGATGAAACCCTTGCCAACATCTGAAACTTCATGGTGTTGGACAGCAACAGATTACTCAGAGTCAGAACCAATTGTCGAACAGTTTGCAGTTAAATTCAAGGTTTGTACAAACTCTTAATAATTCTGTATGTTATCTTTATACCGCAGCTACTTGAGTGATGGAATTATGTGGTCCCACAATATAAGCAAATGTTTGTCATTCTTAATTGTCTTGTCCATGTCTTTTTTAATCAATACATGATTTCATTATGTCACTGTTCAAGTGCATTGTGTTTGCACTGGATATAACCCAGTTAAACTGAACATTAATTCTATAATATCTTGTTTGACAGAGAGCTCATGGAGTTCTCTAAAACATAATATACTACTCACATTTTGCTAAGGATCGCACCTACCCATCTGCATATTTGATACACAAAATGTCAAATGTGTATAGTTTTACGATTGTTTATTTGTTCTTTGACACTTTTAACAGCTTCAATTATATCATGTTGCACAATTTTACAGGTGGAAGGAGTTGAAAGTACCCAGAGAGAACCATTGAGTAGTGGCAAGTAACTTCTGTGCTCTCTAATTTGATAACCTGAAACACACAGTTAGCACTTGTTGAAAGTAAGTGTTGCATTGTTGACACGTTGTACATATATGGTTGATGTGCTGTATGCCTTCAACCAATGCTGACCCTGCTTGTGCCAGGATGATAAATTAGAGAGTGCAACAGTTACTCAGCATTGCTGAATGCTTCCCTACAATGGCTTCTACCCGTAAATTGGCACAGCATGGTATGACCCAGACTATTAAAAGTGCAATTGCTACCCATCATAAACAAATAATATACACATTTTCCTTACTAAATGCCTTTATTGGATGTGGTGAGGATGAATAGGTCTATAAATAAGGAGGAATTCAGTGATTATCAGGGTAATTTATCAGGCCTTTTACAAGATTTTTTATTTAATTGACAGGAGTTGACTCTATAACCCATATGCAATTATCCGGTCAGATTTGTATTGAAGGAATGGTGAATGGGTTTGTGTTTAGAAGGACTTTTAAGAAAGTCATGGAGTCATGGGAACCCTGAATATGCAACCAAATAATTGTCTCTACTGAAAATATTTGGTGCGTAATGATCGCTTGATGTCTAAATTAATAGGCAAATGACAACTGACAGAAATTCTATGTTGGGCGAATCAGATACATAGTTGAAAATAGAGTTATTTTTTGGATCAGACTTGGAATTTGAGCAGGAAGAATCTGAGCAGTGTTTAATGCTCAGAAGTCAATGTTCTAAATGTAGTTATCTAATCTTAAGTGTTTTCAGATGGCCCTGGAGGTTCATGTTCATCTTCTTCCTCCTCTATCTTAGGACCACCAGCTGCAATACCAAAGATAAGCAAATGTAAAATTCATGTCCCATTCTAAGAAACAATGATTTGGTAATGCCTAAAAAAAGATAAAAATCTGTTTCACAGCCCCTCCTGCATGGACCTTTTGGCTGCTGCATGCTCTCTTTATAAGCAATTGAAACTTCAAAAAATAAGAATTAAATGGTTTGTATCTGATAATTTTTACCCAAGTTAATAAAATTGATAAATTTGTCTCTGAGTGCACTCAAGGGATGAAATACACCACCACCCTTGCTTTTCTTTTGTAGATTATGAGGCCTAAAACAAAACAAACCAAGAACATGAACTTTAGATGAAATAATTACAAAACGGAAAAATAGAATAAAACAACGCCCACCACATGCAATTTTACAAAAGATGGCCTAAGAAAAAAGATTTACTATGTGGGGCTTTACAGGGTTTTTTTTCAATTGAGAGATATCCAGTTAAATGGGCTCCATTGTGTATTACCCAGACTTCTGTAATGTCACGCTACTTAACATTGCATATACTTTAGTTTGTAGGATGGTAATACAATGCAATTTTTTATTTAAGATAATATTTTATTTTGGAGACTCCTTGAATACTCCTTGACTCTTTGAATTTAATATTTTGCTCAAGTGTTTTTGCTTTCCTTATGATCCTTGTGTTTTGAAGTGTCTTGTTTTATCAGGAATAAAAAATGGGGTTTGTGATTCTGTTTGACTGTGGTAGGTAAGATACATAACATAATTTTACTGAACACAAAATTATTCTTTGTATTCCAGAACATTGAAATTGCAACTCAGTTCAAATTGAAGTTTGATGAATGTCAAGAAGATGTTAAATCATCAGGTACTTTTTGTTTTGAGCTCTTGAAACTTTGTGTGTGCTTTAACCCTTTACCAACGTAACGGCCAGAACCGGTCAGCGCTATTCTAAAAAATTGGCAATTAATTTTTAAAATTTTTTCATTTTTTTGTCTCAAAAGCGTAGGTTATGACCCCTCATTGGAACAAGCGTGCCCCTCATTAGAACGAGCGTGTTCCAGTGAGGGGTCATAACCTATGTTTCTGAGACAAAAAATGAAAAAAATTAGTTACTTGAGAATTTTTTTAGCAAGTGTCGCCTACTTTTAATGTTAGGTAAAGGGTTAGTTATTTTTCTTTATTATAACGTCTGTTGTGAACATGTCATTTCCATCTTCTCTGGGTCTACTGGTCTACTAGCATGTTTATTTCTTGCTATATCACCATTGAAATATGTTGTAGCTCAGTGGTTGTGGTATTGAACTTTAAACCAAAAGGTCCATGGTTCGATCCTGTGTCTTTTGTCAAGGCACTTAATCCTGATTGCCCACATGGGGAAATTTAATTAAATACATTCAGAATCACTTTCGCTGTTCATGAAATTCAAATTTCATACTAAATTTCTTTTTATTTTAGTTTTTATTTCGTTTTGAATCAAATTTCGAAACTCGTAAAATTTAAGCCTTTGTAGCCCAACATGGAAATAACCGATCGGACACGAGAATTAACGACCATTAATTGATCTGTATATTTCCGTGATCAAAATGGCTACGCCCAGTGATAATGTGTTGATGTTATGAACATCAAGAAAAACAACACACAAACTTGAAAGTATGATCTGCTAAGTTGAGGCATTGTGTATGAAAGTTTAATCTGCTAAGTCGAGGCCTTGCGCAATACCGTCAACAAATTAAAGTGAAAGGAAATGCGGAAATGTTTGTTTTCAGAAATGTGGTTGGAAAATCCCAAATACACAAACTGGATTAGCAGGAACACAAAATTAAAAAAGTCAGAGGCAAAATGACTTGTCTGTGACAAGTGTTTTGACGTGCCTCAAATACAGGGGAAATGGCATTAACGAGACATGAGGCCTCCAGAAAACATACTATTTTGGATAAAACAAAAAACAAAATAAAAACAGCACAGCCAACAGTTGTTGATTGACTTGTTACTGAAGAATTTGAATAGTTTTGGTTCATCAGTTGTGATAATTGGTGGTAAAAAACTCAAGAGAACCGGCACTGACAGTAAGCTTAAACTCCAACACATTGCATGTACCTGTGTTTTGTAAGATATATTTTTGATTTATCTGGTCACCCTAGAGACTAAAAAAAAATGCTTCGATGGCTGCAAAGGGTATGAAAAAAATAGAGGAGGGTATGGAAAAAGTATGGAATTATTTTTCTTGGTAGGTTTGGGAACCCTGCAGAGTGATCCTGGCTGTTGAAAGTGTCGCTAAAACTAAATAAATAAATGACCCTTTATCCAATGTAACAGTCAATACTGGCCAACGCTATTTGCAAAATTATGCCTAATCCTTTTTATAAATTATTTTTCTTCTGATTACTCCTAGTCATGAATTGATTGTTGGAGAAGTACAAGAGAACATTTTTCATTTTTTTTTTTTGAAGTTTGTTGTACTTGAAACTGAAATATTTTGGTCTTTTTTCTGTAATTTTTGGTCCTATTTTTTTCTTTTTTTTTCTTTATTTTTTTTTTTTTTTTGGGGGTGGGGGGAGGTGGGGTGCAGGGTTATTGGGAGAAACTTGATTACTGTTGTGATTCCAATGTTTATGAATAGAATACAGTTTGAATTGAATAAGCCATTAGAAAGGATACAGAACCAGCTGAGATGTGCAGTAGTATAACTCCAAAATGAAAATTTATTCTTATATATTTTCACCATATTTGTGCTTGGTAATACAACATATGTGTGCTTCATTAATAGTTTTGTAGAATCTATTACTGAGAGAAATCGTCTCATTGAGGGTGATTTAATGGTAGACGACTTGTTGCATACAACATTTTCAGTCACAAACACTTTTCCCTGAAATCCATGCCATCTCCCTGAAAATCAACCTCGGTTTCCCTGAAAATTGTTTTTGGAGGTTAACATGTCTGAACACATGACATCAGGTCTGGCATTCTGGAAAGTATGGGAGTACAAATAATTGCCCTTCTCAGTTTGCCAAAGAGTGCAATTGCCTTCTTGAATCTCGATGCAGCTATTATTAGTCTCTTGATCACCTCAGGCCCAAACCTGAGCCTAGGCTGAGGTTTGTGCCTGAGGTAGGCAGGAGTCTGAATTTTCCCTAATAGAGTAGTAGGCATGCATCATGCCTGCATAACTAAAGAATGTCCGACCTGAGGAAGTAGTGACCAAACATGTATAATAGTTGTTTCTAGAGGTCACAGAGTATGAACAAAGACCACTTTAATCGATTATTCTTCAAAGGTCAATCATGAAATTTCTTAATCATACCAGCCCGAGGGGAAACAGTGATTTAATCACTTTGCTCTGTAGGGTTGTATCTACCATTTAACCGAAATCTCAAACAGCAGTATCAGTAGCGATAAATATTTGGCAATCAAAAACCTTGAATCGTTATTGCAGTAACAACACAAGATATGATGAAGTGATGTTATGTATATAAAGAGATCAGTACACAAATTCCCTGATTGTTGTCACAAACCACCCACCTATTCCTTGGGTGAATTTAATTGAATTTGATGCAAAATTTAAGCTCTCTTTGTCAGATAGGAAACCAAAAAATGTACAAATTGTCCGAGAATGGTAAACTACACAAATAGAAAGCAGATTGAAATTTGCCATTCACATTTGAAAAGCTCTACTTCTGCAATGCATGAAAATATGTGTAAAGTATTTGGGGAAAAGTCATTTACCCTTTACCTAACATGAAAAGCAGACGACACTTGCCAAAAAAATTCTTAAATAACCAATTTTTTTTTTGTCTCAAAAACACAGGCATTCAACAAAAAATGGAAAAATAATGAAAATTAATTGGCGATTTTTTAGAATAGTGCTAGCCAGTTTTGGCAGTTACATTGAGTAAAGGATGAAAGTGCTTTAATTTTATTTTCGAGATTGTGATGACCTATGGGCATTAAACCACGATGATTGTATGTATTCAACATTGTCAGGTGGAATGCAGGCGTTGAAAATTGTGTTTAGAAAACCATGCAATGAATATTGACTTGAAGCATGTAAGAATGCATCTGATTGATGTTATGACATAAAAGAAATGCTTCAACAAAAAACAACAGTGTCACATAAGAAAGTAAACGGACCGCCAAAAGCTGTTTTTTTTAGCTCACCAACTTTAGTTGTGTGAGCTTATGGCATGGCTTGATCGGTCAGCGTCGATGTCAGCATTGGCATCGGCATCAGCTTACATGTCCAATAATGTTAAAGGTTCTGTTTAGGTCACTTACTCGCCCTATTTCCATATCATGGCCTTTATAATGCTGCTATATGATGATTATTATCATTCTACCATGATTTAACCCCCATAAACCGCATTGGAAACATTTTTCTTGACATTTTTAGTTGCGTTTAGTTTTCTGTTTAGCTCAGAATTTCATGTTTAACTAAGTGTTTAGGTCAGGTGCTGTGCTCCTTGTCTTCCCATGGCACTTATAGTCATCATACATGTTCCTCAGTATCATTGTTCCATGATTAACCCCTCATACTCTGCATTTTAAATATTTTTCTTGACATTTTTAGTTACGTTTACTTTTCTGTTTACCTCAGAATTCATGTTTAAGTTTGTGTTTAGGTCAGCTGCTGTTTTCCTTCTCTTCCCAGGGTGCTTATGTTCCATCATACATGTTCCTCATTATCATTAATGTATCATTTAACCCTTGTCCAGTGAATTTCTTCTAATTTTTTATCCCATTTTCAATTAATGTTAAGTTTCCTGTTTACCTCACACTTAGACATTTTCAGTATGTTAATGTTTTTGTTTAAGTCAGCTGCCGACACCCTTTTCATCCCATCTCATGGCCTTTATATTGCTTCCATATGGTGCTTATTATCATTCTATCATTATTTCATTCTCACCCAGTGCATTTTAAACTTTTTTTAACATTTTTTAGTTACGTTTACTTTTCTGTTTAGCTCAGAATTTCATGTTTGACTTAGTGTTTAGGTCACCTGCTGTGTTCCTTCTCTTCCCATGGTGCTTATATTCCTCATATATGTTCTTCATTATCATTGTACCATGGTTTCACCTTTGTCCACTGAATTTCAATTCAAATTTCTCTTCAACTTTCGAACGTTAAGTTTTCTGTTTAGCTCACACTTAGACATTTTCAGTGTGTTAACGTTATCATTCTACCACTATTTAACCCTCACCCTATGTATGTGTTTTAAACCATTCTCTTAACTTTTTTACTTGCAGTCATGATTAGCCATTGTGCATAAATATGTGACCTTAAACACCAATAAATAAATAAATAAATAAATAAATAAATAAATAATATTTTTCACTTACGTTTAGTTTTCTGTTTTGCTCAGAATTTCATGTTTAACTTAGTATTTATGTCAGTTTCTGTGTTTTACTTTTGTGTTTTACTTTTAAGAGGTTGTGTTTAGGTCAGCTTTGTTGCATGTTATGAGCCTATTTGATACAGTTCTTGTGTTTGCCAAAGTTACTATCAAAGAGGAATGTAGGTGAGCTATAGGGCGTTGGCATCCTTCTTGTTAAATATAAACTGGAGCTGGAACGGTCAACTGGTTTTCTTGATCGTTTAATCATGTGGATTAACCTTCGTCAACTGATTAATCTCTTGTCCAAATAGATATCTGAATAATTGCCATACCGTTGATGATTAACAGCATGAACCCTTTACCCAACGTAACAAACAAAACTGACTAGGCCTGTATACAAAAATTTCCATTCAAATTTATTATGTTTTCAATTTTTGTCTCAAAAACATAGCTTATGACCCCTCATTGGAACAGGCTTGTTGAGCTTGTTCCAATGAGGGGTCATAAGCTATGTTTTTGAGACAAAAATTGAAATTTTTTAGTAATTCGTGAATTTATTTGGCAAGTATCGTCTGCTACCCGCAATGGGTTTAAAGGGTTAAGAATGACCATTTCCAGCCACTGAAATATCAACAGAGCTTTTTTAATGCTAAGTTGCCCGTTGTCCATCCATCGTCAACATTTTGGATGTCTGGACCATAATTTCTTGAGCCACGGAATATTTTTTCACAAAACTTTCTAACCGTTTGTATTGTCACTAGACAGTGTGTCATCAGTTCTAATGGCGTCTGTACCCTCAAGGTGAAGGTCTCTGGCCCCATAGAGCAGGTAACAATCAAGAAAAGTTTTGATATTTTACTATCATTTTTGTCCGGTCCATATAATTTGGTCTAATTGGCAGACCTTATTCATACGTGGTACAATTATTGCTCATGACTCAAAGTGTGTCATGACTGATCCAAGGTCATATCATCACAGACAGCGAAACTTTGATTTTGTTATACAGCCCTTGTCCAGTCCATATAACGTGGTATGATTGATAGATCTTATTTTTTCTTGGTACAATTATTGCTCATGATGCAAAAGTGTGTCACGACTTTGATCCATGGTCATATCATCAAGGTCACAGGCAGCAAACTTTTGATATTGTTGTACAGCCCTTATCCAGTCCATTTAACTTGGTATGATTGACAGCTCTTATTCTTAGTTGGTACAGTTATTGCTCATGACTCAAAGGTGTGTTGCAACTTTGACCCAAGGTGATATAAAGGTCAAGGTCACATACATCAAAACTTTGATATTGTTACACAGCCTGTGTCCTGTCAATATAACTTTGTATGATTGACAGACCTTATTCATAGTTCGTACAATTATTGCTCATGACTCAAAACACCGATAGCAAAACTTTGATATTGTTATACAGCCCTGTCTGGTCTGTATAATTGGATCTATGTGACAGATCTTGTCCATACTTCACACAATTGTATTGTTTCATGACCGTGACCCATTGCCTTATCATGAAGGTCAAGGTCACAAGTAGTAACACTTGTATTCTTGTCTTGTATTTAGCTTCCCCTAAAAGCAGTGACCCTGGGCAAAGCTGTCTAGTTCCTATATATTATTTGTTTCGGAACACCTGAAAAACTCCAACTCGGGTTGATAATTCCTGTCCCCGTACTCCATCCTAGTTATGTTCCGTCTTATTATTTCATTCTTAGCCTGCTTCAGTTTATTGCCACAGTGTATCATTGTTTTTTTTACTGTTAACTCGATACCTGTGACAGTATTCTATTTCAGATGGTAATGATGGTGAATCTTGTTCAGAAAATTTATGTTTTAGAGAAATATTTCTGAAACCATGTAATGCATGCACTTTAATTTCTTGTTGTAGTGCATGATTCGACCTGTGAGGAACAACAGCAAGATGATGATGATGACGATGAATATGAAGATGTGGATGATGAGTATGATGATGTAATTCCAATCTTTGAGAAACGAGCAACACTTTATTTCAAAGAAACTGATCAATGGATGGTAAAAATTCTTATTGTATATATGAGTTAATTTAAGTTATTTATGACAATTTGTATAATACATGTCATCTTCTGATTCAGTCAACAGTCTTTTTGTTTAAATCAGATTAACATTTTTATGCTCTTTGCAGACTATAAAATGAACTGACAGTTGAGTAACTGAAATTTTTTTCATTTTTTGCCTCTAAATCATAACCTCTGACCCCATATTGGAACAAGCTTGATGTTTTTAGCTGCGACGAGCAGCTCTGTATGTGGCAATGTCGGTCTGTCAGTCGGTCTGTCACCAACAAGTTTAAAAAATGCCATAACTCCTAAAATACTTGATGGAATGACAACATAATGGCATGCAAGTGTATCTTCATGATGTCTACACCCTCTCAATAGTGCATGTCATTCGGATAATTTCTGTCACATTTATGGACAAGTTTTTTTGTCACCAACAAGTTTTTTTGTCACCAACGAGTTTTAAAACATCATTGACGTTGCACGAATAATTGCAGCTTTGGCACTGTGACAGTGCACTCTAGTTGTTCCAGTAAGGGGTTATAAGAAGTGTTTTCGAGACTAAAATTGAAAAAAAATAATATGTTTAGTGATTTTATGAGACTAGTACAGGATGTATATGGCTGTTACCTTAACTCTTAACCTAACAAATCGGTCATATCCCTCTGCGTTAGTTTGGAGCTCATTCCATTAAGGGGTCACATGATATGTTGTTTTTTTTTTTAAATTTCAAAAAGCAAGAATTAAAATAATAAATTTTGATATCTTATGTGTTTGGTAAAAGGTTAACTACCCAGTTCAAAATAACAGACAATACTTGCAAAATAATTTTGTGAACAACTAAAAGTTTTCAGTTTTTGTCTCAAAACACAGCTGATAACTCTTCATTGAAATTAGCTCAACAAGCTTGTTTCAACAAGGAGATTATAACCTCCTACCGTACTGACCTGTCTTCAAGCCCAGAGGGTGTGTGCAGTGGAAAAATAAAAAAAGTGGTGGGGGGTGGGCTTCAGGACAAGTAATCAAGTAATCAAGCCTGCAAGTCAAGTCGGTGAGCATCAGAATTGGAAATGACTAATTATCCTTTGAGCATGATATGTTTTTGTGGAAAACTACCTAAGAAAGAGAGAGTACACTCTTAAATAAAAAATATCCACCCAATTATCTCGCACATATTTGTCAACTGTTTTAATAAGTGATCAGTTGAAAATGCTGAACAAATTGAACATCACCTTGATGTTTTGACAACAGCAGACCATGCTGTCAAGCCATATTATTTCCAGGTATCACATTGTTATTTTGAATTAACATTTAGAGTGAAAAAGTTGATAAAAATATGAAAAATATAAATCTTGCTTTCAAATAGTTTGTAAATACGTTTGAATTCAATAAAAAAAATTAAAAAATTTGATTATACTCCATTGTTTACTCACTGGGTCTCCCCAACTATCAGTGTGATGTCATGTAAACTGCAGGTAAAGTGGAGATCATGAGGTGCACAATGGGTTCAAATAATCAATATTACACATTACACTGAAAATATCCAAATCTTGAGAAAAAAATACCTGGTGAATTTTTTTTAAATTTTCAGTAATAGTCCCTGTCAGTGTATTCAACAAATGAACCCACCAATCATTGCTGCTAATGTTTTTTCACGATAAAGAAAATAGGTTCCACACAAGACAACACATGTACTTGGAAACTGAAGCACTGTTCAATAAGGGTTATCCCTGTCTATAAATATATTTGTTTACAGTCTATGGGGAATCTCATGTGCAGTTATTTCTTATCAACCTACCTCAATTGTTTACAACAGGCTTGCACTACAGTGGAAGAACCTAACTCGGATAAAATACTCTCTATTTTAATCTTTCCCAAGATTTGGGAAAGAAAAGTGGTGTAAAAACACCACGAAAAAATAAGCCAAAACTGGGCCGAGCGCCATCGGCGCACACCCAGTATGGGACGCTCTTCCATAGTACAAATCCCTGACTTCCGTCACAGTGCGCAATGCATCAATTCGCCATTCTTTTTCTATCCGAAGCACGAGCAGGATGTGTTTCCGCCATATGCATTATGAAACAGTGATAATTCAACTCGTGGATAATGGTTTTCCTGTGACTGGAATTATGGATCTGAAGATCGTATAATAACAGGACTGTGTTTTATATATTCTCATTTATATTTTCAACCACATTCTCATTGTTTATTAATTACTATTCCGTTTTCGCGAATGTTTTGCAACATCGTGTCATCGCGATTCGACAATGAATTTTTTCGGTTGATAAAAAATTTTATTGGAGTCGGTGTCGGCCGTCTGGGTTCTGCCACCTTCTCTCGTAGTTGAGGGTGTTCTTCTACTTTCTGTTTCTGTTGAGTTCACCTTTTTATTCTACTGCTCTCACCTCTGTTCTTTCCAGTTCGGTTCCTTTAGGGCAATTCCTTTTGCCCTCGCCATTGGTGCGTTCTCGTGTCCGTTTCGTCCGCACACGTGGGTGGTGTGGAATGCAGTCGTTTCGGGAGCCTCCCGACTCGATCACGTCTGATGGGAGTTTACCCCCTCCGTGGGGGATGTGCAGCTCCTCCCGCACCCGCAGGGGGGGGGGGCCACTGTCGTTTCGGGGTCCCCCGACTCGACCACGTCTGGTGTGAGTTTGCCCCCCTCCATGGGGGATGTGCATCTCCTCCCGCTCCCGCGGGGGGTGGTGAACGCTTTCGTTTCGGGTCGCCCGATTCGACCACATCTGATGAGAATTGCTCCTCCTCCGTGGGGGATGTGCAGCTCCTCCCGCACCAGCGGGGGGTGGGGACCGCTTTCATTTCGGGGCTTCCCGATTCGACCATGTCTGGTGAGAGTTATTCCCCTTCCGTGGGGAATGTGCAGTGTTTTACCGTGGTGGATACTGCGGAAGCTGTTGGTTTTCTGGTGTAGAGATGCCTGGTTCCGGGACTATGCGCCCTCTCCAGTCGACATCTGAGGCTGTCACTAGGGTTGTGACTCCTCCTTTGGAGGCCGAGCTTGGTGGCTCTCTCTGGTTTTCCGCCAGTTCCATCAGCTCCCGTCGTATCTGCTGCTACTGCTGTTCCGTCTACAACGTCATTGGGCACCGTTTTTAGCCGGCCTCGGCTTCTCCCTGCCAGGGTCTGCAGGGATGTCTGTAGTGTGGTTGTGGGGTTTTGGCCTCGGCCTTCCCAGACTTCCACTCGGCGAAGTCAAATGGGGCTGCCGACTGAACCCCATGCTGTGTCCTCTCAGCCATTGAGCACAGTAGTTTTATACCTGCAGTGGTCTGCTGCGGTGTCTGGTTGTGTAGACGTGGGGGTATCGGCCTCAGCCTTCCCTGACTTCAACTCGGCGAAGTTGGAAGTGGCTGCCGGCCGGACCCTCTCCTGTGGTCTCTGCGTCCTCGAGCACCACAGTTGTCATTTGATTCGATTGTTCTTAGTGGGACACTATGAACTCCGTGGCGTTTCAGTCCCTCATTCTGGCCACACGACCAGTTTTGGGGGTCCAACGTCTTTTGTGCAGCCTGGACCTTCTGCCCTGCAGAGGTCAACGGTGACTCTCATGAGTTCCTGCTATGTTGATCCTCGAGGTGTGTCGCACCCCTATACACGTCTGGCTTCAGACGTTTTCGGCTGCCGCCCGTCGTCCCATGTCAGGTCTTTTGGAGGATCGTGACCCTTCGCTGGTTCAGAGGGTCAGCGGTGAAGCCACTTTGCCGGTTCGTTCCCCTGTCGAACCGGCCAGTACGGGCAGTGAGCTTAGGGAGGCCCTCTCCTTACTCACTCAGGTTCTGCCAACGAGCCTTCCTGTTGCTTCCAGCGAGGCAGCGAGTGGTTTCCAGGCGCCTCCTATGGCGCCTCCTCCCGGGATTAGAAACAGGCCGCTTTCTGTTCCCCTGGTGTTCCGACACCATGGGAGGCGTCGGCTGGTTTGCCCACGATGGGCTATGTGTCTTCCGACTCAGGGGAAGAGTCAGACATGCTTGATGTCGAGAGCCAGCAGTCTCCGGACTTGGGGGCAGCTCTTGATTTCGTGTTTGGGTTCCTTCCGGATCTCAAACCATCTAACCAGTCGACAGTGTCAGCCAGGCAGCGATCATCGGTCGCACGCCGACCGTCTATGGAGCAACCTACTTCTGGGCGTCTTCGACCGTGCCCTTCGGTACAGTTGGTTGAAGCATTTTCAGCCTTGGACTCCAAGCTAAGTTCCAAGGCTATGAAGGCTCCGTTCTTCACCAGGGTTGACACCTTTTTGCCTCCGGCGCGTTATCGTTCCTACGATTGCGCCAATCCGTCGGTTTACCAGACTTTGACGGTTTTGGATCAGGACTCCAATTCCCTCGGGCTTTCCAAGTCCAAGTCTGCCGTCATTCTGATGACGACTCTGGAGTCCACATTGGGCTTATCGAGAGAGATGCTTGGTATGCTTTCTCTCTCCGATCACGTCGTCTCAGCTTTTGCTGCTTATCTGCCTTCAGATAAGATTGACGAGGTACAGGCTCCTTTGCGTGTGCTGTCCAAGGCGCTCATGCATCTTACTCACGCGCATGCTTGTAACACGGCTAATCTGGAATTAGTTCGAAGGGACTCTGTGCGGGACACAGGCCGATCCCTTCCTGAGGAGCAGTACGCTGCTCTTTGATCTGCTTTTTTGACAGGTCCGCAACTTTTCCATGATTCTGTGTTGACGGTCCGGGATGACGTCCTACGTCATTCCAACGATCAGCTGCTGTTTCTTCAGCTTGATCAGCCTTCTAGGGTAGGCACGGGCCGTTCCAAGCCTAACAAGTACCCTCTGCTTCCTCTACGAAGCAAAAGGGGCTGATCCTTCTGCCACCGCTTCTACTTCTTTCTCAAGGGGTAAGGGTAAGCGTCGGCAGTCTTGAGGGAACTCCCAGGATTCTTCATTCAGTAGAGGTGTTTTCTCCTCTCGCGAGCCTCGTCGGTGTTCGCAATGAAGGTCCTCACCTCGACTCGTCCCAGGTTGGAGGAAGGATTGCAGAGTTCGCAGACCGTGGGCCACCATCACATCCGATGCTTGGATGTTAGATGTTGTTTGGTCCGGGCTGCGAATATCCTTCCGACGGCACTCCACTCTGTCTGGAGTGCCTTTTCCAACCACAGTTCCTTCAGACATTTTACGTCTGGAACTTTTGTCCACGGAGATAGACAATCTCCTCACAAAGGGGGCGATTGAGATCATCAAGAACATTAGGTCAGTGGGTTTCTATTCCCGCCTGTTCTTGGTGCCGAAGAAGGATGGCCGACTCCGACCGGTTCTCGATCTGAGTTTCCTGAACCAGTCTATCATTGCTACCAAGTTCAGCATGGAGACTTTCAGGTCGGTCCTCCGTTCCATTCACCAGGGAGATTTCGCTTCCAGCTTCGACCTGCGAGACGCTTACTTTCACATTCTGATTCACTGGGCGTTACGGAAGTATCTCAGGTTCATTTTTCTGGGGCGAGTTTACCAGTTCAAGGCCATGCCTTTCGGCCTCAACCTGGTTCCTTGGTCTTTCACCAGACTGATGTCGCATGTGATAGCTTTCCATCGCATACAGTCCAGGGTGACTACTTCGGCATATCTGGACGATGTCCTCCAGGGGCATTCAAATGCTGCCTTCCTGGAGTCGGATGTCTCCACTCTGTTGAGCTTGCTCACGTCGCTACGTTTCAGAGTCAACGAGGAGAAGTCGGACCTGGTCCCTTCTCAGTCGTTTTATCATCTGGGGATGGCTTTCCGCACACAATTCAATTTGGTGGCGGTTCCCCAGGCCAAGGCTGTGATTCTCTCAGCTTTTGCTCCGACTCTGTCCCAGTCCACATCCGCGACGGCTCGGAGTTTTCTCCGGCTAATCGGTCTCTGCTGTTTGGTGACGGATCTCATTCCTCTAGGTCGGCTGCGTGTCAGACCTCTCCAACACTTTCTGCTCAGTCGTTGGAGGCCGAATGTAGATTTTCTGGATCTGGTGCTTCAGTTTCCAGACTATCTTTATCCTCACCTTCTCCTCTGGGTGGATGTCCAGTGGCTTTCGCAGGGTGTTCCGTTGGACTTCCCCACGTCCGATCGCGTTCTGACGGCAGATGCCAGTGATCTCGGATGGGGTGCGACATTGGATCCTCTAGGTCTTTCCATTCACGGGATGGTGGACCAGGATCATGCAGCTCTACACATCAACCAGAAGGAGCTTCTTGCTCTTCTTCTGCGTTTCAGGCAGTGGATCCCTCACCTATCGAATCGCCCGGTCCTTCTGTTGTCCGACCATTCGACGGTGGTTGCTTACATTCGGAACCAGGGCGGCACACACTCTGTTCCAATGTACGATTGGCTTGGGATCTTATACTGCTCGCTCAGGATGTCCGCGCCGGGGTGGCTGTTCGTCACATTCCTGGTCGCCTGAACGTCCTAGCCGACTCCCTGTCCCGTCGGGGCAGGGTCATTTCCACCAGGTGGATGCTCCACATGGCGGGTTCCATCGATCTCTTGTGACTAGTTGGAACCATCAGGTGGACACTTTTGTGTCCCCGTGTCCAGATGCTCTGGCTTTCGCCGTGGACGCTCTGGTCCTCCTTTGGGATGGTCTTGTCGGCTACACCTTCCTACCGGTTCCGATTCCGCCTCAGGTTCTCACCCAGATATGAACCTGCAGTCGTCGAATCCTTTCGATCACACCCGTCGCTTCGGTGGGTGTGGATCTTTCTGCTCCTCTCTCTGTTAGCGGCGGTTCCGGCATGTCTCCCTCTACCTCGCGACTTTCTTTGCCAAAGTCGCCCGGGAGGTTTTCAAGTTGACCCGACTTCATTGTGCCTTCGCACATGTCTTTTATCGGGTCCTGTCTCCTCCGTAGTGGTTTTTCGAGACACGCAGTGGAGTTGCTTTTCTTCAAGAAGGCACTCACTCCACTGGTTTAGCCTCTGTGGCTAAGTGGAAAGTTCTACTGTTGATGGTGTGTGATCACTCTGTTGCTTCTGTCACTCCTTCGATCACACTGCTTGCAGAGTTTTCTGGTATATGTTTGTTTCTGGGGTTCTCCAGCTATGTGTACTTGTCCATGCTTCGGAGACATTTTTTTTTTTTCCTATGTGATACCGCATTGTTTCGACACTCATCCTTGCCTCTCCAAGCTTATTCAGCTCTTTTCCTTGAAAAGGCCTAGGACTTTGCAGTTTACTCCAAGATGGTCACTTTCTTGGGCGCTGCTCTGCTTGGGGGTGGGGGGGCGTTCACGCCTTTATCCTGGATGAATATGCATTTTCCCACATGCCAGATCTCTCCTGCATCCATTTCTTGATGGACTTGTCTTGCTATTCGTGCAGCTTCCGCTCGTCTAGCTACTGGTGATTGTATTACCAATTGTTTTTTCTGCCAGGAGGTGCGTGCATTGTCTTCCTCTTTTAATAACTCTGTCATGTTGTCGGATGACTGATGTTATACTGGCAGCCTTCTGGAGAAATGCTACATTCTCCTTTTCTCTGCGACAGTTGCAGGAGCCGACAGAGACCCTTGGGGCCCTCTTTCTTCAGCTCAGGATGTTGTCTATCCAAGCTTTTCAGCTTTTTTCAGGGTCGGTTCCAGCTCTGTGCTGTTACTTCCCTTTCTGTCTGTGCGTCGCACTTCACCATACGCCTCATCTTTCATTGGCTTTTCTAATGTTTGTGATGCTATGGTTTGATAGGCCTAGGGATCTCTTCCTCTGTCCATGGTCCCAGTGCTATTGAGTTATGTGTGGGTTGGTTATGTGATTCCCTCCAGCCTTTTGTCTATTCAGCCTGTTGTAAACAATTGAGGTAGGTTGATAAGAAGTATAAATTTTATAGTAAATTTCCTTTCTTATTATACCTACCGAAATTGTTTACATGGAGGCCCTCCCGTCTTCTTATTCGGGTAAGAATCCTTCCTCCCCGCTGATAACATAACTCCTGTGTTGTTCGGAATCAAAAGAATGACGAATTGATGCATTGCGCACTGTGACGGAAGTCAGGGATTTGTACTATGGAAGAGCGTCCCATACTGGGTGTGCGCCGATGGCGCTCGGCCCAGTTTTGGCTTATTTTTTCGTGGTGTTTTTACACCACTTTTCTTTCTCAAATCTTGGGAAAGATTAAAATAGAGAGTATTTTATCCGAGTTAGGTTCTTCCACTGTAGTGCAGGCCTGTTGTAAACAATTTCGGTAGGTATAATAAGAAAGGAAATTTACTATAAAATTTATACTTCCCTTTCATCAACAGCTGATCTTCAAACTGAGACATCTCTCTGTGTGTGCTAAATAAAATGGATTTATGGTCTCATTCAATAAACGGGAAAGAATGAGCAAAGTGAACATCAGTATGTATTTTTAGCTCACCTGACCAAAGCTCAAGGGGGCTTTACTAATCACTTTCTGTCCATCGTCCGTCAGGCGTAAACTTTACATTATCGACTTCTCACAAACTCCTGGACCAAATTGAACAAAATCTGGTTCGCGTCTTCCCTATCATATGTCAATTCAAGTTTCTTTAAATAAAGTTGCCAAGCCTACAGGAGACACCACTCTGATAGCACCCTGAAAATACAAAAAAAAATCTGCTTCAGATCCAGTGGTCAGAATCTTTACATATTTGGTATACAACATCTCTAAGGGAGTCAGATTCAAGTTTGTTCAAATTGAGTCCCTGGGTTAACATTTGGGCTCCCTATTGGAGCCCGAATTCTAACTTAATGCAATACGTGGAATATTCTTTAAAAATCTTCTTCAGATCCACCTTTCAGAATCTTTTCATATTTGGTACACAACATCTCGGAGGAGGGGGGAGGGCATGTCAGATTCAAGTTTGTTCAAATCGAGTCGCTGGATTAATATTTGGGCTCCCGGAGCTCGAATTTTAACAGTGCAATATGAGGAAATTTCTTCTTCAGATCCACCAGTCAGAATCCTCTCATATTTGGTATACATCATCTCAATGGGGGCCAGATTCAAGTTTGTTCAAATCGAGTTTCCTCGGTTAATATTTGGGCTCCCTATGGGAGCCTGAATTTTAACTTAGTGCAATATGAGGAAATTTCTTTAAAAATCTTCTTCAGAACCACCAGTTAGAGTCTTTTCATATTTGATACACAACATCTCTGGTTGGTCAGATTCAAGTTTGTTCAAATCTAGTTTGCCGAGTTTATATTTGGCTTCCCTATGGGAGCCCGAATTTTAAATCGTGCAATATGAGGAAATTTCTTTAAAAATCTTCTTCAGATCCACCAGTCAGAGTCCCTGGATTGAAAATTTTAGGTCTGGTTTGAACTTAGAAATTTTGTACCAAAATGTGAGAAAATTTTTTTTCTCAATTTTTTTATGCGTTTTGTTCAATTTTGAGACGAAAAAAAAAAATTTTAGCCTGAAAATTTTGGGTCTGGTTCAGACTGAAATTTTGGACCAAAAATTGGAGAGAAAATTTTGTGTTTTTATGAGTTTTGTTAAATTTTGGTAAGAAAAAAAAAAATTTTAGCCTGAAAATTTTGGGTCTGGTTCAGACTCCGGAAATTTTTTTGGGATTTTTTATGCGTTTTGTTCAATTTTGAGACCTTTTTTCATTTTTTTTGAAAGCCTGAAAATTTTGGTTCTGGTGTAACGGTATCATCCCCTCCTGGGTATCTTCCCCTCTGGGGGGAAAGATGCACTAGGTTATCTTCCCCCATCCTGTGTATCATCCCCCCCCCACACCCATCCACACACAACACAGACCAACTTAACATTTTTTTTAAGCTGAAAAGCATTATTCATAAGAAAACAAGTCAAATAGTAACTACTTGGTATAAGCAGGGAGCTCTGAATGGTACTCAAATCTAGGAATTCCCCATCAGTGCCCTATATCAACACATGCCTGATGTTATCCATGTTGAAAAAAGATTAGAGGGGATAAGATAGCCAGGGTGGGAGGGAGGGGGAAGATACACTGGGGGAAGATACCGTTGTAACAGGGTATCTTCTCTCGGGGGGGGGGGGGGGGATGCACTAGGGTATCCCCCCCCACTCTGTACCTTTCACTGAATGTCATAAAAAAAGATAAATGTGGTTAGGGTACTCAAATCTAGGGATTCCCTCCAGTGCCTTGTATCAATACTAGGGTATCTTTCCCCCACTCTGTGTATCTTCCACTGAATGTCATAAAAATAATAAATGTGGTTAGGGTACTCAAATCCATGTTCTATAAAAATTAGAGGTGGTGGGGGGGGGGGGGGGGATACACTAGTGTATATTCCCCTGGGTGGGGGGGGGGATTTTTTTTCTCGCCCCCCTGCCCCCCCCCTCCCCCCATGGGAACCGCAGGAGCTAAAAATAGAAAAAAAATTAAAACGCCATATCTCCAAACCTTCACGGCACTGAGAATTCTTATTTGATGTGAAGCTTCCTTAGGATCAACAGAATGGAGTGGTAAAAAAAATTGCTATCATGGGGTACTTTTTGGGGACTTTGAAAAAGTGCTGAGTCAGTATTTTTTAACACTGTGGGTAATGGGAAAAACATTTAAGACTTTTTTCTCCCAAACCACTGCTCCAAAAGCTTTCAAATTTCACATATAACATCTTTGGAAGATTGTTTCACATATTTATTGAAATCAAATCCCTGGGTCCATATTTGGGCTCTCTATGAGGACCCAAATGTTTAAATTAGTGCAGTATGAGGAATATTCTTTAAAAATCTTCTTCTTCAGATCTACCTATAAGAATCTTTTGATATTTGGTATGCAGCATGCTTAGGGGGCTGAGATTCAAGTTTGTTCAAGCCAAGTCCCTGGGTTCATATTTGGGCTCACTGTGGGAGCCTGAATTATAACTTAGTTCAAAATGAGGAATTTTCTTGAAAAATCTTCTTCAGATCCAGCAGTCGGAATGTTTTGATATTTGGTATGCAACATCCTTAGGGGGGTGAGATTCAAGATTGTTCTAGCCATGTTCCTAGGTCCATATTTGGGCTCACTGTGGGAGCTCGAATTGTAACTTAGTTCAAAATGAGGAATTTTCTTAAAAAATCTTCTTCAGATGCAGCAGTCGGAATGTTTTGATATTTGGTGTGCAGCATCCTTAGGGGGTTGTGATTCAAGTATGTTAAATCCAAGTCCCTGGGTTCATATTTGGGCTCCCTGTGGGAGCCCTAATTATAACTTTGTTCAAATTGAGGAATTTTTCTTTAAAAATCTTCTTCAGATTCAGCAGTCGGAATGTTTTGACATTTGGCATGCAGTATCCTTAGTGGGGTGAGATTCAAGTTTGTTGAAGCCATGTCTCTAGGTTCACATTTGGGCTCCTTGTGGGAGCTCGAATTGTAACTTAGTTCAAAATGAGGAATTTTCTTTGAAAATCTTCTGCAGATCCAGCAGTCGGAATGTTTTGATATTTGGCATACAGCATCCTTAGGGGGGTGAGATTCAAGTTTGTTCAAGCCAAGTCCCTGGGTTGATATTTGGGCTCCCTATGGGAGCCTGAATTATAACTTAGTTCAATATGAGGAATATTCTTCAAAAATCTTCTTCTTCACATCCACCAGTCAGAATATTTTGATATTTGGAAAACGGCATCCCACTGGAGGTGAGATTCAAGTTTGCTCAAGCCAAGTCCCTGGGTACATTTTTGGGCTTTCTATGGGAGCCTGAATTATAACAATATGAGGAATAGTCTTAAAATTTTTTTTTTTTTTTTTTTAGATCCACTGGTCTGAATCTTTGGATATTTGGTATAAGCTTTTCTAAGGAGGGGCAGATGCAACTTGTTGAAATCAATTCTCTGGGTTTTATATTTAGGCTACCATGTCAGGTGAGCACCCTCAGGCCCCATGGGGCCTCTTGTTTTTTTTTTATAGCCTGAAAACTTCGGGTGTGCTTCCGACTATGAAATTTTTTACCAAAATTCGAAAAAAAAATTTCTGATTGTGATGAATTTGAGTTGTTTTATGTGAAAATGTTTTTACGCAATGTCCTCCCCTCCCTTCCTAGTCGGGGGAGGGGGGGGGAGGGTCAGTTAGATGTAACAAAATGTTTGGCTGCAAAATATATTTTGAAAGATTTAGAGTGATTTTATGCATTTTAATACCCCTATGACCACTAACCCCACTCCCAACCCCGGGGGTCAATTGAGTGAAGAAAAAAAATGCAATATGAATGAATTTCTTTAAAAATCTTCTATTCTAGAACCATCAGTTAGAATCTTTTGATATTTGATATACAATATCTCGAGGGGGGTGGGGGGGGGTGTTATATTCAAGTTTGTTCAAATTGCATCCCTGGGTAAATATTTGGGCTCCCTATGGGAGCCTGAATTTTAACTTAGTGCAATATGATGAAATTTCATTGAAAATCTTCAGATCCACCATCTGAATGCTTTCATATTTGGTATGCACCATCGGCGGGGAGGGGTGGGGGTGTTAGGGTGTGTGTGTAAGATTTAAGTTTGTTCAAATTGGGTACCTGGGTTAATATTCATGCTGTATTTGATCCGGGGCAGTGACCAGGCCTCGCATTCTGAAAAATTTAGGGCGGCTAAAAATCGCTCTTCTGAAATGACCTAGGAGAGCCAATGGCCCTCCTAATTTTTTTTTGACATGGAAGGCAGTTGAACCATGATATATCATATGAATGCAGTTCAACACTTTGACCGGACATGCTCTACTCACAAAGTTGCATTGCGTAATTTGGATAGTTGTAATACATGTTACTTCGAAAGTTACTCAATACTGTGTTGAAGTCGTTGGTCCCGACAACTCACAACTGTCACAAGCCAATCATGGTTCAACTTCATCCCCTTCAAGTTCATCACATCAGATAAATTTTGAATTTCAGTTCATTGCACCTGAGCCAGCTGTACAGTTCATGATGCTAATTGAAGATTTTCTAAATGGTCCTGGGATAACACAATTTTTTATCTTCAATTTTTTTATTCTTCGCATTCGAAATTACTCTTGATGCGGTAAATATAAAAAATGTGAACACTCTTAGACGGGGACGGCTTTCGGAAATTGTACGTCAATAGTCATGCCTATCGAATTTGTGCTGAGGGAATACCGTCACTCCACGTGGTTTTCACTTAATTTCAGTTCTTTGATTATCCGATGTCGTTTATTGGGAATATAAGTTGTTTTTGAAATGGGGCAATGTTTGAATAGTAATAGAAACTGTACATACCCGGTGAAAAATGAAACCAATCAAATAATTCTCGTGGGCAGGTGATGGTGACGTTTCAAATATTCGCAGAAATTCACAAAAAATCTGATTGCTAATCTAATATCATGACAACCGAAAGTGAAAGTAAACACAACAGAGGTTTATAAATAGCCTGTGTTATGCTGTTCAGTGATGCCTCGTGTAACTGATGAAAGATGGCGTTGTGATACAGTAACCACCAAAATAAATTGAGATTTTGAGCAACTTAACCCGCGAATCATCCCAAACCAATGTGCGTTCGTTGTCACACCAGGAATTGAGGTAGTAATAAACTCTGTTGTTGGTGACATTACGATATCCTCCATGATGCATGGAAACTAATATTTGACGGTGATATTGATAATGATTTAATGTTATTTCAAGTTAACCATTAGATTTTCTGCAGACACATTGCCTGCACTGGTTATCTTTGTGCACCCAGGAGAGTGAAATTTTGCGGACCTTAATGGTTCTTGGCGCACGTTAAGACGCGTGGAAAAATTGCGCGCCTGAAAATGCCAGGCCTTAGTGACATAACAACCCTTGGAAATTTGGCAGTGCTAGTCTACAGCTGAATTGGAAGCAGTCAGGAAGACCCAGGATAATAATCTTCTAACATGGACACAAGAGTTATGAAAAATTTCATGGCTTCATTCCTCTGTAGTGTTGATGAACCATGACTAATTGAATGTGATCCAAAATAGTTCTTTGAACCACATTGTCTTGTTTATTTAAAAAGTTTATCAAATAAAAGCTAAAAAAAAAGTTACTCAAAAAATAAAAACTCCCAATATCCTGCCCTGATTTGGTAAGTAGAATGTTGCAACAAGTCACCTATTTTCGTTTCACTCACCTGAAATTGACGTTTCAGCCAACTTGAAACTTGGGGAATGGGCTTTGACACAGGTAGAGCTCCTTGATTCTGAAATCTGAAAACATGGGGTGGGCCTACACCTGAGTATGAGCTTGGACACGGGTCAGTACGGTACTTGCACTAGCGGCCCAGTCATGATGTGCCAAAGCATGCCTAGGAGGCCAAAGGCCCAATATTGGGGAGTTTGAGAGGACATGTCCTCCTCCCAACCCCCCCCCCCCCTGCCCCCCCCCCCCCCCCCCCCCAACTCCCTCATTGAATGTTGAAAGCTCTCAGAATGGGATTTGGGGTATATTTTAGTTTTACTGTGAGAATAAATCCTTGAAAAAACTGCATGATGAACCTGGGAAGGGCCTTGTCTGACCCCTCTCGCCCCCAAGGTCCGAAAGAGGGGGGGGGGCAGCAGCTCCCATGCTTCAGGCTTCCCTGACTTCATTTGATTTAAGGTGATGTCTCTTTATTCACAAAGATACTGAGATATTTTTTTCATGTACCAGTTACAGATACTCCAATCAATAAATATTTATTTTGCCTTGAAAACATTAAGTTATTGACAGTTGGTGCAATCTTACAACTACAGCCATATTGAGTCTTTATTCATAAATATTTAGTTTACAAACATGTCTAACAGTAATGTAATGTCCTTAAAGATTCAGTCAAATCAATTCTTGACTGAGAAACATTTTGTGCATTTGTTCAAAGAAAATTAATTTTTATGGTACTTAAGATTCAACCTATGGTTCGCTTTTCCAACCAATATTCCAGACGATTGATTCTAAAACAGGTGGTAGACTATTTAATTTTGTGTCTAATTTTTTTTAGGTAGCTGGAATGGGTTGTCTGAAAATTCTAGAGGATGATGATGTCATGGGTTACAGAATATTGATGGAAAGTGATGATAAAGATACCTTATGCAATCACATCATTGCTCAGGAAACAAAAATACAAACGTAGGTTTAGTTCATTATACTTGAATGAATTTTTATTATGTGACTGGTTTATTACTAGAATCCCAGATCAGGCTTTATTGGTGAGGGCATAGGGCTGAAATCCATCTTGGCTCTATAACCCTTTGCACACTGTCGACAAACTGATTTATTACTAGAAGAAGCCCAGATCATGTTTTATTGATGAGGGGTGGTCAAGAAATAGCACAAGATTCTGAAAGTGACCTTAAACACCAATAATAAAAGAATATTGGTGAGGGCATAGAGCTGAAAGCCATCTTAGGTCTTTAACCCTCTGCACACTGATGTTGAACTGATTTATTTTTTGAAGCCCTGATCAGACTTTATTGGTTAGGACATAAAGCTGAAATCCATTTTAGATCTTCAACCCTTTGCACACTGATGTCAAAATATTGAAATTACAAGCAACATTTTTTTCCCATAATGTAGTGAGGAATTTAACAACTTCAATCTTGTTTGACAGAGCTCAAAAGAGTGAGCTCTGTCAGAGGAGGTTGAATTTGTTAAATTTCATTTAATTACATCATGTGAAAAACTAGCTGTTTGAAATTTTGATATTTCGACATCAGTGTGCAGAGGGTTAATGTATCAAATTTCCAGGTAAGATGTGTTAACCTTCTACATGATGCACCGGGAGTGTGGTGGCTCAGTGGTTAGAGCATTGTACTTCAAACAAATAGGTTGACTGTTCAATCCTGATCAGTGGAAACTGCATTGTGTCCTTGGGCAAGGCATTGAATCCTGATTACTCTGATGGTCCTGTGTAATAAGGCTCATTGCACATCGATGGAACACTCGCCTTCAACAGATGCAAACCCCGCTTGTGCAGAGTTAGTACATTATGGAGTCTGACAGCTGCTCACTGCTGTTCAAGTCTGAAAATAAGCACTCTGTCATTTGCAGAAGGAGGTCCTCAGAGGGTGAGTTTGCAGATGCTATCCAATACAGTGGGCCAATTTATCCTCTGGGTTCCTCTATTTGTTTAGGTTTGAGACCGTAATTCAGATTGAGATTCACAGGGGTAAATTAAGTGAAAGTGTTGTTAGGCCCCATTAAAACAAACAAACCTAATGCAACAAGACGACATTTGCTGAGATTTTTCTGGAATTACTCAATATTTTCATATATTGCCTTCAAAACCTACCTAATGGCCTTTTATTGGAACAATCTGAGCGATCAAAAGTGTGCTTCGAAAATCCAACTAAAGTCAATGCATTAATATCATTCCAAAATGCATAAAATGTCCAATAGTTAAGTTGTTCATGCTGTTAATACATCCGTGGAGAGACGATTCTGAACTGTGTACATTGAACTGAAAACATCAAAGCATTAAATTCTTTGTCGGCTTTGAGGAGGACGTCAATGTGTGAGTAGCACATGCATACAACAGTACATGTAACATTTGGAAAGAATTATGTCGATTTCATTTCTTGGGAGCATTATGTTTTCACCATGTCCGTCTGTCCGTCTGTCATCCAGCAGTAACTTTTGGTTTCCGTCGAATAACTACAGAATCGATTATTTGATCAAATCATAATTTTAGGGGTAACTTGTGGATGACTAGACAATGCTTCCTTTCGATTTTGGTCCATCTAGCCAATTTAATCTTGCTGCCATGGCTGCCACATTGAACTTGGTTTCCATCCAATAACTACTGAATGCTGACTCTAATCTTTTTTTTTTTTGGGGGGGCGGGGGGGGGGGTTAAAATTACACCTTTAATTCTTCAAACAGTTTAGTGGAATGTCACTGTTTCTTATTTGGGACAATGTCTACTATCTACTGAACATTTCTACAGTGATTTTCTTTAATATCAGCATGATTTTACCCCCTTTTAAACATGTTTTCAGACTTACTTTCTTTGTATTTGAAATTAGACTTTGCCACATACTTTCTTACTCTAATTCGTGCATGGTCAATAAAACTTAATGATTCCATTGACATCAATGAATTCATTGATCAGTTTTAGGAAATATTTAACCCTTTTTTGCCAATCAATTTTACTTAGTATTCCCAGCTTAAAGTTTCGGATTAAAGTTCTGCTTTTCAAGGTTCTACCTTTCATTCTCCAAACACTCTGTTATAACGTCATTTCTTTTTTTCAATTCGAGCAAGGTCTACTGAAGCTGTATACAGTGGTTTCAAATAATATTGACATTAATTTAACTCTTTTCACAACGCTTTTCGAACTTAGTTTCTCTAAATTTCAAATTAGGCTTCTACCACACACTTTGTTACTTTTTATCCCCTCCCACAAGGGGGGGGGGGGGGGATATAGCACAGAGCTCGCTCCGTCCATCTATCTGTCAGTCCATTCGTCATTCGTCAGTCTGTCTGTCCCTCAGTCCATCCATCTGTCCGAACTTTCCTTTCTTTATGCTATAACTTCAACAAAAGTTAACAGATTTCAATTCTTTTCAGTACATGTCTCTAGGTCAAGTTTTGAAAATTGTTGAAGTTATTTCCCTCCCCCCCCCCCCCCCCCCCACAGTTATATTTTTCTTTTCTTCTTTCCTGCAATATGCATTTTGAACTGTTTACAGTCACTACATGCAGAACCTTTTTTTAAACTGATGTAACACCCCCTGCCGCCCCCCCCCCCACCCAAAGGCAGTTAGGCACTTTTTTTTTCTTTCTCCAAAAATGCTTTTTCACAGTTTCGGTTAACGTTTGTGGTTAAAAATCCAGACAAACAACCCCCCCACCCCCCTCCCCCACCCAATTAGGCATTTTTAGCTCAACTTTGGCAAAGCCAAATTTGAGCTTATGCCATGGCCAATCGTCTGTCTGTCTGTCCGTCAACAGTTCAATATGGCTCAGGCTAGAGGCCGTATTTATGAACTGATCTTTACGAAACTTCTTGGGTACCTTTGTTATAATCGTGGGACGAGAACGAGTGTTTTTGGGTCCGATCCAAAATTCAAGATGGCCGATGGCAGCCATTTTGTACAAAATTAGGTGCAAACAGATTTTTGCACAGAACTTCCATATGAAAGCGCTGATTTGAAAAATTTTGTGTGTGAATGTTTAGTACCATGGGATACATCACATATAATACAGGTTTTTTTCTCATGCAGAAATTATGCAAATTAGATGAACTTTGATTTTTTCAGTGCTACTTACACATAGTAAGTACACATATCAATACGGCTCGGGCGAGAGGCTGTATTTATCAACCGATCTTCACGAAACTTCTTGGGTACCTCTATCACCTTGGGACGAGAACGAGTGTTTCTAAGTGCGGCCCAAAATTCAAGATGGCTGCCAGTGGCCATTTTCTATCAAAATTAGGTCTAATCAGTTTTTTGTACACAACTTCTATACAGCTCAGGCTAGAAGCCTTATTTATGAACCGATCTGTACAAAACTTCTTGGGTACCTTTCTTATCACTATGGGATGAGAACGGGTGTTTTTGGGTGTGGTCCAAAATTCAAGATGGCCACCAGCAGCCATTTTGTACCAAAATTAGTACAATCAGTCTTTTGTACAGAACTTCTGTATGAAAGTTCTGATTTGAATAAATTTTTGTATGAATGTTCAGTAAAATGGAATACATCACATACAGTACGGGGTTTTTTCTCGTGCAGAAATTATGCAAATTAGATGAATTTTGATTTATTTAGTGATACTTATACACTGTAAGTGCACATGTCAGTACGGCTCGGGCTAGAGGCTGTATTTATCAACCGATCTTCACGAAACTTCTTGGGTACCTTTGCTATCACCTTGGGACGAGAACGAGTGTTTCTGAGTGCATTCCAGAATTCAAGATGGCTGCCAGTGGCCATTTTGTACCGAAATTAGGTCCAACCAGTTTTTTGTCACAACTTCTATACAGCTCGTATTTATGAACTGATCTTCATGAAACTTCTTGGGTACCTTTGTTTTCAGATTGGGACAGGAATGAGTGTACTTTGGGGTGCCTTTGTTATCACTGCTATGAGAACAAATATTTTGGGGTTCAGTCAGACCCACTCTGGGACTCAAAGATTTCTTTTCTAGTTTAGCATCTGACTGTCACCCACCTTTACAATACTTTACCTATACATTTGTTACAGGCTACGGTCAGTATTTATGTACAGACCATTACAATACTTTATATGTACCTTTGTTATCAGGTCATTACCTAGATGTTTGTCATTGCTGTGTCACATACTATACATGTCTTAACAAGTTGAGCTACAGTGTCATTGACACTTTCATTTCTTCTGAGGAAGATCTTGCTTTACATCGGATAGTCTTGTTTCTGTTATTGACTTCGGGCCGTGTTGCCCTGGGGTCTTCATACCGGTGTTTTGTTTACATTACATTACTCTAGGTAGTTTCCTATTGTTGTTTAGGAACAACAGTTGTAACATTAAATATTCTGATAGTGTGGTAGTTAATTTTACACAGTTTTTATTAGCTCAACTTGACAAAGTCAAGCTGAGCTATTGCCATCACTTCTCGTCCGTCGGCGTACGTACAGACGTACGTACGTTAGTATGTTAGTACGTTAGTACGTACGTCCACAATTTCCTTTGGCACACCTCACAGGTCACATTTATGATCAGATTACTTTGAAACTTGGTATGCTTGTTTGGGGTGACCTCTAGATGGGAGCTATCGATTTTCTTCAATTTCCGTCAAAAAATGTTGCCGCGGCCAATGTTCTTAGAACTTAGTTTAGTCAAACCACAATATTTCCCTTTGGCACACCCTACAGGGCACATTTATGATTTGATTGCTTTGAAACCTGGTATGCTTATTTAGGGTGACCTCTAGATGGGAGCTATCGATTTTCTTCAATTTCCAGCAAAAAATGTTGCCACGGCCAACGTTCGTAGAACTTAGTTTAGTCAGACCTCAATATTTCCCTTTGGCACACCCTACAGGGCCCATTTATGATCAGATTGCTTTGAAACCTGGTATGCTTGTTTGGAGAGACCTCTAGATGGGAGCTATCGATTTTCTTCAATTTCTGTCAAAAAATGTTGCCGCGGCCAACGTTCTTAGAACTTAGTTTAGTCAGAAGACTCAATATTTCCCTTTGGCACACCCTGCAGGGTTCATTTATGATCGGATTGCTTTGAAACCTGGCATGCTTGTTTGGGGTGACCTCTAGATGGGAGCTATCAATATTTTTATACTGTACCAATGACCCAGACATAGCTGGTGCTAACTCTTAAAATACTAGGGCCAAACACAAATTTTGCCCCCCAATCCCCAAAATTTGCATCTAAAACCAAAGAAATCATGTCCTGAAGGTCCTCCATATTTTGCCCTTACTGCGCATGCGCAGTGTCAAGGGCATTCCGAAATTGGCGCCAATTACCATTCTTTGTTTGGCCCTTCATCAGTTAACATCTCACTGATCTTTGTGCTTGTAAATCTCAGTTTAAATGATGCCAGACACATAAATATTGGAGAAATGGTGATTCTAAGGAGGATATAGAAGGAGGAGAGGAAAAAGGAGTGACAGAAAATATTCAGGGCTGAAACTGAAAATTTTCTAGTGAAATTATGTTAAGTTGCCTATTTTCGAGGCATGGGCCTGTTGTTGTCATTCTTGCTATGAAGTTGCACTGCTTATTCAGTGTTTCCTCTCCCCTTGTCCTGTAAGTACCCCCTTGCTATTCTCCCATGCTTTTGGCATATTTTTGAATAAGATTACTAAAAAAAAAAAAGGGGGAATTAGCTTGGTAACAGAATGATTTCTGTTATTTTCCCCATGTTTACGTTTTCACCCATGGGTGTTTAGACGTTGTGTTCTGCATCTACCATCTGATGTTCTGCAGATTCTTCCCTGGAAGTCTCTGTTTTGCATCAGATAGTGTGTTTTTTGATAACTGATTTCGGGCCAGGATTGTCAGCGCCTGGAGTCATGTTTTCTAGTGTTTATACACTTTTTGTTTACATTGGCAACAGTCTCTTTTGAGGGGGGCTTTTTGCCTTTGGAGTAGTTTACTCATTATAAGATACATTATCATTTTCCGTAAGTGTTGCATTAATTATTTAAAATAATTTTAAATTTTTTGACCACACTTAGCCTTGGGATCCATTGGGGCTCAATGTTACTTTTCAGAAACTTGGGCTTCGCTGAAAAAATATTTTTCAAAAATTATTTTTGATTGCTATTGTTTTTTTAATATTAATGGATCATGTTATTATGTATCTTTGCTTTTAGGGGTTTGTGCGAGTACTAGGACTTGTTGTTTTTTCACAATGAAAAGATATTGTTCAAATTGTAATAGGAAGAAATCTTCCTCTGACTTTCATGATCAGTGTATTAATTGTAGTCAGTGTACTCGCACTAACTCCTGTTCAATATGTAATTTTTGGGATGATAAACATTGGAAACGTGTGTCACGATATATTGTTAGCAGGGAAAGGACCATGCCGGCCCTTTCTCCACAGGGTCACTCTAGTCTATCAGTTTCTATTTCAGAGGAACAAGAACAGGGTGATGTTTCCATGTTATCCTCCAAAAGTGCGCTTCCGTCGTCACAATTGAATGCAGAGCTAGCGGCAAAAGTGCTCATGGAGATACGACAGTTGCCTAAGAGGTCCCTAGTAGGATCGACGGCGCCGTCGTCCGCTAGCTCGCCCGGTGTAGCTTACATTCACCGAATGGTTCAGCAGCCGGGTTCGTCCGTTGCGGTCCAGGAAGGAGTTTTGGGTGATGCGAGCACTATAAACATACAAGGTGCACACCCAGTGACGACGGATATAAGGAGAGATCGGAGGAAGCCTTCTAGTTCGGTTCCTAGCTCGTCCAGGTCCAGCCGGGCCGCGAGCGAGAGAGGCCCCTCTCTCGTACAACAACATCTGGGACCAGATGTTGTGGTACAAAATGTGTCGCATGCGGAGCACACGTCCGTCGCCCGGGACGCTCCGTTGTATAGGCAGTCCGCTGAGACTGCTCAGGCTTCCTCATCCTCTCAGCAGCGCACTCGACCGCACCTTGGCTACGTGACCACGGATATTCTACCAGCTTCGCCGATCAGGGATTCATCGGCGACCAGGTCACGCCATCCAGTAGCCAGGGACACGAGGCCGATAGACTCCGGACGTTCGCATCGGAAGAGTATGCGGGAGTCAGTTGATGCGGAGCTTCCCGCGGCTAAGCAGCGGAAGACAGCTACTCTGCAGGCCTCGATGACGGACGTGCTAGCTCAGATAGCACAAATTATCGCAGCATCCCAGCAACCGACAGAATCGGTGTCGGATCGGGAATTATCCGACAGCGCTGGGTCGGTACGCTCCGCCGAAGCATCCGGTGCGGACGACCGGGAGCATCGTGAGGTCCGACCGGATGGCGAAAAGGGATACGGATGACTTGGAGCTATCCCTTTCGGAACAACATAAAGCTGCCGTGGATTTTATCCGGCACTTCCTTCCTCAAGTTGTTCCGTCGGGCCAGACTGCTGCGGTACCGGATAAAAGACTGATGGTGTCATTGGACACTGATTTCTTCGAGCGGTTCAGAGACATCGTCCCTGAGTTTCCGTCTCAGTCGAATAATGTCACAAGAACATTTGAATTATTGAACGACACTATCTTCAAGCTTGCTTCCAAAACAGGCAAAGCTGGTTTCTTGTCCGCCAACGCTCTTAACCTGCCTTTCATTAATTCAAGGAATAAATTCGATACGGCAGGACAGGGTGTTCCGAGAGTTCCTCTGCGTTTTGACGACGAAGCGGAAGACTTAGAATTGTCATTACCGTCGTCAATGTCCATTCCAACCGCAGTGTTGGATACGACAATTACGTCTAACAGGGCCAGTTTAGAGACGCTTTATCTTACGCAGACCACCTTACTAAGGCGTTATCACTACGTCTACAAGGGAAAGAATTCCAGGATATTCAATCCTCTTTAAGACTTCTTTCAAGGGCAGTGGCTTATTCCACGTATAACTCCGCCCTTTCAGTGGCAAACCTGGAGTTGGTTAGACGTGACGCAGCCCTAGCTACATCCACACGCGTGGATAGTAAGGTGAAGAACTCAGAGTCGCTTCGGTCTCCGGAGAGCTTCTCTTCGACGGCAAGCTTTCTGCAATCTACGATAAAATTACTAAGAACGCTTCGGATTCTCTGCTGTTTAAATCCGCTTCCAAAAAGTCGGATACGGCAGAGAAGAATAAGACAGGCACTTCTGGGTCTAATGCGCCCAAGAAAGGTTCCTATAGAGGTTCTGGTGCGTCCTCTTGGTCTTATTCAAGAGACCGTCAAGGCAGCGACTCACGTTCGGGACGTCCTTCAGGCCGGGACAACCGGTCGGACGCCCCGAGGTCGACGGGACGAGGTGCGGGTCGTGGAGGACGTGGTTTCTCCTCCCGCAGGCCTCGCAGGTCCAGGAGCTGATGGTATCAACCTCTATCGTGTTCTGGTTGGCGGAAGGTTGTCGTGTTTTTTAGAAGAGTGGGCGTCGATTACGGATGACCCTTGGGTGAGAGGGGTGATTTCGGAAGGTCTAAGAATATCCTTCAAACGAAAGCCTCCTTTAACTCGAAGTCCAAAATGGACTCAACTTCCGTCAAATCCGCAGAAAAGAGACGCTCTGTTATCGGAGGTGCAGTCTCTTTTAATGAAGAACGCGGTAGAGGTCGTAGAAGACCAGGAAACACTGGGATTCTACAGCCATCTGTTTCTGGTTCCGAAACCAGATGGCTCGTTCCATCCAGTCATAGATTTGAGCTGGATAAACAAGCTGATCGTCGCTCCAAAGTTTTATATGGAGACGATTCGATCGGTCAGAGTGAGTATTCGGGTGAACGATTATGCTACAAGCACAGATCTCAAAGATGCGTACTTTCATGTCATGGTACATCCGACATTCAGAAAGTATCTACGCTTCGCAGTCCTAGGAGTGGTGTATCAATTCCGAGCGATGTGCTTCGGATTGAACCTAGCACCCTGGGCTTTCACTCGGGTAATGAACTCGGTAATGATATACTTCCGAGCTCATTCGTCTGCGGTAACGTCGGCCTACCTGGACGACATTCTTCAGAGGTACGGCAACGAGTTAACGCTTCAGAACGATGTGCAGAATATGCTTCTATTGCTCCGACGTCTCGGTTTTGTTATAAACGAGGAGAAGTCGGATCTGGTGCCGTCCAAGTCATTCACTCATCTGGGAATGAGCTTCGAGACGCACAACAATCTCGTTCGTCTGCCGTTAACCAGAGCGAAATTAGTCAGTTGTTACGCTCGCTATTGTCCTCATGCAGACAAAGTCACAGCGAGGGAGTTCATGAGACTGATAGGTCTGTGCGGAGCCACTGCAGATCTCATTCCGATGGGGCGGTTACGCACTCGCCCGCTCCAAATTTTCTTGACTCAGAATTGGAGTGTGAAGATTCATTCGCTCGACATAGACGTTCTCTTGTCAGATCAAGTGAAACAAGAGATTCAGACTTGGGCAAACATTCAGTGGTTGACTCAGGGAGTTCCGCTGCAGTTGCCGGATCCGAGTTTTACGATTATGACGGATGCCAGTCAAACAGGTTGGGGTGCATCATTGATCCCAACGGATTCGAGGTGCCAGGGTCTTTGGGATCCACAGTTCCTAAGCAAGCACATAAACATCAAGGAAATGATGTCAATTTGGCTTGCGTTACGTCAGTGGATGGACATTATTCAGAAAGCTCATGTCCAAATTCTGTCCGACAATACGACAGTAGTGGCGTATATCAGGAACCAAGGAGGCACTCATTCCATTCCGTTATTCAATTTAACGGAAAGAATCCTTCTGTTTGCTCTAGAACATCAAGTTCTACTTTCGGTCCGTCATATACCGGGTCGTCTGAATGTACCAGCAGACTACCTTTCACGGAAGGGTCGCTTGTTGCCGTCGGAGTGGACTCTCAACAAACAAGTATTCAATCAGATTTGCTACCAATGGGAACGGCCAATGATAGACTTATTTGCGACACATCTCAACAATCAGTTGCAGACGTATGTGTCTCCATGTCCGGATCCAAGAGCATTTGCAGTAGACGCTCTATCGATCTCATGGGACGGAATGATAGGATATGCATATCCTCCAGCGCCGTTAATGCAGCAGGTATTGCTAAAGATAAAACAATCTCAATGCAAGATTCTGTTGGTAGCATCTCTGTCTCCACAGAGACCGTGGATAAATCTACTCAGGTGTCTGCTGTGGGACCTATCGCGAAAGCTTCCTCCACGAGAGGATCTTCTTTCGCAGAGGAAACCGCGTCAACTTCATCACAACCCGCAAGGTCTCAACCTTCACGTTTTTCCGTTGTGCGGTCCATCTTGCACGGCAAGCATTTTACAGGACGAGCAGTGGACACGATTTCTAACTTAGGAGGACCTCCTCTTCGCTAAACTATGCGGCTAAGTGGAAGGTTTTTCGTCGTTGGTGTAGGGATCGTTCTGTGGATATTTTTGATCCCTCCATACCAGACATTGCAAACTTTCTAGTATACTTGTTTGACGAAATCAAACTGCAGCATGTTACTATTAAGGGTTATAGGTCTATGTTATCTGATACCTATGCCCACCACGATAGTTTACAAATTGGATCTAATGTCTCTTTATCTAAGTTAGTTAGAAACTTCTCGATAAATAGACCCAGAACTCTTAGATTAATTCCTAAGTGGAATTTAGCTTGGGTTCTTCTTAAACTGAAGGAAAAGCCATTTGAGCCTCTTGGGACAGTAGATTTCAAATTCTTGTCTTATAAGACAGCTTTTCTCTTAGCTTTCTCTTCTGCTAGAAGAGTCAGTGAGCTTCATGCACTATCGGTGGATGATTCTCACTATCGTAGTGTCGGGAACACTATCATCTTCACTACTAATGTTGGTTTTTTAGCTAAGAATCAGGCTCCTAATAAATATCCGGAACCTATTGTTATTAAGGCTCTGCCGTCTTCAGACGGGCGTAGGCCTTTACTCTGTCCTGTTCGAGCTTTAAGTATTTATAGACAAAGATCTCAGTTTATCAGAAAGGGACGAAAACGTTTCTTTCTGTCTGATTCCTAATAGAAAGGACATTTCGGTCCTTTCTATTGCTAGATGGATTCAATTAACTATCCGTACTGCTTATGAAAATTTATCTTCAAGTCAGCAGTCTGTGCTTAAGATTTCTGCTCATGAAGTAAGAGCTCTTTCTACATCTTGGGCTTACGCAAATAGTGTTGCTATTACAGATTTAATGAAGGCTGCTTATTGGTCTCAGCCATCCACATTCACAAATTTTTATCTCAGAAATATTGAGTCCATTTCTGGAGACCTGCATTGTTTAGGTCCGTTATCTGTTGCTCAGAATGTCGTCCACTAAACAGTTGCAACTATAGTTATGCAGGCTTTCTGTTCCGGCAGTGACTCCGCCCTACTGCCCTCTTCGCTCTGGGGTATTTGACCCAGGGCAAGGTGAAGGGGGGGGGGGGGGGAGGGTGTTCCCTTAGGTCACCTGCTTTATAGTGAAAAGCAAGGGAATTCCTCCTCCGGAGTCAGTAATTTTGAGTCGTTTCCGGGATGGTTTTAAAGTGTAATATTAATGTTAAAAATTCATTCATGTCATATTTTTAAAGTGTAGCTCGGTGTGAAGCATTTGTATATGTCAAGTGTCAAACGGGCGTTAATATACAATCCTCGGACACTTTTAAAAGAATATAAAGAGTCTCAATTCTCTGGACTAACTTTATTTATTGGCTTACTTTAAAAATAATTAGTATAAGGGTTATACTGGATGTTAATAGAGAACATGAATGTTATTGTGCTCAATTATGAAGGGTATTGTATCTTTCTAATTTATTATAAAATAAGAAAGATACATGTAAAGCCTAATACTCCTTTTCTCCTTGAGGAGTTGACTCTATGTTATATAGCTGAGCTTATTGGATTTTCCTCTATGTCCTAGGCCCTCCAGCCTTTTTACTATTCAGCTATGTCTGGGTCATTGGTACAGTATAAAAATGTTAAAAAATTTATAGTAATTTATATATTTTTTATACTTACCAATGACCCAGACGGGGATGGCCCTCCCAGGAGTTGGGAACTCATACCTCCCCGCTGAGTACATAGCGCTGACCAGGCACTGCTAGTAAGAATGGTAATTGGCGCCAATTTTGGAACATCCTTGACACTGCGCATGCGCAGTAAGGGCAAAGTATGGAGGACCTTCAGGACATGATTTCTTTGGTTTTAGATGCAAATTTTGGGGATTGGGGGGCAAAATTTGTGTTTGGCCCTAGTATTTTAAGAGTTAGCACCAGCTATGTCTGGGTCATTGGTAAGTATAAAAAATATATAAATTACTATAAATTTTTTAACTTTCTTCAATTTCTGTCAAAAAATGTTGCCGCAGCCAACGTTTTTAGAACTCAGTTTAGTCAGACCACAATATTTCCCTTTGGCACACCCTACAGGGCCCATTTATGATCAGATTGCTTTGAAACCTGGTATGCTTGTTTGGAGAGACCTCTAGATAGGAGCTATCGATTTTCTTCAATATCTGTCAAAAAATGTTGCTGCGGCCAACGTTCTTAGAACTTAGTTTAGTCAGAAGACTCAATATTTCCCTTTGGCACACCCTGCAGGGCACATGTATGATTTGATTGCTTTGAAACCTGGTATGCTTGTTTGGGGAGACCTCTAGATGGGAGCTATCGATTTTCTTAAATTTCCGTCAAAAAAAGTTGCCGCGGCCAACATTCTTAGAACTTAGTTTAGTCAGAAGACTCAATATTTCCCTTTGGCACACCCTACAGGGCACATTTATGATCGGATTGCTTTGAATCCTGGCATGCTTGTTTGGGGTGACCCCTAGATGGGAGCTATCGATTTTCTTTAATTTCCATCAAAAAATGTTGCCGCAGCCAACATTCTTAGAACTTAGTTTAGTCAGACCACTATATTTCCCTTTGGCTCACCCTACAGGGCACATTTATGATTAGATTGCTTTGAAACCTGGTATGCTTATTTACGGTGACCTCTAGATGGGAGCTATCGATTTTCTTCCATTTCTGTCAAAAAATGTTGCCACGGCCAACATTCTTAGAATTTAGTCTAGTCAGACCACAATATTTCCCTTTTGTACACCCTACAGGGCACATTTATGATCAGATTGCTTTGAAACCTGGCATGCTTGTTTGGGGAGGCCTCTAGATGGGAGCTATCGGTTTCTGTCAAAAAATGTTGCCACTGGCAAAAGAAATGACATTGGTACCAATGATCTTCAATTTTGCCATTTCATTTATAACTTACCAAGTTCAAGTTTGTCAAGTTGAGCTACAGTGTCATTGACACTTTCATTATAATTTTGTCCACACTTAGGCTTTTTTGGGCTCATCGTTCGCTTTGGGAACTTGGGCTCTAAAATTAGGAAAATTTTTTCAAAAATTTTTTTTTTTTATTTTTGAAAGAGTTTTTCTTTTGGATATATTTATTTCATTGATTATGTTTAATGTTATATTATAGGTAGATTTGGTGGTGGTACAATGACATATATTAGTTTCTATTTACAAAGGAACAAGAACATAAGGTGGCTTTGTGACGCCATCAAGTAGAGTGCTGTCGTCGTCGCAAATCAATGAAGAGCTAGCGACAAAAGTGCTCAGGTATTAGACAAGTGCCTAGATCCTTAGTAAGATTGACGACCTTGTCGCCAGCTAGCTCGACCGGCAGATCTAACTCGTATGTGGGGGACGTGATGCCGGGTATGTCCGTTGCGGTCGAGAAGAGGAATAAGAGTGTAGCGAGCACTATAAACATACGAACATGCTCACCCTGCGATGACAGAAAGGAGGAAACACAGGAAGGAGGAAGTAGACAAGTTCTGAGGTATGCTCGTCCAGGTCTTTCGTGATCGTGAGCAAGAGAGAGGTCCCTCTCTCTTATAGCAACATCTGGGGTCAGAGGTTGTTGGTAGGAACTTGTGTCGGTCTGACAAGTTCTGAGGTATGCTCGTTCAGGTCTTCCGTGATTTTGAGCAAGAGAGAGGTCCCTCTCTCTTATAACAACGTCTGGGGCCAGAGGTTGTTGGTAGGAACTTGTGTCGGTCTGACAAGTTCTGAGGTATGCTCTTACAGGTCGTCTGTGATTGCGAGCATGAGAGAGGTCTCTCTCTCTTATAACAACGGCTTGGGCCAGAGGTTGATGGTAGGAACTTGTGTCGGTCCGACAAGTTCTGAGGTATGCTCGTCCAGGTCTTCCGTGATTGTGAGCAAGAAAGAGGTCCCTCTTTCTTATAACAACTTCTGGGGTCAGAGGTTGTTGGTACGAACTTGTGTCAGTTGAAACTTCTACGGGACGCTCCTTCCATAGACTGCCGTGGCTGGCCAGTCTTATAGCTTCCTCTATGTTCGAAAAAGCACACACGGTCGTGCAGGTCCGTTGTCGCTAGTTAGCTCGAACGGTGAAGTAGTTACTCAGGTCCCCGAGAACTATGATACCGGGTGTAGACGATCTGGGCTAGAAAAAGCGAGATCATATAGGGTGGAGCGAACGATATGATATGCAATTATGCTCACCCAGTGACGACGGAAGGAGGAAACCGATAAGGTCTGGGGCTGGCTAGTCTTATGGTTTCCTCTACATTACGGATAAAGTGATCTTTATATTGTACAGCACTATAAAACCCGATGAGTGGTGTCAGTTACCCGTTGCCGGTGAAACCGTTAGATTGGATACTTGGACCCTGCCTCCGGATGTGTCGCATATGCATTGTATTTAGAGCTAGTGGGAGAGTGCTCAATGGTTTTAAAAAGACAAGGCCTAGGTTTCACAGAGGCTTACGTCCCTTGTCTAAAAACAGCTAGCTCAACCGGCAGATCTCACTCATATGTGGGTGATGTGATGCCGGGTATGTCCGTGGTAGTCGAGAGAGAATAAGGGTGTAGCGAGCACTGTTGATCGAATCCATGCTCACCTAGTGTTGACGGAAAGAAGAAGACGGCAAGTTCTGAGGTATGGCGAGCAAGAGGGAGCCCCTCTCTCTCTTTCAACAACATCTGGAGCCGGGTGTTGTTGGTAGGAACTTGCTTCAGTCAGAGCTTACGTACATAACTATTGTCCGGTACTTTTAGTTCAATTCTTAGCCGGGACGGCTACAGTTTTGCTTCTTTCACGTCTACCAAGCACTCCCGACCGCACCTTGGCAAAGTGACTCAAGGTTTCCAGTCTGCATCGTCAAAGGTCCATCTTTAGTGAAGAAAGTCGCACCATCTAGTAGCCAAGGAGATGAGGCTTCTTTCATCGGGTCGTCATCAGTAATAACTATATTGGACTCCCTGTCCTAGGAGCAGCCGGTGAAGAGGCTATTCATGACCGCTGCTCCTCAGGCCTCTGTAATGGACTTGCTGTCGCAGTTGCACAGCTAATCGCAGTATTCCTGCTAAGGCAGAAGTACTCAACGTCGATCTCAAATCTTGATCTGTTGCATAGTGCTTATTTGGTCCAGTCACCTGCCTGTTTAGATACTGGTGACTGTGATTCTAACTGATTTGAAGATATGATGGATATGATAACTTTTCCTTCCGGAACAACTCTTGGATGATATAGATACCATACATTATCATTTCCTTGATCTTGTTCCAGTGATTCAAAATGCTGCGAGCAATTATGAGAAACCGCTAGCGTAATTCAACGCTGACTTCATCTGGGTAAAGAGCAAGGTAATAAGATCTCCTTCCGGTTAAGTCTTCACGGGTGTCACAGGTCTTCCATTCTGTAGACGACACCATATTTATCTTCCGGTGGAAAAAGTAATTTCGGTTTCTTATCTTCTTCCTCTGTATTTTTATCTGCGTCGCCAGCGGCAGAGCAGGTCTAGTAACCGCTCAACACTGTCCGTCAGTCCATCCATCAGTCCTTCCGAAACACTTCTTCCATCAAAGTTTTCTTGGCTTCTATGAAAGGGAATGATTTTATATTTGGTCTGCTGGTCTTCATAAAGATGAGTTGTATCATGTATCTAATTTTCAGATCTTCCGTGCAGCCACTTCCTGTTTGCCGATACTTTGAAGTCTGTTCATCTCTGTAATCAATTGCATGCAGCGACGCAGGTCCAGACCCGGTATTGGTCTTGGCTTGTTAATCGTTTGTGATGGTTCACATTCTTTTAAAAACAACAGAGGAAGATATGGAGAGTTCCTCAGCGTTGATTGAGCAGGCTAAGATCCTAGTTTTAGCCTTACCTTCATCATTTAGCTGTTCGCTCGGACGCAATTGAGAAGATAATTTCTTAGTCAGAGCGAATTTAGTCTGATGGTCTTATGTACTTTAATTTTGAGTATTGTGACCCATCGTCAGTATGGAAGGAATTTTGTGGTTGTTTGTACCTTTTAAAATTCTTCCCAGACCTAGTATTTATTTCTCAGTCTTAACTAATGTTAAGTGAGAGTTATTCTGATGCAACGAGGCCTTGTGTCTTCATCTTTGCATTTGACTAGGTGGAAAACTTGCCATAGATCGCTTTAGTCTTCCAACTCTAGTTTTTATGACAGAATCAATTTTCGTCTCTTTAAGCTGGGGTCTAATGTACCATCACCAGCAGAAAGAGTATGAGAGGTTGTCCTAGACTCACATCGTCTATAAGGACTCATAGCAAAGGTATAGGTATACCTAAGTCTTTGATGGTAAGCTTTCATTATTGTAGGATTAAACTACAAGAAAGCATCTATTCTCGACTCTTTAAGTTGGGGTCTAATTGACCACAGCCAACAGAAGAGTAGGAGAGTTTGTCCTAGAGTCATTTCGCTTATAAGGCTCATAGCGAAGGTATAGGTATCTCTCCTATATATAATTCTTTAGGTTTGTCTATACAGCCACTTGGATAGGGGTTTCTCGTCAGACTGACTTACTGATCAGACTCCCCTGAGCCGGTGGTACTAGGCTCTTACAGAACTCTGTCCGGCCGATTTTGACTGGAAGTGGATAATTAAGTTATTTATTATTATCTTTCTGTCGATAAGCGAACGTTCGGCAATTGTAGCAAGTATAGTTCTTTAGATCACTTGTTTTGTGAACTAGATAATGTCTCATGCGATTTATGATAGGATTCATGTATCCCACTATTCATTTGGCTGGTTCATCTGTTTCACAGAGCGAATTATCCAGCTGTTTCGCTCGCTTTTATCGGTTATCTGACGCATTAACAGCGATAGTTTTGTGCGCCGGATGGAGTTGTGTGGAGGCTTGGAATGTTATTTCGATGGGTCGCTTACACACGTCTACTCCAGTTATTAACTGGAGTGGTAGACGTTTTCCCCTCTTGACCTGTTTTGTTTTAGAGAATCTTTTAACATAAGGTCAAGTTTGGGCATATATTACGGTTTTCTCAATTATTTCGGACGTGAGTTCATATAATGCGTTACAATCCTGAGCCCGACGGTCTCTCTATGCACATCCGAGTTTATCAGAAGAGAAGTTATGCTTTTGTTGTCATTATTTTCAATAGAAGGGACGTTATGTTCATTCTATTGTTAAATAAGTTAGCTATTCGTACTACTTGGATTATTTATCTTCCTATTAGCAGCCAATGCTTAAGATTTCAGCGCATAAGTAAGTGCTGGCTATATCTTGCACTTATTCTAACTGTTTGGCTATTATATGATCTTATGTGGGATAGTTAAGTTTTCGGCACATGGGAATAGTTTCCATTATTTGTGTCGCTAGTATAGGCTTTTGAGCGCATACATTGACGCTCAGCCGTTTTCATGGGAATGATACGAGTATCCTTCAATTCATTTGTTTCTATTGATTTCATTGAGATTATGGGGTCTGCTATTGAGCATTCGCCAGAAGCTTCCCCATTAGAGGGTTTTCTTCTTTAAGGGAAGTTTTAGTCTTCATGTCATTCTCCGCTGTCAGTGGCATTACGGAGTATTCAGACATGAAAGAGCTTTATGATCTCTATATTATTGCTGTCTGCACCAGCAATGATTAAGTAATGTGGGTGAGGAGGTTTTGACATATATTTGAATTCCCCCCCCCCCCCCCCCCTCCACACACACTCACGCTGTCGCGTATATATTTTTTAATACATACATACTTTGCATCTGGGTCGTGTTGGATGGCACCATCATACACATATATGCTGTTCTGTTGCATTTGTTTCCGGTATTTATTTTCTGTTTTGGAGCCGGTTTATCATACCTACCTCCATTTCTAGATCCTGGTCTCTATTTTGTCGGTTCTCAAATCGCATATTCTCATGTGTTTATAGTTGTAGATACCAAATAGTACACGTTGGAGAGTGTTTTTTTACTGGATTTAATATTACAGAGGCCTCCTGTGAATGATCTTGAAGCGTGTTTTCTCTGCAGAGATTGTTCATCTTATCCCACTTTTGTATGTATATGTTATAATTAATTTCTCACTGATTTCGTTGTACCTGTATACGGCATCTGCAGTGCTTATTTATAGCGGATAATGTTATTTACCAAAATCATCGCTATAGCCTTGGCTTGTGAAGTGGCATTAAGCACCATTTATTATTCATGAATGAATTTGTTAAGTGCCTGATCGATATCGTTTCCGGGTTCTGCTTATTGATTCCTGAGCTCTACCCTCTTTCTTTTGAAGTTATTTTCCCCCCAAAAAAGGGGAGGGGTCATTTTGTCCACATCTCTGCCTTATGGGGTATGTAACTATTGAGGAAGCTGTCTTGTCCGTACTATGTTCGGTGATCAGCTGCAGTATTATTGGGAAATTTTCTCTCATTCTCAGTATGCCATAATTTTTAGGGCCTAGTCCAGACTAGTCTCTAAAATTGTTTATTTGTTACATCCTAATTAACATGAATTTATGCTTAGATTTAGGATTTACATTATTGGGATCCATATCAGGTTATGTCTCTTCTATTATGGTATGAAAAGACATTCATGTAAATTCTTTCTTCATCATGGATTGAAGGATTTGATCTATGTTGATCTAATATTTCAAAAGTTCTAAACCCTCCACCTTTTTACGATTCAGCTAAGTCTGGGTCATTGGTTACAGTATAAAAATAAGAAAAAATTTATAGTAATGTATATATTTTTATACTGTACCAATGACCCAGACTTAGCTGGTGCTAACTCTTAAATTCTAGGGTCAAACACAAATTCCCCCCCCCCCACCAATCCCCAAAATTTGCTTCAAAATCCAAAACATATATGTCCTATGTGGTCCTCCATACTTTTATCCACTGAGCATGCTCAGTGTCAAGAGAAGTCTGAAATTAGAGCAAAATCCTCACTCTTTGTTTGGCCCTGAAATAAGTAACATCTCACTGATATTTGTGCTTCTGAATCTCAGTTAAAATGATGCCAGTCACAAAATCATGAAAGAAATGGTGGATCTAAGGATGAAATAAGAGGATGAGAGAAAGAAACAGTGGATGGATGTGTTCAGGGCTGTAACTTATAATTTTTATGCAAAATTATTTCATGTTCCCGGGGCATAGGCCTGATGTTTACATTCTTGTTATGAAATTTCCACAGTTTGTTCAGAGTTTCCTCTCTCCCTTTCCTTAATACCCCCCTTGCCATTCTCCCATGCTTTTGGCATAATTTTTGTAATTTTTTTACTGAAATTTCTTGGGAGTTTTGGCTTGATAACAGAATGTTTATTCTGTTTTTCCCCATGGTTATGTCCTCACCCTAGGGTGGTTAAGCGTTTCAGTCATGCATCTACCATCCGATGTACTGCTGTTTCTTCTCAGGAAGCCTCTGTTTTACATCGGATAGTGTTTAAATTGGTTACTGATTTCGGGTCATATTATCAGTGCCTGGAGTCTTGTTTCCAGTTTTTATTCACTTTTGTTTATGTGATTCCTTGTCTTCTATTAGTTCTACTCATAGCCAGATACATTAATATTGTCCGTAAGTGTAACATTAATTTTAAACATGTTTTAAAATTTTTTGTCCACATTTAGGCTTTTTTGGGATCCATTTGGGCTCATCGTTCCCATTGGGAACTTGGGCTCATCTTGAAAAATTAAAAAAAAAATTTTTTTTTCAATTAATTTTCGAAATGTTTGTAATGGATTATTATTATTATGTATCTTTGTTTTCAAGGGTTGGTGCAAGTACGATGACTGTTTAATATTTTTTCAAAATGAAAGAATATTGTTCAATTGTAAATTGAAAGAATATTGTTCAATTGTAAATTGAGGAAGTCTTCCTCTGATTCTCATGGTCATTGTATTGTTGTAGTCTGTGTACTCGCACTAATTCTTGCTCAGTGTGTGCCAATTCAGATGACAAACGTTGGAGACGTGTGTCACAGTATATTGTTAGTGGTGAGAGGTCCATGCCGGTCCTCTCTCCACAGGGTCACTCTAGTTTTTTCAGTCTCTTTTTCAGAGGAACAAGAACAGGGTGATGTTTCCGTGATGTTTTCTAAAGTGTGCTTCCGTCGTCGCAATAATGAGCTAGTGGCAAAGTGCTCAAGGAATGTGGCAAGTGCCTAAGAGATTCCACATAGGATCGATGGTCACTTGTCGCCCGCTAGCTCCCCCGGTGAAGCAATCATTCACGAAATGTTTGTGACGCCAGGTTCGTCCGTTGCGGTCCAGGAGAGGAGAAGGGGTGTTGCAAGCACTATAATCTCGAATCACGCACACCCGGCGACGACGGATCGGAGCATGGAACGGAGGAAGCCAGTCAGTCCGGTAGTTAGCTCTCTAACTCTCTTACAACGACATCTGGGCTGAGATGTTGTTGTATGTAACGTTTGATAGTCAGAGCATACGTCCACTCCTCCTGCTCGGGACGCTCCATCGCATAGACAGTCCGACGCGGCTTGTCTATTGGCTTCCTCATCCTCACGTCAGCACACACAACCGCACCTTGGCCATGTGACCGCAGATATCCAGCCTGCTTCGCCAACCAGGGAGTCCACGTCGATCAGGTCAAGCCATCCTCTAGCCAAGGACACGAGGCCTTTCCAGTTGGGACGTTCGCATATCAGAAGTATGCAGGAATTAACGTCCCTGGAGCTTCCAGCGGCTAAATTACATAAGACCGCGGCTCCACAGGCCTTGCTATCACAGATAGCTCAATTCATCGCAGCATCCCAGCAGCTATCAGAAACTTTTTCAGTAAAGAAACTGTCTGAGCAAGCTGGGTCGGTTCGCTCCTCTGCAGAGTCAGTAAGGGACGACCAAGATTCTTATGTGGTCCAGACGGATGGTAAAAGGGAATCAGCACAGTTGAAATTTTCCCTTTCCGAACAACTTAAGGTAGCCGTAGATTTCATCCGGCATCACCTTTTAGAAGTTGTTTCTCTGGAAAAAAATGCTGCGTTACCTGATAAGAAACTGAAAGCGTCACTGGACACAGACTTTTTCGGCTGGATTAGTGACACTATCCCTGAGTTTCCGACCCAGTCCATAAATGTCACAGACATTTGAACTTTTGAATGACGCTATATTCAAGCTAGCCTCTAAGACTGGCAAATCCGGTTTATCGCCTAGCACTGTACAGCTGCCTTTCATCAATGCTAGACATAGATTTGAAACGGCAGGACAAGGCGTGCCGAGAGTTCCTCTGCGTTTGGACGACTAGGCTGAAGACCTGGAATTGTCATTGCTGGCGTCCATGTCTATTAACTCCAGTATACTGGAGACGACAATCTCGTCTAATAGAATTAATTCAGATGCATTATCTCACGCAGATCACCATATCAGAGCGTTATCACTACGTCTCGAAGGGAAAGAATTCCAGGATGTTCAAACTTCCTTAAGAGTTCTTCCGAGGGCTATAGCATATTCTACGTACAACTCTGCCCTTTCAGTGGAAATATGGAGTTAGACATGATGCTGCCCTGGCTGCATCCACTAGAATGGATAGGAAGGTGAAAAAACTCTCTTCCAGTCGCTCCGGTCTCAGGAGAGCTTCTCTTTGACGTTAAGCTTTCTATATCTATAATCAGATTACTTCTGAAGCTTCTGATTCTCTGCTTTTATTCCACTTTGAAAAAGTCGGACTCAGCAGGGAGGAGTAAAGCAGGTACTTCGGGGGCGAATACGTCCTAAGGAAGTTCCTATAGAGGATCTAAGAAAGCCTCTATGTCTTACTCTGGTGACCGTCAGAGTAGCGACTCACAAAGGGGTCGTATTGCTGGCCGAGATATCCGGTCAGACTCCCCTAGGTTGACTGGGCAAGGTGCGGGTCGTGGAGGACGTGGTTTCACCTTCCACAATCCTCGCAGGGCCAGGAGGTGATGGTCTAAACCTCTATTGCGTTCCAGTGGGCGGAAGGCTGTCAAGATTCTTAACCATTTGGTTATCAATTACGGATGACCCATGGGTGCAAGAGGTTATTTCCAAAGGTCTAAACTGTCCTTCAAGGAAAAACCTCCGTTAACTTGAAGTCCACGCTGGTCTCAGCTTTCGTTAAACGTTCAGAAGAGAGATTCACTTCTATCAGAAGTTCAATCTCTTCTGGACAAGAATGCTATAGACGTCGTAGAAAACCAGGAATCTCCAGATTTTTATACTGTACCAATGACCCAGACATAGCTGGTGCTAACTCTTAAAATATAGGGCCAAACACAAATTTTGCCCCCCAATCCCCAAAATTTGCATCTAAAACTAAAGAAAACATGTCCTGAGAGGCCCTCCACACTTCGCCCCTACTGTGCATGCGCAGTGTCAAGGACGTTCCGAAATTGGCGCCATTTATCATTCTAAGTTTGGCCCTTCATCAGTTAACATCTGACTGATCTTTGTGCTTTTAAATCTCAGTTTAAATGATGCCAGACACATAAATATTAGTGAAATGGTGATTCTAAGGAGGATAGAAAAGGAGGAGAGGAAAAGAATGTGTGACAGAATTTTATCAGGGCTGTAACTTAAAATTTTTTAATGAAATTATGTTAAGTTACCTATTTTCAAGGCAGCAGCCATTTTGTTGTCATTCTGATTATTTAGTTACACTGTTTTTTCAAGTGTTTTTCCTCTCTCCCTGTCCTTTAAGTTCCCCCTTGCTATTCTCCCATGCTTTTGGCATAGTTTCTGTAATTATTATTACTAAAATTTCTTGGGAGTTTTAGCTGTATAACAGAATGAATTCTGTTCTTTCCCCATATTTACGTCTTCACCTACGGGTGGTTAGGCGTTGTGTTCTGCATCTACCATCTGATGTTCTGCAGTTTCTTCCCTGGAAGTCTCTGTTTTGCATCAGATGGTGTATTTTTGGTAACTGATTTCGGGCCTGGGTGCCTGGAGTCTTAGTTTAGTGTTTTTACACTCATTGTTTACATTTACAACAGCCCTCTGTGTGAGGGGGGGATTTCTAAATAATAATATCTTTATGTTATTTTAATCATAACTAGATACATTATTATTGTTCGTAAGTGTTGAAAAAATTGTTTAAAATATTTTTAAAATTTTTGTCCACACTTAGGCTTGGGATCCATTGGGGCTCAACGTTACTTTTCAGAAACTTGGGCTGTTCTGAAAAAATATTTTTTTTCAAAATATTTTGATTTCAATTATTTTTTCTATATTAATGGATCATATTATTATTATGTATTTTGATTGCCAGGGGTTAGTGCGAGTACCAGGACTTGTTTTCTTTTCACATTGAAAGGATATTGATCAATTGCTTTAGAGGAAGTCTTCCTCTGACCTTATTATCATTCTATATGTGGTCAGTGTACTCGCATTAACTCCTGTTCTGTATCGTATGATTTCGATGACAATATGGGAAGCGTATGTCACGGTATGTTGTTGGGGATTTGGACACTCCGGTCCTTTCCCCGCAGGGTCACTCTACTTTATCAATTTCTATTTCAGACGATCAAGATTAGGGTGATGTATCTGTGATGTCTTCCAACAGTGTGCCTCCGTCGTCACAATTAATGAAGGGCTAGCGGAAAAGTGCTCATGTAATACGCCAATTGCCTAAGAGGACCCTAGTAGGTTCGACGGCCTTTGACGTCCGCTAGCTCGCCCGGTGTAGCGTCCATTCACCGAATGGTTCGGCAGCCGGGTTCGTCCGTTGCGGTCTAGAAGGAATTTTGGGGTGATGCAAGCACTATAAAATTAACTTAATGCACACCCAGTGACGGCGGATCGGAGGGAGAACGGAGGAAGCCTTTTAGTCCGGTTCATAGCTCGTTCCGGTCCATCCGGACGGCAAGCGAGAGAGGCCCCTCTCTCGTTCAACAACATCTGGCCCCAGATGTTGTGGTACAAATGTGTAGTTAGCGGAGCATACGTCCGTCGCTCGGGACGCTCCGTTGTATAGGCAGTCCGCTGAGACTGCTAAGGCTTCCTCTTCTCGTCAGCGCACACGACCGCACCTTGGCTGCGTGACCGCCGATATATTACCAGCTTCGCCGATCAAGGATTCTTCGGCGACCAGGTCACACCATCCGGCAGCCAGGGATTCGAGACCGATGGACTCCGGACGTTCGCATAGGAAAAGTATGCGGGAGCCATCTGATGCGGAGCTGCCCTCGGCGAAGCAGCGAAAGACTGCGCCTCCGCAGGTCTCGACGCCGGACATTCTTGTGCACATAGCACAGCTTATCGCAGCATCCCAGCAGCCGACAGAAACGGTGTCGAATCGAGAATTATCCGACAGCGCTGGGTCGGTAGCCGGGGACTCGAGGCCTGCAGACTCCGGACGTTCGCATAGGAAGTGTGCGGGAGTCAACGTACACGGAGCTTCCAGCGGCAATGCATCGTAAGTCCGCTACTGCACAGGCCTCGGGAACGGATGTGCTTTCCTTAATAGCACAGTTTATCGCAGCATCCCAGCATCAACTGAATCTGTCGCATATATTTTATCCGACGATGCTGGGTCGGGACGCTCCGCGGAAGCGGGTACGGACGTCCGAAAGTTTCATCCGGTCCGATGGGATACCGAAAGGGATTCGGTGGATTTCAAGCTTTCCCTTTCGGAACAACATATGCTGCGATGCCGGATAAGAAACTGATAGCGTCGGTGGACTTAGAAATTTTTGGTTCGGTTCAGGGACATCGTCCCTCAGTTCCGACATAGTCCAATAATGTCACACAAACTTTCGAATTATTGAACGACGCTATATATATTATTATTTTATGCTTGCTATCCAAGCATTTCTGGTTTCTTGTTCGAAGAGTTATGGAGATGTCTTTCAAAAGTGTGCCTCTGTCGTCATAGTTAATGAAGAGTTAGCGGCAATAAGTGCTCATGGAATATGTCTATCGCTTACGGAGTGACATTCGCTAGCTCACCCGGTGTAGCGTACATTCATCGAATGGTTCGGCTGCCGGGTTCGTCCGTTGCGGTCTAGGAAGGAGATTTGGGTGATGCGAGCACTTTAATTACTTTAGTACTCACCCAGTGACGGCAGATTGAGGACAGATCGGAGGAAGCCGACAACATAGGGGACCGCATGTTGTGGTTCAGATATTTTACATTCGGAGCATATGTCCGTTGCTCGGGACGCTCCGTTATATTGACAGTCCAAGAGACTGTCTTTAATGCTTCCTCATCCTCACAGCAGGGCACACGACCGCACATTGGCTACGTGACCTCGAGTATCCGATCAGTTTCGGCATTCAGTGATTCCACAGCGAATAGGTCGCGCCATCCGGTAGCCAAGGGACACGAGGCTTATACACTCCGTTCGCTCGCATATTGGAAGTATGCACGGGGTAACGATCTCGGAGCTTCCTGCGGCAATGCATCGTAAGACCGCTGCTCCTCAGGCCTCAGTGACGGACGTGCTATCCGAGTTAGCACAGTTGTTTCGCAGCATCCCAGCAATTGACGGTTTCTCGGTCGAATCAGGAATTATCCGACGGCGCTGGGTCGGTGCGGTCCGCGGTTGCATCAAGCTACGGACGACCGAACGCTTTATAGGGTCCGACAGGATGGCGAAAGGGATTCGAAAGATTTCGAGTTTTCCCTTTAGTAGTATCGGAAGATGCCTTTCATATCTTCTGGCATTTCTTCCAGTGATTATTTTTCGGACTTCATTGCTGCGATCTTGGATAAGAGACTTATAGCGTCATTGGACTCGGATTTTTCGATCGGTACAGGGACTTTGTCCCTGACTTACCGACGCAGTCCAATATTGTCATTACAACATGTGTTTTATTTTTCGACGCTATATATTTATATATATATACAAGCCTGCTACTAAGCTTGATAGTTTAGTTTCTTGTCCGCGTGGCTCATTTCTGCCATTTTATCTTTTTTACATATAGTTTATTTTGGCAGAGCAGGGCATACCGAGAGTTCATATGCGTCTAGACGGTCTGATTAAAGACTGCATATATTCTTTTTCGCCGTTTATGTCTTTTCCAATTTCAATGTTGGGAACGACATTATGTATAGTAGACTTAACTTAGACGCTTTATTATACGTAATCCGCCTTACTGAGGTGTTATCATTACGTCTTCAAGAAAAGATTTACGGGATATTATTCTCAATGTAATTTCTTTTGAGGGCAGTAGTTTGTTCACGTATAACTCCGCCCTTCAGTGGCTGATTGGAGTTGGTTAGACGTGATGCAGCCCTAGCTACATCCACGCGTGGATAGTAGGTTAAGAACTCTCTCAGAGTCGCTTCGTTCTCGGAGGAGCTTCTCTTCGACGGCAACTTTCCGGCAATCCATGAATTGCTTGATTTATACATTCTCTTGTCTATCTAGTGTTACAAGAGATTCAGACTGGGGCAAACATTCGGTGGTTGACTCAGAGAGTGCCGCCGCAGTTGCCGGACCCGAGTGTGGCTGTTATGACGGTTGCCAGTCAAACAGATTGGGATATATACTGATCCCTACGGATTTGAAGTGCCAGGGTCTTTGGGTTCCGCAGTCTTTTAGCTATCAGTTTAACTTCCGCGGAATAATGTTTTTTAGGCTTGCTTTATGTCATTGCATGAACATTATTCAGAAACGCATGCCCAAATTCCTGTCCTTTAATTCGACAGTAGTGGCGTATCTCCGGAACCAGGGAGGCACTCTTTCGTTTTCCGTTATTCAATTTAATGGAAAGAATCCGTCTGTTGGTTATAGTACACCAAGTTCAGTTTTGGTCCGTCATATTCTGGGTCGTCTGATTGTTTTATCGCACTCCCGTTCTCTTACGGGTCGCTTGTTGCTGTCAGAATGGACTCTCAACAAACAAGTATTCATTCAGATTTGCTATCTACGGGAGCGCCCAATGATGTTTTATTTATGACACAGCTTGCTAATCAATTGCAGACGTATGTGTTGGCTTGTCCAGATCTCTGAGCTAATACTGTTAACGCTCTATTGATCTATAGGACGGAATGATAGGATACGCGTATCCTCCGGCGCTGTTGTTTTAGCAGGTATTGCTAAGATAAACAACCACAATACATTTCTGTTGATAGCATCTCTATCTTCACAGAGATCATGAGTAATTTACTCTCTTGTCTACTGTGGATCTTAACGTGAAATCTTCCTCTATGTGAGGATCTTTTTTCACTGGGTAAATCGTGTCATCTTTATCACAACCAGCAAGGTCGCAACCTTCATGTATTCCGTTGTGTGGTCCGTATTGCATTGTAAGCACTGTACTGGACGAGCTTTGGACGCGATTTCTTACTATAGGAGATCCTCTTCTTCGCTATCTATGCGACTAAAGTGGAGGCTCTTCCGTCGTGGTGTAGGGATCATTATGTTCATATGGTTGATCCCTCCATACTACTCATTGCTATTTTTTAGTATACTTGTTTCACAAGATCTACTGCAGCCTGTTGTTATTTAGGTTATAGGTTTATGTTACCTCATACCTATGCACTCTACGATAGTTTACAATTGAGTCTTTTGTCTCTTTATCTAAGTCAGTTAGTAACTTTTTGATAAATAGACTTAGAATCTTTAGATTAAATTCCTATACGGATTTTAACTTCAGGTTCTTATTTAGCTAAGTAATTATTTGAGCCTCTGGAAACAGTAGTTTTCAAATTCTGACCTTTTAGACAGTAATTCTGTTGGTTTCTCTTTTACTGTAGAGTCAGTGAGTTTCATGCACTATCGATGGATGATTTTCACTTTCATAGTTTCGGAATCAATACTTCCGTTACTATTTAGGTTGGATTGTTGCATAAGAGTTAGGCTCCTATTATCCGGAACCTATTATTTTAAGGTCCTTCCGTCTTCGTATGGGCATAGGCCTTTACTCTTTCCGGGTACAGTTTATGTATTTATAAACAGATATCTGTTTATTACAAGGGCGTAAGCTTCTTCTGTCTTTGATGTCTAGTAGAAGGACGTTACGCTCCATTTTATTGTTAATGGATTCTATTAACTAGCGTACTGCTTATGGTATATCATTGGCTTAGCAGTTGTGCTTAAGATTTCGGCTCATGAAGTAAGAGTTCTTCTACTTCTTGGGCTTACATTAATAGTGTTGCTATTATAGATTTTTGAAGGCTGCTCATTGCGCTCAGCCATCCATTCATGAATTTTATCTCAGAAATATCGAGTCCATTTCTGGAGGCCTCTATTGTTAGGTCTATTATCTACTGCTCAGAATGTCATTCACTTAACAGTTGCTACTATAGCTAGGTAGGCTGTCTGTTTCGGCAGTGTCTCCGTTCGGCTGCCCTCTTCGCTCTGGGCTATTTGACCCAGGGCAAGAAAAAGGGGGGGGGGGGGGGAGGGTGTTCCCTTGGGTCACCTGTTTTTACTATGAAAACAAGGGGATACCTCCTCCGGAGTTAGTAATTCTGAGCTGTTATTGGGATGGTTGTTTAGTGAGAAGTTTAAGTTTATAAAATTCATTCAAGTCTTAGTTTTTAAAGTATAGCTTTTGAATATTGCATATGTCAACGGACATGATTATGCAATTCTCACACACTTTTAGGAGTATAAGAGTCTCTATTCTCTAGACTTACTTTATTATTGGCTTACTTTAAAAATTATTAGTATAAGGATTATTGGATATTAATAGAGTACATGGATGTATGAAGCTCAATTTTTCGAAGGTGTTGTATCTTTCTAATTTATCATAAATAAGAAAGATACATGTAAGGCCTATTACTTCTTTTCCCTACAGGGGATGACTCTATTTTATTTTATTGAGCGTATTCCATTTTGCTCTATGTCCTTGGCCCTCCAGCCTTTTTACTATTCAGCTATGTCTGGGTCATTGGTACAGTATAAAAATGTTAAAAAATTTATAGTAATTTATATATTTTTTATACTTACCAATGACCCAGACGGGGATGGCCCTCCCAGGAGTTGGGAACTCTTGCCTCCCCGCTGAGTACATAGCGCTTACCAGGCACTGGTTATTAGAATGATAAATGGCGCCAATTTCGGAACGTCCTTGACACTGCGCATGCGCAGTAGGGGCGAAGTGTGGAGGGCCTCTCAGGACATGTTTTCTTTAGTTTTAGATGCAAATTTTGGGGATTGGGGGGCAAAATTTGTGTTTGGCCCTATATTTTAAGAGTTAGCACCAGCTATGTCTGGGTCATTGGTAAGTATAAAAAATATATAAATTACTATAAATTTTTTAACTTTTCTGCAGTCACCTGTTCCTGGTTCCAAGATCAACGGCTCGTTTCATCCAGTTATAGATCTGAGCTGGATAAACAAGCTGATTGTGGCTCCAAATTTTTATATGGAGACCATCCGATCGGTCAGATGGAGCACTCAAATGAACCATTATGGTGTGAGCATAGATCTCAAGGATGGGTACTTTTACCTCATGGCGTTTAGATAGTACCTTCGCTTCGCTGTCCCAGGAGTTGTTTTCAGTTCCGAGCAATGATCTGGTCTGAACCTAGCACACTGGGCCTTCACTCGAATAATGATCTCGGTAATGACTCATTTCCGAGCTCATTCGTCTGTGCTAATGTCGGCCTACTTGGACGACATTCTTCAGGGTTACGGCAGCAAGTTAACGCTTCAGGGCGATGTTCAGAGTCTGCTTCAATTGCTCCAACGTCTCGGTTTCATAGTAAACGAAAAGAAGTTGGATCTAGTGCCGTCCAAATCATTCACCCATGTGGGAATGAGCTTAGAGACGCACAACAATCTCGTTCTTCTGCCGTTAACCAGAGCGATATTAGTCAGTTGTTATGCTCACTTTTGTCTTCACTCAGATGTAGTAACAGCAAGAGAATTCATGAGACTGACAGGTTTGTGTGGACCCGCTGCGTATCTTATTCCGATTGAGCGGCTACGCACTCGTCCACTCCCCATATATTTTATCTCAGAATTGGAGTGTGAAGTCTCATTCGCTCGAATCGAACATCGTCTTGTTGAATCAAGTGAAACAAGAGATTCAGACTTGGGCAGATATTCAGTGGTTAACTCAAGGAGTACCACTGCAACTGCCGGATCTGAGTTTTACGATAATGACGGATGCGAGTCAAACAGGTTGGGGCGCAACTCTGAGCTCAACGGATTCAAGGTGCCAGGGTCTTTGGGATCCGCAGTTCCTAAACAAGTACATAAACATCAAGAGATGATATCAATATGGCTTGCGCTACATCAATGAATGAACATTCATTCGCATGTTCAAATTCTGTCCGAGAATTCAACAGTAGTAGCGTACATTCGGAACCAGGGAGGCACTCATTCCATTCCGTTATTCAATTTAACGGAAAGGATCCTTCTGTTTGTCCTAGAGCATCAAGTTCTATCGGTCCGTCATATACTGCCGGGTCGTCTGAATGTTCTAGCAGACTTCCTTTCTCGGAAAGGCCGCAGGTTGAATACTCATTTGTTGAGAGTCCTTCTGACGGCAACATGCGACCTTTCCGAGAAAGGAAGTCTGCTAGAACGTTCAGACGACCCATGTACCAGGTCATCTGAACGTTCTAGCAGGCTTCCTTTCTCGGAAAGGTCGCATGTTGCCGTCAGAATGGACTCTCAACAAACGAGTATTCAATCAGATTTGCTACCATTGGGATCGTCCAATGATAGACTTATTTGCGACGCATCTCAACAATCAGTTGCAGATGTATGTGTCGCCATGCCCAGATCCTTGAACATTTGCTGTAGAGCTCTCTCGATCTCTTGGGATGGAATGATAGGATACGCGTATCCTCCAGCTCCGTTTATTCAGCAGATATTGCTAAAAATCAAGCAATCTCATGGCAAGATTCTGTTAGTAGCATCTCTGTCACCCCAGAGACCATGGATAAATCTACTCAGGTGTCTGTTCTGGGGCATTCCGCGGAAGCTTCCTCCACGGGAGGACCTTCTTTCGCAGGGGAAATCGCGCACACTGCATCACAACCTGCAAGGTTTCAACCTTCACGTATTTCTGTTGTGCGGTCCTTCTTGCACGGCATGCATTTTACAGGACGAGCAGTGGACGCAATTTCTAACTGTAGGAGGACCTCCTCTTCGCTAAATTATGCTGCTAAGTGGAAGGTTTTCTGTAGGTGGTGTAGGGATCATTCTATTGATATTTATGATCCTTCCATTCCAGATATTGCTAATTTTCTGGTCTACTTGTTTGACGAGATCAAACTGCAGCCAATAACCATTAAGGGTTATAGGTCTATGCTATCGGATACCTATGCTCATCATGATAGGTTACAGATTGGATCTAATGTCTCTTTATCTAAGTTAGTGAAAAACTTTTCGATAAATAGACCTAGAACACAAGTGGAATTTAGCTTGGGTTCTTCTGAAGCTAAAAGAAGCGCCATTTGAGCCATTTGATACAGTGGACTTCAAATTCTTATCTTATAAGACAGCTTTTTTCTTAGCCTTCTCTTCTGCCAGAAGAGTTAGTGAGCTTCATGCACTATCGGTCGATGATTCTCACTATCGTTGTGTTGGTAATACTATTACTTTGACTACTAATGTTGGATTTTTGGCTAAGAATCAGGCTCCTAATAAGTATCCTGAACCTATTGTTATTAAGGCTCTTCCGTCTTCAGACAGTCATAGGCCTTTGCTCTGCCCAGTTAGAGCCATGCGCATTTACAAACGTAAATCCGAGTTTATCAGAAAGGGACGTAAGCATTTCTTTTTGTCTCTGCTGCCTAATAGAAAGGACATTACAGTCCATTCTATTGCAAGGTGGATTCAGTTAACTATCTGTACTGCTTATGAAATATTATCTTCAACTCAGCAGTCTGTGCCTAAGATTTTGGCACATGAAGTAAGAGCGCTGTCTACATCTTGAGCTTTTGCTAATAGTATTGCTATTACCGATTTGATGAAGGCTGCATATTGGTCTCGGCCTTGCACGTTCACAAATTTTTATCTTAGAAATGTTGAGTCCATTTCTGGCGACCTACATTGTTTAGGTCCGTTATCTGTTGCTCAGAATGTCGTCCACTAAACAGTTGCAACTATAGTTATGCAGGCTTTCTGTTCCAGTAGTGATTCTGTCCTGTTGCCCTCTTCGTCCTAGGGTATTTGACCCAGAGCAAGGGGAAGGAGGGGGGGGGGGTGGTGGTGTCCCCTTATATCACCTTGCTTATAGTGAAAAGCAAGGGAATACCTCCTCTGGAGTCAGTAATTCCGAATCGGTGCCGGATGGTTTTAAAGTGTAAAGCAAATGTCTATCTCATTTATGTAATATTTTTAAAGTGTAGCTCGGTGTGAAGCATTTGTATAGGTCACGTTTCATATGAATGCTAATATACAATCCGCGGACACTTTTAAATGAATATAAAGAGTCTCATTCTCTGGACTTCCTTTATTTATTGGCTTTCCTTTAGAAAGATTAGTATGTTGGGTTATACTGGATGTTAATAGAGATCACTGATGTTATTGTGCTCAATTACGGAATGGTATTGTGTCTTTCTTTTTTGATACAAACAAGAAAGATACATGTAAAACCTGTTCTCCTCTTCTCCTTGAGGGGATAATTCTGTTTACATGTAATTGAGCCTATTGGATTTTCCTTTATGTCCTAGGCCCTCCAACCTTTTTTCTATTCAGCTAAGTCTGGGTCATTGGTACAGTATAAAAATGTTAAAAAATTTATAGTAATTTATATATTTTTTATACTTACCAATGACCCAGACGGGGATGACCCTCCCATGAGTTGGGAACTCATACCTCCCCGCTGATTACATAATGCTTGCCAGGCACTGGTGGTAAGAATGAGGATTTGGCTCCAATTTCAGATTTCCTTGACACTGAGCATGCTCAGTGGATAAAAGTATGGAGGACCACATAGGACATATATTTTTTGATTTTGATGCAAATTTTGGGGATTGTGGGGGCAAAATTTGTGTTTGGCCCTAGAATTTAAGAGTTAGCACCAGCTAAGTCTGGGTTATTGGTAAGTATAAAAAATATACAAATTACTATGAATTTTTTGACATTTTTTGGCTCACCAACGTTAGTTGTGTGAGTCTATGGCATAGCCCTCATGTCGGCGTCCGCTCTCAAATATTTTGAACTTTTGTGTACAGGTTTTGATTTTTTGGCTTTTCAAATTTTTTTTTAGTTTCAGCATATTGCTATAGTGGTTCACTATAACATTTAACTCTTTTCCAGGGTATTTTGTCGTAATATTAACCCTTTGAATCAAATTTTAGACTTATTTTGATGTTTGCTTGCAGGTTTTGATGGTTTTTTTTTCCTTTCTTTGAAGTGGAGATTTACTTTGCAGCATATGTCCATGCTTTCTATTGTATGTAAACATGCATCTTAGGGCTATGTTTGTATTATTTAACCCTTTTCCTACTGAATTACTTCAATTTTGGACTGTTATGTACAGCTTTTGGACTTAGGCTTACAGCTTCTTACTTTTATGTACAGGTTGTGATAAAAAAAAATAATTTCAAATGAGGTTGACCTCACTGCATATTGCAGTGGTGGTTATTATAACATTGATATCTTTCCAGTGCATTTTTAAAATTTTTTTAACCCCTTCAATAGATTTTTAGACTTATTTTGACGTTTGCGTGCAGGTTTTCATGGTTTTTTTTTTTTTTCCTTTCTTCCAAGTGTAGAGTTTCTGCATATTGCTATGGTGGTTCACTATAACATTTAACTCTTTTCCAGGGTATTTTGTCTTCATTTTAACCCTTTGAATCAAATTTTAGACTTATTTTGATGTTTGCGTGCAGGTTTTGATGGTTTTTTTTCCCTTTCTTTCAAGTGGAGATTTACCTTGCAGCATATGTCCATGCTTTCTATTGTATGTAAACATGCATCTTAGGGCTATGTTTGTATTATTTAACCCTTTTCCTGCTGAATTACTTCAATTTTGGACTTTTATGTACAGCTTTTGGACTTAGGCTTACAGCTTCTTACTTTTATGTACAGGTTGTGATAAAAAAACAAAACAATTTCAAGTGAGGTTGACCTCACTGCATATTGCAGTGGTGGTTATTATAACATTGATATCTTTCCAGTGCATTTTTTTAAAAATTTTAACCCTTTGAATAGATTTTTAGACTTATTTTGACGTTTGCGTGCAGGTTTTCATGTATTTTTTTTCCTTTCTTCCAAGTGTAGATTTACCTTGTAGTATATGCTTTCTATTGTATGTAAACATGCATCTTAGGGCTACGTTGTATTCTTTAACCCTTTTCCTGCTTAATTATTTCAATTTTGGACTTCTTTTGTTTACAGGTTTGGATTTTTGTGCTTTTAAAAAAATGTTTTTCTTCTTTGCATATTGCTGGTGGGGTTCACGATAACATTTAACTCTTTTCCAGGGTATTTCGTCTTAATTTTAACCCTTGGAATCAAATTTTGGACTTATTTTGACGTTTGTGTGCAGGTTTTGATGTTTTTTTTACTTTTATGTGCAGGTTTTGAGGTTTGTCTTTCTTTTCTTCCAAGTGGTGACTTACCTTGTAGCATTTTGCCATGGTTCCTATTTTATGTTAGGATGCTTCTTGGGGCTATTATTATATTATTTAACCCTTTAGCTGCTTATTTACTTTAATTTTGGACTTTTGTGTGCAGGTTTTGTACTTTTGTGTGCAGGTTTTGATATTTTTTTTTAAGTGGAGTTTTACCTCTCTGGCATATTGCCATGGTGGTTACTGTAACATTTTCAGGGTATTTTTCTAAATTTTAACCCTTTGAAACAAATGTGATACTTTTATGTGCAGGTTTTGAGGTTTGTCTTTCTTTTCTTCCAAGTGGATATTTTTCAAGTAGACTTTCACCTTACTGGCATATTGCCATTGTGGTTACTGTGACAGGGTATTTTTCTCAATTTTAACCCCTTGAAACAAATGTGATACTTTTACATTTAACTCTTTTCCAGGGTATTTCGTCTTAATTTTAACCCTTGGAATCAGATTTTGGACTTATTTTGACGTTTGTGTGCAGGTTTTGATGTTTTTTTACTTTTATGTGCAGGTTTTGAGGTTTGTCTTTCTTTTCTTGCAAGTGGTGACTTACCTTGTAGCATATTGCCATGGTTCCTATTTTATGTTAGGATGCTTCTTGGGCTATTTTTATATTATTTAACCCTTTAGCTGCTTATTTACTTTAATTTTGTACTTTTCTTTGCAGGTTTTGTACTTTTGTGTGCAGGTTTTGATATTTTTTTTAAGTGGAGTTTTATCTCACTGGCATATTGCCACGCTGGTTATTGTAATATTTTCAGGGTATTTTTCTAAATTTTAACCCTTTGAAACAAATGTGATACTTTTTTAGCTCACCTGACTTTCAGTCAGGAGAGCTATAGTGATCACTCACCGTCCGTCGTCTGGCGTCCGTCGTCCGTGAACATGGTGTTTGCGTCTTCTCCTCCCAAACCGCAGAACCAATTTAATTGATATTTGAGATAATAGTTTGTTATGACATCGCAATTTGATTTTGTTCAAATCAAGTTGCCCCACCCGTGGGTAGGGCCACACCCAAAAAGTAAGCTGAAATCTTAAAAAATCTTCTTCTCATGAACCAGCAGTAGCAGAGACTTGATATTTGGTGTGCAGCTTCCTTTTGAGGTGTAGACTCAGATTTGTTCAAGAGAAGTTTGTGGGGCTATACTTGGCGTCGTTATGGGAGGGGCAAAATTTTTGGCCCCGCCCGAAATTTCTATTTTCCAAACCGAGAGGCTGATTTGAACCAAATTTTATGTGAGGGCTTATTGGGTCATAAGTACCTAATTTATGCTGATTTTTTTTCCCCGTAGCCCCATGGGAACCGCAGGAGCTAAAAATAGAAAAAAATGAAAACGCCCATATCTCCAAAACTGCACGGCACCGAGAATTTTTATTTGGTGTGAAGCTTCCTTAGGACCAACAGAAAGAATTGGTAAAAAAAAAATTGCCATCGGTTTTATCATAGGGTACAGTTTCGGGACTTTGAAAAAGTGCTGAGTCAGCACTTTTTAACACTGTAGGCAATGGGAAAAACATTAAAAAATCTTCTTCTCCAGATCCAGCAGGCAGAATCTTTTGATATTTGGTATGCAACATTGGAGGGTGGATCTGATTCAAGTTTGTTCAAATCGGCCCCCTGGGTTCATATTTGGGCTCAGTATAGGAGCCCAAATTTGAACTTAGTGCATTTCAGGCAAATTTCTTTGAAAATCTTCTTCTCAAGATCCAGCAGGCAGAATCTTTTGATATTGGGTATGCAACATTGTGGGGTGGATCTGATTCAAGTTTGTTCAAATCGGCTCCCTGGGTTTATATTTGGGCTCAGTATAGGAGCCCAAATTTGAACTTAGTGCTTTTCAGGCAAATTTCTTAAAAATTCTTCTTCTCCAGATCCAGCAGGCAGAATCTTTTGATATTTGGTATGCAACATTGTGGGGTGGATCTGATTCTATTTTGTTCAAATCGGCTCCCTAGATTCATATTTGGGCTCACTATAGAAGCTCGAATTTGAACTTAGTGCATTTCAGGCAAATTTCTTCAAAAATCTTCTTCTCCAGATCCTGCAGGCAGAATCTTTTGATATTTGGTATGCAACATTGTGGGGTGGATCTGATTCCAGTTTGTTCAAATCAGCCACCTGGATTAATATTTGGGCTCACGATAGAAGCCCAAATTCGAACTTAGTGCATTTCAGGCAAATTTCTTTGAAAATCTTCTTCTCAAGATCCAGCAGGCAGAATCTTGTGATATTTGGTATGCAGCATCCTTAGGGGGGTGAGAGTCAAGTTTGTTCAAGCCATGTCCCTAGGTCCATATTTGGGCTCACTGTGGGAGCTTGAATTGTAACTTTGTTCGAAATGAGGAATTTTCTTAAAAATCTTCTTCTTCAGATCCAGCAGTCCGAATGGTTTGATATGTGGTGGGGGGGGGGGGGGGGGGGGTGGAGGGGGGGATTCAAGTGTGTTAAAGCCAAGTGCATGGGTCCATATCTGGGCTCCCTGTGGGAGCCCAAATTATAACTTAGTCAATATGAGGAATTTTTCTTTAAAAATCTTCTTCTTCAGATTCAGTAGTTGGAATGTTTTGATATTTGGCATGGAGCAACCTTGGGGGCTGAGATTCAAGTTTGTTCAAGCCAAGTCCCTTGGTTCATATTTGGGCTCACTATGGGAGCCTGAATGACAACTTAGTTCAAAATGAGGAATTTTCTTTAAAAATCTTCAGATCCAGCAGATGAATGCTTTTGATATTTTTTATGCAGCATCCTTAGGGGGGTAAGATTCAAGTTTGTTCAAGCCATGTCCCTAGGTCCATATTTGGGCTGATTGTGGGAGCTCGAATTGTAACTTGGTTCAAAATGAGGAATTTTCTTTAAAAATCTTCTTCTTCAGATCCAGCAGTCGGAATGTTTTGATATTTGGTGTGCAGAATCCTTAGGGGTGTGAGATTCAGGTTTGTTAAAGCCAAGTCCCTGGGTTCATATATGGGCTCCCTGTGGGAGCCCGAATTATGACTTAGTTCAGTATGAGGAATATTCTTTAAAAATCTTTTTTTAGATCCACTGGTCAGAATATTTGGATATTTGGTTTCAGCTTTTCTTAGGAGGAGCAGATGCAACTTGTGGAAATCAATTCTCTGGGTTGATATTTAGGCTACCATGTCAGGTGAGCGCCCTCAGACCCCCTGGGGCCTCTTGTTTACTTTTATGTGCAGGTTTTGAGGTTTGTCTTTCTTTTTTTCAAAGTGGAGACTTACCTTGTAGTATATTGTCATGGTTCCTATTTTATGTTAGCATGCTTCTTAGGGGTTATTATTATATTATTTAACCCTTTAACTGCTTATTTTCTTTAATTTTGGACTTTTGTGTGCAAGTTTTTAACTTTTTTTTTTTACTCCAGCCACCCCTTTGCATTGGCCACCTGTTGGTGAGCCACGGGGTACTGATACCCCCTCTAGTTATACTTACCAATGACCCAGATGCGAATGGCCCTCCCATGAGTGGGCAGTACTGGGCCCTCATACCTCCCCGCTGAATTATTATAATCTTTTTTCTACAAAGAATGATTTTATTGGCGCCAGATTCAGTGTCTTCCTGGCGTCTGTGCATGCGCGGAGGGTAAAATGTATGGAGGGCCAGTTAGGACTTCTAATTTTCGGTTTTGCATGCAAATTTTGAGGATTGGGGGCAAAATTTGTGTTTGGCCTTGATATTTTGGGGTTAGCACCAGCTAAGTCTGGGTCATTGGTAAGTATAAAAAATATATAAATTACTATAAATTTTTTCATTTTCCAGACTTTTTAGCTCACCTGAGCGAAGCTCAAGGGGAGCTTTACTAATCACTTTCTGTCCGGCGTCCGTCGTCCGTCGTCGTCCGTCCAGCGTTAACTTTACATTATCGACTTCTCCTCCTAAACCACTAGCCCAATTTTATTCAAAGGTTGGCTAAATGTTTATTACCTAATGCCAATTCAGATTTGTTCAAATGAAGTTGCCCCTCCTCCTGGGTGGTGCCACGCCCCCAAGGGGCACCAAAATCTTTGTAAATCTTCTTCTCATGAACCAGCAGTAGCAGAGACTTGATATTTGGTGTGCAGCTTCCTTTTGAGGTGTAGACTCAGATTTGTTCAAGAGAAGTTTGTGGAGCTATACTTGGCGTTGTTATGAGAGGGGCAAAATTTTTTGCCCCGCCCAAAATTTCTATTTTCCAAACCGAGAGGCTGATTTGAACCAAATTTTATGTGAGGGCTTATTGGGTCATGAGTACTTGATTTATGCAAAAAAAAATTTTCCCGCAGCCCCGTGGGAACCGCAGGAGCTAAAAATAGAAAAAATTTAAAACGCCCATATCTCCAAAACTGCACGGCACTGAGAATTTTTATTTGGTGTGCAGCTTCCTTAGGACCAACAGAAAGGATTGGTAAAAAAAAATTGCCATCGGTTTTATCATAGGGTACAGTTTCGGGACTTTGAAAAAGTGCTGAGTCAGCACTTTTTAACACTGTAGGCAATGGAAAAAACATTAAAAAATCTTCTTCTCCAGATCCAGCAGGCAGAATCTTTTGATATTTGGTATGCAACATTGTAGGGTGGATCTGATTCAAGTTTGTTCAAATCGGCCCCCTGGGTTCATATTTGGGCTCAGTATAGGAGCCCGATTTCGAACTTAGTGCATTTCAGGCAAATTTCTTAAAAAATCTTCTTCTCCAGATCCAGCAGGCAGAATCTTTTGATATTTGGTATGCAACATTGTGGGGTGGATCTGATTCAAGTTTGTTCAAATCGGCCCCCTGGGTTTATATTTGGGCTCAGTATAGGAGCCCAAATTTGAACTTACTGCATTTCAGGCAAATTTCTTTGAAAATTTTCTTCTCCAGATCCAGCAGGCAGAATCTTTTGATATTTGGTATGCAACATTGTAGGGTGGATCTGATTCAAGTTTGTTCAAATCGGCTTCCTAGATTCATATTTGGGCTCACTATAGGAGCTCGAATTCGAATTTAGTGCATTTCAGGCAAATTTCTTCAAAAATCTTCTTCTCCAGATCCAGCAGGCAGAATCTTTTGATATTTGGTATGCAACGTTGCGGGGTAGATCTGATTCAAGTTTGTTCAAATCGGCCCCCTGGATACATATTTGGGCTTACTATAGAAGCCCGAATTCGAACTTAGTGCATTTCAGGCAAATTTCTTAAAAAATCTTCTTCTCCAGATCCAGCAGGCAGAATCTTTTCATATTTGGTAAGCAACATTGTGGGGTGGATCTGATTCAAGATTGTTCAAATCGGCCCCCTGGGTTAATATTTGGGCTCAGTATAGGAGCCCGATTTCGAACTTAGTGCATTTCAGGCAAATTTCTTAAAAAATCTTCTTCTCCAGATCCAGCAGGCAGAATCTTTTGATATTTGGTATGCAACATTGTAGGGTGGATCTGATTCAAGTTTGTTCAAATCGGCCCCCTGGGTTCATATTTGGGCTCAGTATAGGAGCCCGATTTCGAACTTAGTGCATTTCGGCAAATTTCTTAAAAAATCTTCTTCTCCAGATCCAGCAGGCAGAATCTTTTGATATTTGGTATGCAACATTGTGGGGTGGATCTGATTCAAGTTTGTTCAAATCGGCTTCCTAGATTCATATTTGGGCTCACTATAGAAGCTCGAATTTGAACTTAGTGCATTTCATGCAAATTTCTTAAAAAATCTTCTTCTCCAGATCCAGCAGGCAGAATCTTTTCATATTTGGTAAGCAACATTGCGGGGTGGATCTGATTCAAGTTTGTTCAAATCGGCCCCCTGGGTTTATATTTGGGCTCAGTATAGGAGCCCAAATTTGAACTTAGTGCATTTCAAGCAAATTTATTAAAAAATCTTCTTCTCCAGATCCAGCAGGCAGAATCTTTTGATATTTGGTATGGAACATTGTGGGGTGGATCTGATTCAAGTTTGTTCAAATCGGCTTCCTAGATTCATATTTGGGCTCACTATAGAAGCTCGAATTCGAACTTAGTGCATTTCAGGCAAATTTCTTGAAAAATTTTCTTCTCCAGATCCAGCAGGCAGAATCTTTTGATATTTGGTATGCAACATTGTGGGATGGATCTGATGCAAATTTGTTTAAATCGGCTCCCTAGATTCATATTTGAGCTTATTATAGAAGCTCGAATTCGAACTTAGTGCATTTCAGGCAAATTTCTTAAAAAATCATCTTCTCCAGATCCAGCAGGCAGAATCTTTTGATATTTGGTATGCAACATTGCGGGGTGGATCTGATTCAAGTTTGTTCAAATCGGCCCCCTGGATTCATATTTGGGCTCACTATAGAAGCTTGAATTCGCACTTAGTGCATTTCGGGCAAATTTCTTCAAAAATCTTCTTCTCCAGATCCAGCAGGCAGAATCTTTTGATATTTGGTATCCAACATTGCGGGGTGGATCTGATTCAAGTTTGTTCAAATCGGCTCCCTAGATTCATATTTGGGCTCACTATAGAAGCCCGAATTCGGACTTAGTGCATTTCGGGCAAATTTCTTAAAAAATCATCTTCTCCAGATCCAGCAGGCAGAATCTTTTGATATTTGGTATGCAACATTGCGGGGTGGATCTGATTCAAGTTTGTTCAAATCGGCCCCCCTGGATTCATATTTGGGCTTAATATAGAAGCCCGAATTCGCACTTAGTGCATTTCGGGCAAATTTATTAAAAAATCTTCTTCTCCAGATCCAGCAGGCAGAATCTTTTGATATTTGGTATGCAACATTGTGGGGTGGATCTGATTCAAGTTTGTTCAAATCGGCTTCCTAGTTTCATATTTGGGCTCACTATAGAAGCTCGAATTCGAACTTAGTGCATTTCAGGCAAATTTCTTAAAAAATCTTCTTCTCCAGATCCAGCTTCAGAATCTTTTCATATTTGGTAAGCAACATTGTGGGGTGGATCTGATTCAAGTTTGTTCAAATCGGCCCCCTGGGTTTATATTTGAGCTCCGTATAGGAGCCCAAATTTTAACTTAGTGCATTTCAGGCATATTTCTTAAAAAATCTTCTTCTCCAGATCCAGCAGGCAGAATCTTTTGATATTTGGTATGCAACATTGTGGGGTGGATCTGATTGTGATTCATGAACGTATTTATTTGTAAAGTTGATAGAATCTTAGACAAAATTTGCAGAAAAGATCTACTATAGAAGGGGTGGTATCCAGGGTGAACCGTTTACCCAAATCTAGCAGTACTAATGCATTATTCACACAAATCTCCGTTCAAATTTTATGACCCCTCATTGGAACACATGCATTCAGCTCATTGCAACAAAGGTCATATGCCATGTTTTCGAGACAAAGGAATAAAAATTTTAGTTATTCATGAAATTTTTAGGCAACTGTTGTCTGTTATTCACATTGCTTCATGAAATTTCAGTACTTTTAGAAGTTACCTCAGTAATCAAGGGTTAATTCCCCTTAATTAAATGTCGCCTCTAAAAAACAACCACTTTGCATATCTTACCTTTTTACCAGCATCACTGCCAAAACTTGTCAGCATTCTTCGCAAAAATCGCTATTCAAATTTTAATTTTTGTCTCTTAAACATACATGTACTTATCGCTTGTAAATACCCCATTGGAATGAGCTTTTTGAGCTCATTCCAATGAGAGGTCGCACACCATGCTTTTTGAGTCAAAAAAGCAATTTTTTTAGTTATTCCAGAATTTATGACTTCACATTAAAATGAGCTCTCTAAGTTTGTTCCAATCAACATTCACGCACTATGTCTTTCACACAAAAAATAAAATTTTCCATTTATTCAGAAATTTTGTTTGCAAGAACACTCTTACCCCCCCCCCCCCCCCCCCCCCCCCCCACACACACACACACAAACACACACACACACACACACACACAAACACAGACACACACATCTAAAAGTTTGTCAGCAAAAAAACAGTTACTTCAATTTTTAAATGCATTATAGGAACAACTTGCCTAATCAAATTTAAATACTTTTGCATCATTCTGTATCTAGAACAAACCATTTACCATATCTTTACGCAAAATTCTCCAGCATCATTCACAAAAAAACACCATTATTTATATATTCACATTTCTGTCTCAAAAATATACCTGATCTTCCCATACCCCTATTGGAATAAGCTGTTTGAGCTTGTTCCAATGATGATAAAAAAAACTAATATTTTGGAAAATTTGTGAAAATTTTTGTTTTCTTGCATGCAAATATATACATGTAGCACATGGAAGATATCCACAGTTGGGGAGAGATGTCCAAGGCTATCTCTTCACATTCCTTGTTTGTGCTTCATGCTAAACCAGTTTGTCTGCAGAGATAAATTTGCTTTATTAAAAATCATTGGAGATAGGCCACACACCAACGATTTTAAATAAAACTAATTTTAGGTAACAAATGTTGAACTTCAAACAAAATCTATCACTCAACCAGTTAATGTTGATGAGGCATGACATGGTGAAGGTGACCTAAAATACTTCTTAGAGTCACTTTGTCAGGTGAGCGATTAAGGCCACGTGGGGCCTCTTGTTTTGGAAACTCTTCAACGGAATGGTTTCATTTTTGGTAACCTACTATAGAACGATGACTTTCAGATCAAGTTTCATTTGCACTCTGTCTATCTGTCAGTCTGTCAGTCAGTCAGTCTGTCAGTCAAAGTTTAGTTTTCCGGACTTTTTTTGGAAATGCTTCACCTGAATGATTTCATTCTTGGTAACCTACTATAGAATGATGACTTGCAGATCAAGTTTGAGTTTCATGCTGATTACATTATTCTTGTGTGAGTTATGGCCCTTGGAAATATGGAAAAGCACCAAAATATCAGTTTTCCGGAGTTTTTTGGGGAACACTTCAACGGAATGATTTCATTTTTGCTAAACTACTATAGAAGGATGACTTCAAGACCAAGTTTGAGTTTCATGCTGATTACATTATTCTTGTGTGAGTTATGGCCCTTGGAAATATGGAAAAGTGCCAAAATATCAGTTTTCCGGACTTTTTTTGGAAACGCTTCAACAGAATTCATGCTGATCACATCTAGGTTATAACATTTGTATAATTATTAATGCTCATTAGTCTGGTAGGGGACATTGTATTGCTTCAGCGATACGTGAGCTTTTGTTCAATGCTGAGCTGAATTCTGTCAGACAAAGATATAGTTGCATAAAATCCTAAGTGCATTATGGGAAACTTTTGCTGCTGAAAGAAACATTAGTTTTTCAACATCAGAGAGCAGAGTTGCATTTTTGGGACACTTCTTACTATTTTCAGTACTGCTTATGGATTAAAAGAGAGAAAAGGCCTTACTCCCTTATTATAGTATCAAGGAAAAATTGCTGGAGACAAGATATTTCTTATAGGCCTAAAAGTTCCTGACCTCACCTGAAATATACCATTCTGTAATTTTGGAGCTGAAAGGTTTTATTGTTCCATTTTTTGCAGTGATGAAAAGAAAAGAATGTGTCTTTGGGCAGCCTGTGACTTCACAACAGATGAGGCAGTGTGGAGAGAGTTTAAAGTGATTTTTAGTTCATCAATAGCTGTAACAGAATTTAATAACTTCATCCAAAAGGTATGGGTATGCTTTCCTTTCTTCTTCTGTGGCTTTGGCATTTTCATGTTGTAGGTATATATAATCTCAGGAACCCAGAGAAGTAGAGCAGTGCTTGAATACCATGATAAAGAAGTCCTGTTTCACAGCATAACAAAACCTGGTAGCCAATGCCTGAGGTTTGAATCCTCAAGAATGAACAGCATAGATATAATGGGTTGACTTTATATTGGTAATGCAGTCTAAATGTAGCCATAGATGCTTAAAGTGACCTTAAATTCCAACAAACAAACAGATCTAGATAAACTATTCAATATTGAGTACTGTAGAAATCACAGTAGGTCTTCACCAGTAAGCAGTTTTAAGAAGAGAATAATAGACTAAAAGTCCTTTCTGTTCAGGCCGAACGGTATGAGCATTTTGAGTTGGAAGATCCATGTGATTTCAACATTTCCTCAATAAATGCGCTTCGGAGAATCTATCCCCGATAGGACTGAGGGCCGCCATACCCCAATGTCGGGGCCCCAGAACAGACATTACCAAAACCATTATCCAGGACATACTTATTAAAGCCAGCAATGAAATCCTGATGGCCACCATTGAACAATTAAAAAACAAAATGGGCAAACTACAGACAACTCTCCAAAAACAAATAGCCCATGCTAAAAAAAACTGTAGAACCATCACAGTTTACAATAATGGAAAGACACACCCAATCACTATGTGATAATCACAGACAAAGCCAGACAACAAAATAAAAGATCATCAATACCGAACCCATTTTCGCCATGCTCGAACAAAAACTACTCTGTCTGCCCCAACCTACCCAAACACCATTGGTTCTCAGGAAAAGCCTCGAAAACCAGACACCGAGGCCCTTTCAAAACCAACTGTGTGTCCAGAAATTGCATCTATCTTATCAGTTGCTCAGAATGTGGTAAACAATACATGGGCAAAACAAAACGCCACTTTTATATCCACATCAAAGAACACTTAGTGGATATCAGACTCAAAAGAGACACACCTGTCTCCTATCACTTTAACCAACCTAACCACACACTGAGCAACGTCAAATATAGGATCATACAAATTCTCAACACCAATCCAGGTGACCCGAAAAACACGGATAGAAGACATACTGCTGAAATCACATGGATCTTCCAACTCAAAACGCTCATACTGTTTGGCCTGAACAGAAAGGACTTTTAGTCTATTATTCTCTTGTACCCACATTCCAACTTTCTGTTCATCATGCCGACTGCCCTTATTCAGATGACGCTGTAATGACAAACACGTCACAGTAAAAGCGACGTAACAATAGACTTAATCGAGAGGAGACAAAGTTACGCCAATTCCACTATATCTAATGACTTATACATGCACCGAGTGCTCTAGACATTACAACAGCCGCCATAGTGACAAAAAAAGCTGGGTTGAGTGCACCATATGCGGCATGAATTTAAGACGTCAAGAATATCTTAAGAAACATCAAAAGAGGAGACACGGCAATCAGCAACCCCTCCTAGACTCTACAGTGTCACCACCTAAACGTATACAGGACATCATCGATCAATTCTGCAACAATGTCGAACCGCTTATAACACCCTCTCAGACACAGAGATTACCCAACATCAGGACATTTTAGGTTTGGCAGTTCATAGAATTTTCACCAATACAAACCACATAGAGACAGCAAACCCAGACGCAAGAAGAGGAGATAATCCTGAAACGAACAATGTAACCAACATCCACCAAGACATTACCATCAGCCCAGATATCCCCTCACCTCATCCATACAACTTTAGCCACCTTGGCAACATGCCCTGTGATGAAGATATTCATGAACTCTATAAGACGGACCTAGTCCTCAGGTTCGCACGCCATAGCCTGGAACATTTAGCTAACAGTCATTCACACAACAGCTAAACAAGAGCTGTACCTTTTTCACAAAATAATAAAAACTAATCAGCTTTATATATATTTATTATTTCTTTAAAACATAATGGTAGAGGCCCTCAGACCTCTTAATCGCTTGTCATCTCCCAGCTATTCAACAACAAAATTGTTACTGCACCTTCCCTTTACCTGTGATACTGCTATTACCTACAAATAAAAAGGAAAACAACCCATTACTTAATGGTTTACAGTCCTTCTCTAGGGCTCATATCAATGCCCCATGACACCACTAACACTGCATTAGAACATCAGTACCGCCATACCCAAAACGGTACCACCAGATGGAACTCTACAAAATACAGTCCATTGTTACGCCACAGAACAAACAATAACGGTACCGGTAAAGCACACCAATCGCTACCGGTACCGCCATGTACACACCGGTACTGCCACACCATAAAACGGTGCCACCACACTGCATAAATGGTACCGCCATACTGATAAACGGTACCGTCACACCAATAAACGGTACTGCCACACCAAATAGTATAAATAGGGGAAGGCCAAACCACCACTCCACCTCTGACAAGTTCAAATAAGAACGAAACCGGTCAGGTTACTTCAGCTACAACCAGGGTATAGCCAAACTATCCACTCTCTCAGGCTCACCAGAGCTTTTATTAAATATACAGTTTTAAGAAGACATGACTGTTAAAAGTCCCATTGAAAAAGCCCTTCACATTAGTAGCTAAGAACATCAGTGATTACCTTGGCATTTATTGTGTATTAATGTGGAAGAAATTAGCGATAATGGCCTAAGGATTGCCCGCTAAAGTGTTAATAATTGTGATATGTTGGTGTGTTATGGTCATATGTAAAAATAACCAATCTCCAAAATATTATAACTATGAAATTGTTATTGGCACAGGCAGCCCCTTGCTTCCTGTCTGTTATCTCATTGTTGCTTCACCATACTTTGTCCTGAAAGCAACCAACCATTATCTGGTAAATATTATTAGTTACACAGTTTGTTGGTGGCCTAATATGGTATATATGGTGTCAGTTAATTCCATATTGGTCTCGAGCAAAGCAAAGCTCGAGTCCAATATGGAATTAACTGACACCATATATACCATATTAGGCCACCAACAAACTGTGAAACGAATATATCTTACCGACTGTTGCATCGATGCACAGAACTAATAACAACAGCGATCAAAATTAAATGAGAGAATTCTCACAATGTGTTCACATGTCTTTGCCTTGTTACAATTTATGCCTTCAGGCACTCTCCCATAAATTGTAACAAGGCAAATTCATACATACCAAACAGTTTAATTTCGAAGGTAACATGACACACATCTACAGAATTGAAGTCTTTTAAGTTGCCTAACCTGCACTTCAGACCAAATATGGGCTTCCAACACTCAATCTTTCAACTTGAAGCATTTATCGGCTGCCGCCATTTTGAATAATCAATGAACAAAGGGGAGATAACTCATAGCTATCAGCGTATATTGATGTTGACAGGCAGTATATGGTTTTATATGCAGTCTGCATGTGATATCTTTGAACCAATGAAATTCCAAGATACTTGTAGGAGGTAAGATATACATGTTTTGACAGTGTCCATCATTTGCAATTCATGAATGTTACCAAGTTTAGAAGAACTTTCCATTCTTACCTCAGTTACACTTATATTTCTTTAATCTGCATTTAATAGTGATTCCAGTGCTATAAGCCATTTCTCTAAAACTGTTCACAATAAAGCCAAGACCTCTCCAAATGGGAATTTTACATCGCTGGGAAGTGGAAATTAATAGTAATAAAGTTTCAAACCATAGAGAGTTAAAGTCATTACATATTTGGGAAATAGTGGGTGGTGATTGGGCAAAAAGTAGACTTAATTGCATTGCTAAAGGGGCCTATAACTGGATCCTGTAAACCATGTATAAAATCCCGGTTGAAAAATGTCTGTTTTATAACAAAAACCTATTGGGCATAAAAAAGTTAAAAATCTGTTTCTCAGGCCCTCCTGTATGGTCCTTTTGGCTGTCACATTTTCTCTTTTTATACCCAATGCAAACTTAAAAAAATAAAAATTAAATGATTTATCTCTGATATTTTACCCAAATTAATAAAATTAATAAATTTGTCCTTAAGTGAACTCGAGGGATGAAATATACCACCAAGAACATGAAGTTTTGATGGCAAAGAAATAATTACAAAAATAAAAAATAAAATAAAAATCTCCTGCCCACATGCAATTTAAAAAAAAAATGGCCTGAGAAACAGAAGATCTACTTTGTCGGGTCTTAAGTGGTGACAAAATCTCTTTCTTGACATGAAAGATATGCAGATATGCAACCAGGGACCAGCCGTGAGGGCGACTAGGGCGATTAAGTCGCCCTTCTAAGCCCAAAGTCGCCTAGAAAAATAGTCGGGCGATTACAAGTCGCCCTCTAAAAATTGGCCAAAATGAGAAAAGGCTGAACTGAGTGATGCGAGGTTTACATGAAAACGAGTATTTTCAAAAATCGAATGTGCTCGAGTGTGATAAATGGGCATTTTAATTCGTCAAATAAACGTCCATTTATTTGAAATCACACGACAAGCAATTGTCCATTGTCGCTTTTGGCGGATTTTTTTATTTCTATTTTGTTGCGTTCCAGTCGGAGCTTCAAGTGTCGAAACGAAAATAGGTGACTTACGCGACTCAACAAAACAACCCAGTTTGAAAGTAGGTTACGTCGCTTAGGATGCCGAAAATGTATACACAACGGACGTATTTTATAACACATTATTTTCATTTCGATTTGCTGACGACTGTTAACTGTTGGGCTGTCTATTCCCAGAAAAACACGAATGGAATTGAAACACATGAAAAAAAGCTTTAGTGATGTCAAGAAAAGCTTTGTACAGGACACAAGTGTGCATGTGGACGATCTTGAAAAAGGGTCCTCCTAAACATCGGAATGACATGAAATGACGCGGAATGACACCGGAATGCCATAAAAATGATGCAGAATGACATTTCTTTTACAAAATACTCGACCCCAGAATGTATTTTGTTTATTAACTAACAAAGTACCTCCCAGCAACCTTCTTACGTCTGGTCCTGTTCACACTTTCAGACTTAGGAAATTATTAGCTTAGTAGACTTTGTTGAAAGGCAACCACAGGAGGGTGATGGGGGATTGGCACGAAGAAGAGGTGAGGGGTCATGAAGGAGAAGGTAGCAGTGGGGGATTTTCAGTCAATAATTACATTGTGATTTTTTAACCTGGCACAGATGCATCATAGACAACTGGACCTGGATTATTTGTACGTTAATGGAGGACCATAAATTGAAAATATGAAGGGGCGGCGGGGGTGGCACGTGAATATTCTTAATTTTCCCCACTTGCCTATGAAGTCTCCCTACATGACTCTGCAGTCTCCCTATTTTTTTCTGGAGGGAGACTTGAAGTCTCCCTAAAATTCCCCCCTAGGCTGGTCCCTGTATGCAACACTCTCTTCCTAGACCTTTGGTCAGATGCGAGAAGATGCTTACTTACCTCGTATATCAAGACAAGGTTTGGGGTCATTTTATTCCAATAACAGTTTATCACTATTCACCCTGCTAAAATTATATAAGTTGCCTGTACATTATAGCTAGAAAAGTATTTTAACCCTTTACCCAATGCACATGATATCAATATTTATTATTTGTTTTTTCAAATTTTAAAAATGTTTCAGCAAAACCATGTTATATGATGCCTCATTGGAATGATCACCGTAAGCTTGCTCCAATGAGGGATCACACGACATGGTTTTGTTTTTTGGGAAAAAAACATATTTTTTGAACAACTGAATTTGTTAATTACGTGGGCAGATGGGTATGATTTGTTTAATTCCTAGTATTTTCTTTTACTCGGTTCCCCGATCAATTTTAGACAACATAAATTAAAGTTTTGAGCAATTGTTAGGTTTTAAGTTAAGTGAACTCTGTGTAATAGAATATTCCTATTGGACAAAAATAAAATTCATTTGTTTCTTAGGCACCTCCCTCATCATTAAACCCATGCCTGAAAGTGAAGCAATGCTTGTTTATTGTGGTAAACAAGCTCTGTTTTACTTGTGGTATCCAGTCACCAATGCAGGCGTGGAAGTCCTCAAAATGGGCAACACAGGTATAAACGATTGACTAAACTTGACTTTATCTCTCTGTTACAGTCATGATAAGCCATTGTGCAGAAATAGGTCACCTTAACCCTTTACCCAATGTAACGGCCAAAACTGGCCAGCACTATTCTCAAAAATCACCAGTTAACCCTTTACCTAACATGAAAAGCAGACGACACTTGCAAAAACAATTCTTGAATAACTATTTTTTTTCATTTTTTGTCTCAAAAACATAGGTTATGACCCCTCGTTGGAACGAGCTCGTTCCAACGAGGGTTCATAACCTATGTTTTTGAGACAAAAAATGAAAAAATAAAGAAAATTGGAGATTTTTGAGAATAGCCCTGGCCGGTTTTGGCCGTTACGTTGGGTAAAGGGTTAATCAGCTTAACTTGAAAATGTCAAGATAAGCTATTGCCATCACGCGTGTGGAAGTCTGTTAGTCTGTTCACATTTTCCTTTAGCACAGGCTACACCTTGTAGTTCTTGTCCGATCGTCACAAAATTTCATACGCAGGTTAGAGGTCATGTCTAGATGAGAACGTCCCCTTTTGGTTGTGACTGGTCAACTGTGTTGGCTGCCCGAGCCCAAAACCCGAAAACCTTTAGCACAGTCTACAAGTCGTATTTATGAAGGGATTTCATTGTAACTTGGTAGGATGCCTCTGTATAATATCTAGATGAGAACGTCCCCTTTTGGTCATGATCTGTCAACCGTGATGGTTGCCCAAGCCCAAAACCCCAAAACTTTTAGCACAGTCTACAGGTCATATTTAATATGGAGGGATTTCATTGTAACTTGGTAGGATGACTCCATATGATGTCTAGATGAGAACTTCCCCATTTGTTCACGATCTGTCCACCTTGACAACTGCCCGAGCCCCAAACCCCAAAACCTTTAGCACAGTCTACAGGTCGTATTTGTGGAAGGTTTTCATTGTAACTTGGTAGGTTGGTTGACTCCATATAATGTCTAGATGAGAACGTCCCCTTTTGGTTGCGATTGGTCAACTGTGATGGCTACAGGGGCCTGAAGCCTGAGAACCTTTAACAATCTGCAGGTTATATTTATGAAGGGAATTTCATTGTGACTTGGTAGGATGACACCAGATAATGTCTAGATGAGAACGTCCCCTTTTGCTCGTGATCATTCAGCCATGACGGCTGCCCAAGCACAAAACCTTTAGCACAGTCTGCAGGTCGTCTTTATGGATGGATTTCATTGTAACTTGGTAGGATGACTCCATATAATGTCTAGATGAGATTGTCCCCTTTTGATCGTGGTTGGTCAACTGTGATGGCTACAGGCGCCCGAAGCCTGAAAACCTTTAGCACAGTCTACAGGTCGTATTTATGAAGAGATTTCATTGTAACTTGGCAGGATGACTCCAGATAATGCCTAGATGAGAACGTCCCCTTTTGGTAGCGATCATTTAACCATGATGGCTGCCCAAGCCCAAAACCCGAAAACTTTAGCACAGACTGCAGGTTGTATTTATGAAGGGATTTCATTGTAACTTGGTAGGATGGCTCGGTATAATGTCTAGATGATTATATCCCCTTTTGGGTGCGATCGGTTAACTGTGATTGCTACACAGGCCCAAAGACCGAAAACATTTAGCGCAGTAACTTGAAAGAATGACGCGTTTTGGAATAATTTCACTGTAACTTGGTAACTTTCGTTGACATTCATTAATTGTGAGGGCCACATACATTAACTGTTCGGGCCACATTAACACACCCCTCACACTTCTTTAGTACAGTCTACACCTCATATTATTTTTATTGAAAACTTATCATATAGGGAACAGAAATGAACATATTCTCAATTATCACAATTCTGGTCTTATTTCATAATCCTTTCATAAACATTGAACATTATCCTTTTCATCAAACACAACACACAGACTAGTTAAGCTGCAGTGTCATTGACACTTTCATTTTCATTATATTTTCATTTTTGTCTCAAAAACATAGGTTATGACCCCTCTTTGGAATGAGCTCATCGAGCTTGTTCCAGCGAGGGGTCATAACCTATGTTATTGAAACAAAAAATGAAAAAAATTAGTAATTCAAGACTTTATTTGCAAGTGTCGTCTGCTTTTCATGTTAGAGAAAGGGTTAAACACCAGAAAATAAATAAATAAAATAAACCTTCACTGCTCAAAACATTGCTTTTTCCAACTGAAGCTCATTGAGCTCTGTCTTACAAGATATAATATAATAATAACTCTTTGACCGGCCACTGATTTGTTGTAGTTCTCAGGTGAAAAGGTCTTGATTAGCCCTGTGCTCCCAAATGCCTCCTTATCCCCATGCTTCTTCTCTCCTCCTCCCAACACTGGATGAACTGCTTGATGACATCCCATACCCCATTTTTCCCAATTTCTCTGATAAGTATACTCCTTTGTGTCGCTCACTAACCACATGTCCTTCATTCGCCCATCCCACTTGCTTAAGTTTGCAACTGAAGTATGGGAATCTTCCTTACCGAAGACATTGTTTTTTTCACAGAATAGTGTAAGGAGTTAAATTAATATTTCCCAACAATTTTCAGGACTATTTTGTGGATTAACAGAAGAAAAAATAATGCCTCCCTCCCACATCATAAATTGAAAAATTAACTTAGAAATAAGAAATTTTCAGTCATCGGCCTTTTTTGTATATGCTGTTCAATTCACAATAATCTTCTTTTAGGTTACACAAAATAAATTAATTGATTCTCGGGCAATTTTTTTTTCAAATCAGTAAGGAGGGAGGGTTTTATTTTTAATTTTTCAAAAAGTGCAGAAAACATGGAGAGGATTTCGGCTGTGTTCAGAAATATAGAAAGTGCACATTTACACAATAAATTCATTTTTAATTTGAAAAATAAAATGTTCCTCTAAAAACAAACTGTAGGTACTGCAATTCAAAGGCTTCATATTCTTTCGATGCTCTTCATATTATCTTTGAAGTAAAAGTTTTTAATCTATGGGGATCCCCGTGGGAACCCCGGGAAGTAAGCAGCACTTGTTTACTGTGGTAAACCAGTTCCGCTTTACTAGTAAAATAGGACCCAGTCACCAATGCTTGGGGTGCAAGTCCTCAAAAATGGGCAACATGTAGATCAACGATTAACTAAACTTGACTTCATCTCCATGTTGTGTCACGATTAGCCATGGTGCATAAATATGTGACGTTAACCACCAACAAACAAACATAATCTATGGGGATTTGCGTTGTTACAGTTTATGGGAGAGTGCCTGTAGGCACTCTCCCATAAATTGTAACAAGGCAAACATATCGGAGACGCAAATAAATAAATATGCATCAGTCAAAAAATGTAAAAAGTTTTGGGTTTCCCTGAGTTTATACTAATATTGGAAGACACTGAAAGGCAATAAAAATGTCCAATGAGGAGGTTCATATTCAATGAGGTATTGCCTGAGAATCAAAACACCTTTTTTTAGCCTTATTTCAACTACTTATTTTCAGGGAATACAGTTAGCAATAGAAAATGAAATATCTGAAAAGAATATGATGTTCCATTTTGCTGAGGAAATAGATGTTCCCGAGACAGTTGATGTTGGTCAGGAATTTTGATGATAAAGTTTGTCAAATAGGTATACTTTTTTTGACTAAAAGAAATTTTCTGTTTTCTAGGTGCCATTTTTGTGTCGCCTACCCCACGAAGTGGGGAGCGACATATAGGGATGACTTTTGTCGTCTTGCGTCGTCCGCGTCATCGTCCGCATCACACTTTCTCTTATCCGCCACTCCTCTTTAACCTATGAATGGATTTTGATGAAACTTTCAGTGATTCTTTATCACATAATGGCATTGTGCACCTCCTATTTTATTTTTTGATCCACTGTATTTTTTCCAGAGTTATGCCCCTATTCCACTTAGAATTCTGTCTGAAATATTAAAATATAGTGCAGGCGACACACATCTTCCATGGAAGACTCACACCTAAGTTTTTATCCTTTATATTTTTATCCTCTTGTCATTTGCTTTCCTCCCAAACTTTTCTTGATTATTGCAGTAGCAAATTGTGCTTTGATATAAAAGTTTTCTTTGTCAGTGTCCTTATCAATACAAGAGACCCAAAAGGATTTGAAGCACTCCACTGACCCAAGGTCTTTGATTCTTCACAACAGAGATTTTCAAACAATAATCGGTCTCTCTTTATTTACCAGAAAAAAGATGTCAAATAGCCAGGGTTTTGGTGGGATATTATTCTTCACAGTTTACCGTATTACCAACCATGTCAGTAATTGGACTTGCAAGCCTTTCTAGTAGAATCAAAAAGAAACTAAATTTACTATGTCAGAAACATATTTCTGCACAATACTTCTTCTCATTGGTAAGCAAGAGGCTTTAGAACATTTTGCCAACAATTTTTGCCTTTCCTTCCTAACCTCATTTTTAGCTCACCCAAGTAAAGCTCAAGGGGATCTTTAGTGATATTTTCTGTCATCCACCTGTCGTTGTTGTCCACCTGGCATGAACTTTACATTTTCAACTTCTCAAAAACGACTGAACCAAATGTGATATGCTTATTCCTTACATGTCAGTTCAAGTTTGTTTCAATAAAGTTGTCTCGCCCATATGGGGGCACCACAAGTGGCGTAACTTTGTCAGTACCCTCCAAAAAAATAAGTCTCCAGAACCACTAATCAGTATCATACAGTTTGGTTTTTTGCATCCATGGGGGGTTTAGATTCAAGTTTGTTCAAATCAAGTCTGTGGATTTATTGTTTTGTTCTCTTTGGAAACTTGAATTTTAACTTGATGCAAAATGAAAAAATTCTTTAAAAATCTTATTCTTCAGATCCCCTAATCATAATATTTTATTATTAAATGTTAACCTGTGAATTATCACAGTTTATCTAAAAGGCATTTCTAAGTAGCTTCCTAAATGACATCATGCTATGCTGCATCATGTCACGTTGAAGGAACAGAAGTTGGCGAGAATCAATACTATTAGGAATGAAGACACATTTTAAGGCCTGAAAATTCCAGGATTGCAAAGATTTTGGGGAGCATTTTCCAACTCTTTCCAGCACCTTTGCACAAACTATATTTTAATCATCTCTAATGTTTGTAAATGGAATCTTAGAATCTAAAATTGTGCCAGTAGAAATTGGAATTCCAACTTTAACAGGTAGAACTTGAGATCACCAAGCTTAACTCTTAGAAGCCGGGGAATCAGAATGAATTTATTGAACATGACATACCGCGAAAAACTTAGAGTAAGCAGGTGCTTCTAGTCAAGTGTCGTCTGCCTGTTCAGGCAGACGACACTTGACTAGAAGCACCTGCTCAGTGTTTAATTCTCCCCCAGCCCAAAGATTTCGGAACTGTCACAGCCAGATTACCTGCCGTACTACGTCAGAAGGAAGAAAACTCGACCCCAGGCTTCTAAGAGTTAATTGCTAAATCTCAATATCTACCAGTAGAAGTTGGTATTTCAACTTTAACTGGTAGAAACTGGAATCCACAAATTCAATTTTAATCTCTGGCTTTACCAGTTGAAATTTGAATCTATTCTTTTTTTGGTAAAAAATGAAATCATTTATTTTAGAAAATAAGAGGGCCCAATGGGCCTTAATCACTCACCTGAGAAAGTTGCTAAAAGAAGGATTTAAGGTCACATTCTGGAACTATGGTTAGTTAACACTAGAGCCCAAACATTTGGCTTGAACAATCTTGATTCTGATCCCCTTAAGGATGAAGTATATCAAATATCAAATGATTCTGACAGGAGGATGTGAAGAAGATATTTAAAGAATAGTCTTCATAAGGCCTAAAAAAATAAAAAATCTGTTTCTCAGGCCCTTCTGCATGGTTGTTTTGGCCTAAAATATTAGTCGCTTTAACTTGAACAAACGTTTCCAATTTGACTAATTTTTTTGTACAAGTCCTTTGTACAAATATCTCAGGCGTGTTCGAAAACCAGCCCTGTCTGCTTTTTTTTTTTTTACAAAGTTATGGGCGTTAATTTGTCCATTTTTATGAATTTTGAGCTCGTCAACTTTTATGAGTTTTGAGCTCACCACAAAGACATTTCTGATTTTCAGTAGAGAATGCATGAGGAAATTAGCCACAACATGATGCCTGTATCTCTGATGCGCACCTCTTGTCTTACGTGGACATGTAAAGCACATGTTCCAACATAAGGTTTGGGAGGGGGTCTTCCTGATGGAAGTTAAGTCAATGCTAACCCTGCTTCTGTGGGATTAGTACGTTGGAGGATTGACAGTTACTCGTCGCTGCTGGGTGGTACTCTCCAGGTACTCCAGCTTCCTCCATACTTAAACGATCTTCGACACAATAATGAGCGATTGTTGTAACAAAAGTGGTGAGCGAATTTTTTTTGTTACAAAAATGGGTGATGGTTGTAACAAAAGTGGTGAGCTCACAGCACACAATACTTTCAGATTACTTCACTTTTCACTTCACACTGACAAAAATTGTAACAGTAATGTGTGATTGTTGTAACAAAATATATATTATCATATATTTGGCATATCATATGTCAAATACTTCAAATGCAAAATTGTGATGTTGGAAGATTCACCCATGATTAATACCTATTTTTGTTTTTGTCTTCCCATCATAATGAAAAATGTACATGTTGAACTTGCTTGTTATTATAGCATCAAATATGCTGTCTTATTTCATTTTTATTTACCCACAAAAATTGTTTTTAATCTCTTAGATCATCGTAGAAAATAATATTTTTATGCTGTACCAATGACCCAGACTTAGCTGGCGCTAACTCTTAAATATTCAGGGCCAAACACAAATTTTACCCCCCAATCCCCAAAATTTGCATCAAAAACCCCAAATTACATGTCCTATATGGTCCTCCATACTTTTACACCACTGCGCATGCGCAGTGTCAAGGAGGTCTCGAATTTGGCGCAATTACCATTCTTTGTTTGACCCTAAAATCAGTAACATGTCACTGATATTTGTGCTTGTAAATCTCAGTTTGAATGAAATAAAGGATGAGAGGAAGAAACAGTGGCAGAATGTGGTCAGGGATGTAACTTATAATTTTTTTACGAAATTATTTCATGTTCCCTAATTTCGAGGCATGAGCCTTATTTTGTCATTCTGGCTATGAACTTACCATTGTTTGTTCAGTGTTTCCTCTCTCCCTTTCCTTAATAACCCCCTTGCTATTCTCCCATGCTTTTGGCATAATTTTGGAATTTTTTCTTACAAAAATTTCTTGGGAGTTTTGGCATGGTAACAGAATGATTATTCTGTTTTTTCCCTATGTTTACGTCCTCACCCTTGGGTGTTTAGGCATTGTTTTCTGCATCTACCATCTGATGTACTGCAGTTTCTTCTCTGAAAGCCTCTGTTTTACATCGGATAGTGTTTAAATTGGTTACTGATTTTGGGCCATGGTTTCAGAGCCTGGAGTCATGTTTCCGGTTTCTGTTCACTTTTGCTTATGTTGACAACAGTTACTTCTGATGGTGATTACTTGTCTTCTATTAGTTCCGCTCATAGCCAGATACATTAATATTGTCCGGAAGTGTTGCATTAATTTTTAAAAATGTTTTAAAAATTTTGTCCACACTTAGGCTTTTTTGGTATCCATTTTGGCTCATTATTCCCATTAGGAACTTTGGGTCTTCTGAAAATTTTTCAAAAATTTTTTTTTTTTGAAATTATTTTTTCGAAATGTTATAATGGATTATTTTGTATTATGTATCTTTGTTTCAAGGGTTAGTGTGTGTATTATAACTGGTTATATTTTTTCAAGTTGAAAAAATATTGTTCAGTTGTAATGCGAGGAAATCTTCCTCTTATTCTCATGTTAATGTACTCGCACTAATTCTTGCTCAGTGTGTGCTGTTTGGATTGACAACGTTGGAGACGTGTGTCACGGTATATTGTTAGCGGTGAGGGGTCCATTCCGGTCCTCTCTCTGCAAGGTCACTCTAGTTTATCGGTCTCTTTTTCAGAAGAACAAGAACAGGGTGATGTTTCTGTGATGTCTTCAACAAGTGTGTCTCCATCGTTGCAGTATTAGGGCTAGCGGCTAAGTGCTCATGCAAATACGACAATTGCCGAAGAGGTCCCTAGTAGGATCGAAGGCGTTGATCGTCCGCTAATCCGCCCGGTGTAGCGACCATTCATCGAATGGCTCGGCAGCCGGGTTCGTCCGTTGCGGTCCAGGGAAGCAGTTTGGGTGATGCAAGCACTATAATCATTGAACGTGTACACCCAGCAACGACGGATCCGAGGATAGTACGGAGGAAGCCGGTCAGTCTGGTAGCTGGCTCGTCCAGGTCTACCCGGACCGCGAGCGAGAAAGGCCCCCTCTCTCTTACAACAACAGCTGCACCGCGATGTTGTTGCATGTTCATTTGTTAGTCAGAGCATACGTCCACTCCTCCTGCTCGGGATGCTCTGTCGCATAGACAGTCCGACGCGGCTGTTCTATTGGCTTCCTCATCCTCACGTCAGCACACACGACCGCACCTTGGCTATGTGACCACAGATTTCCAGGGGACATTCGATATTATATAAATGCAGGAATGAATGTCCCTGGAGCTCCTGCTTCGCCGACCAGGGAATCTACGTCGACCAGGTCACTCCATCCGCTAGCCAAGGACATGAGGCCTTTCCAGTTGGGACGTTCGCATATTATATAAATGCGGGAATGAACGTCCCTCGAGCTTCCAGCGGCTATTTACGAAAGACCACGGCTCCACAGGCCTCATTGAGGAACAATAACAGGGTAATGTCTTTGAAAAGTGTGCTTCCGTCGTCACAGTCAAATGAAGAGCTAGCGGCAAAAGTGCTCATGCAGATACGTCAATTGCCTAAGAGGTCCCAAGTAGGATCAACGGCTTTGGCATATGCTAGCTCGCCCGGTGTAGCAACCATTCATCGAATGGCTCGGCAGCCGGGTTCGTCCGTTGAGGTCCAGGAAGGAGATTTGGGTGATGCGAGCACTATAAAAATACAACGTGCACACCCAGTGACGAGGATACGAGGATGGTATGGAGGAAGCCTATTAGTCCGGTTCCTAGCTCGTCCAGGTCCATCCGGGCTGCGAGCGAGAGAGGTCCCTCTCTCGTACAACAACATCTAGGCCCAGATGTTGTGGTACAGAACATTCCTCAGTCGGAGCAAACATCCACCGCTCGGGACGCTCTGTTATATGGACAGTCCGGAGAGACTGCTCTATTGGCTTCCCCATCCTCACAGCAGCACACACGACCGCACCTTCGCTACGTGACCAGTGATATCCAGCCAACCTCGCCGACCAGGAATTCCACGGCGACCAGGTCACGCCATCCAAGGATACGAGGCCTTCATACTTAGGACGTTCGCATAAAGAAGTATGCAGGAGTCAATGTCCTAGGAGCTTCCAGCGGCTAAATCTTGTAAGACCGCAGCTCCACAGGCCTCCGTTACGGACGTGCTATCGCAGATAGCACAAATTATCGCAGCATCCCAGCAACCGAAGAAACTGTCGGATCAGGAATTATCCGAGGAAGCTGGGTCGGTACGTTCTGCTGCAGGTGCAGGCACGAACGACCAACAATTACAAGTGGTCCGACAGGATGGCGAAAGGGATACGGAGGAGTTGGAATTTTCCCTTTCGGAACAACATAAAATTGCTGTAGAGTTCATCCGGCTTTATCAAACTGACGTTGTTCCTCCGGACCAAAATGCTGCGTTGCCGAATAAGAGACTGATAGCACCACTGGACACAGAATTATTTAATCGGTTTAGGGACATCGTTCCTGAGTTTCCGACACTGTCCAGAAATGTCTCACGGACATTTGAACTATTGAATGACGCTATATATAAACTTTCTACCAAATCGGGCAGGTCCGGTTTCTTATCGGCAAATGCTCTACATCTGCCTTTCATCAATTCAATGAATAATTCGAAACGGCAGGACAGGGCATTCCGAGAGTTCCTCTGCATCCAGATGACGAGGCCGAAGACCTATAATTGTCTATACCGACGTCTATGTCAATTCCAACCAAGACGTTGGAAATGACAATATTGTCTAACAGGGCTAGTTTCGACACATTATCGTACGCAGTTCACCTTTCCAGAGCGTTATCATTACGTCTCAAAGGAAAAGAATTCCAGGATGTACAATCCTCCTTAAGAGTTCTTTCGAGGGCCATAGCATTCTCCACGTATAACTCAGCCCTTTCAGTGGCAAATCTGGAGTTGGTTACATGTGACGCGGCCCTGGCTACATTCACGCGCATGGATAGTAAAGTGAAAAACTCTTTCACAGCCGCTCCGGTCTCCGGAGAGCTTCTCTTTGACGGCAAGCTTTCCGCAATCTGTGATCAGATAACTAAGAAAGCTTCAGACTATCTGCTTTTCAAATCCGCAGAGAAGAGTAGGACAGGCACTTCTGGGGCAAATACGTCCAAGGGAAGTTCCTATAGAGGTTCCTATGCATCCTCTAGGTCTTACTCTAGAGACCGTCAGGGTAGCGACTCAGGTAGGGGCCATAATACTGGCCGAGACAACCGGTCAGATGCCCCTAGGTCGACAGGGCGAAGTACGGGCCGTGGAGGACGTGGTTTCTCCTTCCGCAAGCCTCGCAGGTCCAGGAGGTGACGGTATAAACCTCTATTGTGTTCCAGTGCGTGGAAGACTGTCGAGTTTCTCAACCAATTGGGAGTCGATTACAGACGACGCTTGGGTTCGAGGAGTGATTTTGGAAGGACTAAATCTGTCCTTCATAGGAAAACCTCCGATAACTCCAAGATGGACTCAGCTTCCGTCAGTTCTGCAGAAAGAGGCTCGCTTCTATCAGAGGTCCTGTCTCTTCTGGAGAAGAACGCGATAGAGGTCGTAGAAAACCAGGAATCTCCAGGTTTCTACAGCCATATTTTTCTGGTTCCGATCATAGATCTGAACTGGATAAACAGGCTGATTGTGGCTCCAAAATTCTATATGGAGACCATCCGATCAGTCAGAGTGAGCATTCGGGTGAACGATTATGCTATGAGCATAGATCTCAAGGATGTGTACTTTCACGTCATAGTACATCCGGCATTCAGAAAGTATCTTCGCTTCGCCATCCTAGGAGTCGTGTATCAGTTCCGAGCAATGTGCTTCGGTCTGAATCTAGCGTCCTGGGCTTTCACTCGAATAATGAACTCGGTAATGACTCATTTCCGAGCTCATTCGTCTGCGGTAACGTCGGCCTACCTGGACGACATTCTTCAGAGGTACGGCAACGAGTTAACGCCTCAGAACGATGTGCAGAATCTGCTTCAATTGCTCCGACGTCTCGGTTTCATAGTAAACGAGAAGTCGGATCTGGTGCCGTCCAAGTTATTCACCCAAATGGGGATGAGCTTTGAGACGCACAACAATCTCGTTCGTCTGCCGTTAACCAGAGCTAAATTAATCATTTGTTACGCTCGCTATTGTCTTCATTCAGACAAAGTTAGAGCGAGAGAATTCATGAGACTGATAGGTTTGTGCGGAGCTGCTGCGGATTTTATTCCGATGGGGCGGCTACGCACTCGTCTTCAAATCTTTCTGACTCAGAATTGGAGGGTGAAGATTCATTCGCTCGATACGGACATCCTCTTGTCAAATCAAGTGAAACAAGAGATTCAGACTTGGACAGATATTCAGTGGTTAACTCAGGGTGTTCCACTGCAATTGCCGGATCCGAGTTTTACAATTATGACGGATGCCAGTCAAACAGGTTGGGGCGCAACATTGAGCCCAACGGATTTGAAGTGCCGGGGTCTTTGGGATCCGCAGTTCCTAATCAAGCACATAAACATCAAGGAAATGATGTGATTTTGGCTTGCGCTATGTCTTTGGATGAACGTTATTCAGAATGCACACGTGCAAATTATGTCCGACAATATGACAATAATAGCGTATATTCGGAACCAGGGAGGCACTCATTCCATTCTGTTATTCAAGTTAACAGAATGAATCCTTCTGTTTGTACTAGAACATCAAGTTCTGTCGGTCCGTCATATTCCGGGTCCTTTCACGGAGGGGTCGCTTGTTGCCGTCAGAATGGACTCTCAACAAACGAGTATTCAATCAGATTTGCTACCAATGGGAGCGGCCAATGATAGACTTATTTGCGACGCATCTCAACAATCAGTTGCAGACGTATGTGTCACCATGTCCGGATCCTCGAGCGTTTCCAGTAGATGCTCTATTGATCTCTTGAGACGGAATGATAGGATATGCGTATCCTCCAGCGCCGTTGATTCAGCAGATATTGCTCAAGATAAAACAATCTCAATGCAATTCGGTCCATTCTATTGCTAGATGGATTCAATTAACTATCTGTACTGCTTATGATAAATTATCTTCAGCTCAGCAGTCTGTGCTTAAGGTTTCAGCTCATGAAGTAAGAGCTCTATCTACATCTTTGGCTTACGCTAATAGTGTTGCTATTACAGATCTAATGAAGGCTGCATATTGGTCTCAGCCTTCCACTTTCACAAATTTTTATCTTAGAAATATTGAGTCCATTTCTGGAGATCTGCATTGTTTAGGTCCGTTATCTGTTGCTCAGAATGTCGTCCACTAAACAGTTGCAACTATAGTTATGCAGACTTTCTGTTCCGGCAGTGACTCTGTCCTGCTGTCCTCTTCGCTCTGGGGTATTTGATCCAGGGAAGGGGGGGGGGGGGGGGGGGGGGGGGTGTTCCCTTAGGTCACCTGCTTTATAGTGAAAAGCAAGGGAATACCTCCTCTGGAGTCAGTAATTCTGAGTCGGTGCCGGGATGGTTTTAAAGTGTAAAGCTAATGTTAACTCATCCATGTAATATTTTTAAAGTGTAGCGCGGTGTGAAGCATTTGTATATGTCACGTGTCATATGGGCGTTAATATACATTCCTCGGACACTTTTAATGAGTATAAAGAGTCTCATTTCTCTGGACTTCCTTTATTTATTAGCTTTCCTTTAAAAATATTAGTATAACTGGTTATACTGGATGTTAATAGAGATCGTTGATGTTATTGTGCTCAATTACAGAATGGTGTTGTGTCTTTCTTTTGTTTTTGATGCAAATAAGAAAGATACATGTAAAGCCTATTTCTCCTTTCTCCTCGAGGGGATAATTCTGTTATATGTAGTTGAGCCTATTGGATTTTCATTTATGTCCTAGGCCCTCCAACCTTTTTACTATTCAGCTAAGTCTGGGTCATTGGTACAGTATAAAAATGTTAAAAAATTTATAGTAATTTATATATTTTTTATTCTTACCAATGACCCAGATGGGGATGGCCCTGCCATGAGTTGGGAACTCATATCTCCCCGCTGAGAACATAACGCATGCCAGGCACTGGTTGTAAGAATGATAATTGCGCCAATTTCGAGGCCTCCTTGACACTGCGCATGCGCAGTGGAGTAAAAGTATGGAGGACCATATAGGACATGTAATTTTCGGTTTTTGATTCAAATTTGGGGGATTGGGGGGGAGGTAAAAATTGTGTTTGGCCCTAAATATTTAAGAGTTGGCACCAGCTAAGCCTGGGTCATTGGTAAGTATAAAAAATATATAAATTACTATAAATTTTTTTAACTTTCTTTTCTTTTCTTTTCAGGTTATTGTCATTTGCTGATGTAAAGATCAAAAGACTAGATATGAGGCCCAAATTTTGTGTTTATGTACATTTAATTTCGGAAACAACGATCTCCAGAAACACTGTTTAATACGTGACATTTAAAATGGAAAGTTTCTTGTAACAGCAATCCTACATTACAGAGTACTTTTTAATAAAAATTTATCTTCCAAAATTTTACAGTTTTTCACTCATGCAATCACTTTTACTGATAACTCTTCCATCAACAAATCCATATCTACATTGCAGGCCTTCAAGCGATACTATGATTCCTAAAAAAATCCTCTTTTTTCAACTTCCCTAAAATCCATACATTTTGAATGTGATGGGACATTTCCCCAATATTACCCTTTTTAACAAATAATTCAATAGTAGATGATTCTTGTAAAATCATTTCTTAAATAACTAGAAATGTTCATTTTTGCCTCAAAAACATACCATTTGACACTTCGTTGGAATGAGTGCAACACAAAAAACAATGTTTTTAAGCGAAAAATTCAAAAAAATCCTAAAATTTAAATGGTATATAATATGAGTGGTAAGAAATTAAGGCCTTTATTGCGTGGTAAATTTTGTTCATTGAAACCTTTACTAGCAGAAGTTGAGGATTTCAATACAGTGAAAAAATATTCAATTAACGGATATTCAGTTCAGGCCACACAAAATAAATTATTTGATTCTCCGGCCCCCGTGGGAACCCCGGGAAGTTAGGCAGTGCTTGTTTACTGTAATAAACAAGAATTGTTTTAATGGTAAAATAGGACCCTGTCACTAATGCTTGGGGTGCAAGTCCTCTAAAATAGGCAGCATGGGGCATAAATGATTGACTGACCTTGACTTTATCTCCATGTTGTGGTCACGATTAGCCATTGTGCAGAAGTATGTGACCTTAAACACCATTAAATAATAATTTATTCTCAGGCAATGTATTTTTCAAATAAGGATAGTTTTATATTTTATTTTTGGTCAAGTATGTTTTTTAAAATACTGGACCTATAGTTAGATGAAATTGGTTAATGGGTGGACATGACTTTCTTGTTAGCGTAATTACTTGAACAAATATCAATGAATTTGGTTAATATTTGGTATGTGAGACTTTCTAAACAATGATATGGATGGGTTTGAAAACTGGTATAATTCAGCCATACTGAGAGGAATTAGAACCCTTAATTAGTTACTTTTTGCCTGTTTTCAGCTTGTTAGCGCAAACTTGAACAAATACCAATGGATTCAGTCAATATGTGGTAGGCAAGACTTTTTTATTATCTTGAATGAGTTTGGAAACCGGTGTGGTTTGGCCATTCTGAGTGGAGTTATGGCCCTTAATTAGTTAATTTTTGCCCGTTTTCAGCTTGTTATTGCAATAGCTTAATCCCTAGCACTCTGATTGTGCAAACTGAATTTTCTCCAATCACATTGTTTTTCTCTTAACTACAAATTCAGCCAATTATATCTTGTTTGACAGATGTCACAGATCTCTGTCAAACAAGGTATATTTGGTTAAATGTCAAACTGCATTGTGGGAAATATTTGCTACTGAAAACTTTTGCCATTTTGACATCAGTGTGCAGAGGGTCAAACATATATCAATGGATTTGGTCAATATTTGGTATGTGTGACTTGAATGTTTTTGAATGGGTTCGAAAACTGCTTCGATTTGGCCATACTGAGTGGAATTGGGGCCCTTAACTGAGCTCTGTCATTCAAGATATAGTAGATTAATTGCTTATTTTGAATGTAGTCAAACCGAATAGTTCTGTACACCTGCTGAATTTAATGGTTATCAAGGTAATTTGTCAATAGATCTCATGATTTTTAACTCAACTTTGGCAAAGCCAAATTTGAGGTATTGTCATGGCCCATCATCCATATGTCCGTCTGCCGTCTATCGCGCCATACACCTGGCTCAGGCTAGAGGCCGTATTTATGAACGGATCTTGACGAAACTTCTTGGGTACCTTTCTTATCATTGTGAGACGAGAACGGATGTTTTTGGGTCCGGTCCGAAATTCAAGACGGCCGCTGGCAGCCATTTTGTACAAAATTAGGTGCAATCTGATTTTTGCGCAGAACTTCCATATGAAAGCTCTGATTTGAATAATTTTTTGTATGAATATTTAGTACCATGGGATACATCACATATAATACGGATTTTTTTCTCGTGCGTAAATTATGCAAATTAGACTAACTTTGATTTATTTAGTGTTACTTTCACCACTGTAACTGCAAATGCCAATACGGCTCGGGCTAGAGGCCGTATTTATAAACCGATCTTTACGAAACTTCTTGGGTACCTTTGTTATCACCGTGGGACGAGAACGAGTGTTTTGGGGTCCGGTCTGAAATTGAAGATGGCCACTGCAGTCATTTTGTACAAAATTAGGTGCAGTCAGATTATTGCACAGAACTTCTATATGAAAGTGCTGATTTGAATATTTTTTTGTGTGAATGTTTAGTACCAAGGGATACATCACATATAATACAGGGTTTTTTTCTCGTGCATAAATTATGCCAATTAGACTAACTTTATCTATTTAATGTTACTTTCAGCACTGTAACTGCAAATGCCAATACGGCTCGGGCTAGAGGCCGTATTTATGAACCTTATCTTTATGAAACTTCTTGGGTACCTTTGTTATCACCGTGGGACGAGAACGAGTGTTTTTGGGTGCGGTCCGAAATTCAAGATGGCTGCCTGCGGCCATTTTGTACCAAAATTAGTGCAATCAGTTTTTTGTACAGAACTTCTGTATGAAAGTTCTGATTTGAATAAATTTCTGTATGAATGTTTAGTAACATGGAATACATCACATATAATACAGGTTTTTTTCTTGTGCAGAAATTATGCAAATTAGATGAACTTTGATTTATTCAGTGCTACTTATACACAGTAAGTGCCTGTGTCAATACGGCTTGGGCTAGAGGCTGTATTTATGAACTGATCTTCACAAAACTTCTTGGGTACATTTGTTATCACCTTGGGATGAGAACGAGTGTTTCTGGGTGCGGTCCAAAATTCAAGATAGCTGCCAGTGGCTATTTTGTACCGAAATTAGGACTAATCAGTTTTTGTACACAACTTCTATACGGCTCAGGCTAGAGGCCGTATTTATGAACCGATCTTTACGAAACTTCTTGGGTACCTTTGTTATCACTGTGGGACGAGAACAAGTGTTTTTGGGTGCGGTCCAAAATTCAAGGTGCCTGCCAGCAGGCTTTTTGTACCAAAATTAGTGCAATCAACTTCTTGGGGTACCTTTGTTATCACCTTGTGACAGGAACAAGTGTTTTTGGGTGCCTTTGTTATCACTGTGCTATGAGAACAAATATTTTGGGGTTCAGTCAGACCCACTCTGGGACTCAAAAGATTTCTATTCTAGTTTAGCATCTGACTGTCACCCCACTTTTACAATACTTTACCTATATATTTGTTACAGGCTACGGTCAGCATTTATGTACAGACCGTTACAATACTTTACATGTACCTTTGTTATCAGAACATTACCTAGATGTTTGTCATTGCTGTGTCACACACTATACATGTACATGTCTTAAACAAGTTGAGCTACAGTGCCGTTGACACTTTCTTTTATTCCAATTTTAACAGAAGTTTAGTCCATAATCTAATGTAGTTGACAGGAAAAGTTTGTGCTGAAGGTATTTGAGAATTATATGCCATAAACAGGGTTGTTCAAATAAGATTTACCCAATTAACCCTTTACCCAATGCAGACAATATCAATATTTAATAATTAAAATTTTGTTTTATTAAATTTTTCCAAAAATTTCTACAATACCATATCATGTAACAACTCAATGGAATGAGCTCAACAGGTACATGATATTAATTTGTTGAAATTTTCTGAAAAATGCTTTCTTTTTTTTCAACTTTTCAGTTTCTAAATTATGCAGTCAGATTCGTCAATTCATTAGGGAACGTATTAAATGTGCTCTACTGTATCAAGAGTTCCCCCAAATTTTTTCAAAGATTTCATTTTTTTTGTTCCAAACTAATGCTTTTGACCTCTCAATGGATTTAGATCAAGGAGAGGTCATATGCTTCAGTTGGAAGAAACAAGTGGAAAAATAACAAAATTTGAATGCCTGTTGTTGTGTATAGTAATTTTGGGGGTGTTCGGATGATATGGTAGATAAGGGGTTGAAATATTCAGGGTTGATAATAATAATTAAAAACCTGGAATGTCTTTGAAATAAAAAATATTTTAGGCTTAAAAAAATTAAAAATCTGTTCTCAGGCCCTCCCGCATGGTCCTTTTGGCTACCGCATGCTCTCTTTTTATAACCAATGTAAACTTAAAAAGAATAAAAATTAAATGGTTTATGTCAGATATTTTACCAAAGTTAAAAAAATTGATAAATTTTTTCCTTTGAGTGCAAGAAGGCTTTCCAATGCTTTAGCATTGCAAAGCCTTCTTGCTCTCAAGGGTCAAAATACACCACCACCCATGCTATTCTGTAGATTATGAGGCCTAAAACATAAACCAAGAACATGACTTTTGATGGCTGAGAAATAATTACAGAAATAAAAAATAAAATAAAAAAAACACTCACTCGCATGCAATTTTACAAATAATGGCCTGAGAAACAGAAGATCTACTTTTGTGTCGCCTTACCAAGTAAGTTTCAGCCTCGGTCTTCAATGTTCTTGCTTCAAAGGTATTTTCCAATGAAATATGCTTCTACATTCTATTAAATAGTTTTAAGTGGCTGGTGAGTCTCACTTGTATCAAAGGTTCATTTGAACTGAATCTTTATTCATCATGATGTGCTTTCAAAATGTCCTTGAAATGGCTTGGATTGGTCCTTGGAAGTTCTTGAATTAATCTCATCCCTGAATGAATGAACCCTGACATTAAAAATTATGAACATATCTCTCATTCGCCATTATTTCTTCATATTTTCTCTATTTTTGCCAAATCTTGCTCTGTACTTGAGCCCTCTACACAGTCATGCAGAAGTATCAAAATTTCAACCTGATTTTTTTCTTCCCATAATGCAACTAGGAATAAGAAAACTAATTCTTATTTGACAGAGCACATTTGAACTCCATCAAACAAGATTGAATTGGTTAAATTCCTAGCAGCATTATGTTGAAAAATTTTCAGCTTTAAATTTGGGTATTTCCACATGAATGTGCAAATGTGTTGGATACCAGTCCCCTATTAACACTTCACCTATGAATCTGCCACAAATTGAGCAATGGAAAAAATCTGTGAAAGGATTTTGTTACAAGATGTGTTTATTTTGAGCTGTGTTACATTCATTCACTTGCCTGTTTCACGTTTTGATTGTGTGTATCTGATTTTGGGGTGATTTTTTATGCCCCTGCAATAAAATGGCCAGAGGCATATACTGTTAACATTATCCGTCAATCATTCTGAAATAACAGTTTTCTGGATTTTTTTCATGATAAATTGAGATACCTGCTGATTTCTGGTGTGTGGTTTTGTCATGGGTACCTACAAATCAAGTTCGAGTTTGGTTCTGGTCAGACGATGTTTCACAGAGTTATTGACCTTGAACCTAGTTTATGATGTGAAAACTCCAGAGAATCAGTTTCACAGACTTTTTTGCTTGTTGGGGCATACATGTCGTATTGACACATCTAGTTTCTTTTACTATCATACATAACGAAGAAATTTTGATACATGAACCAAACCAAGCCTAAGGTTTCGAAATTATAAAGATACTTTCAAAGGACTTATCATTGGCTGTTTATGTTTATTATGTAAGCGGTGGCGTTGCGGTAACCGGTTCTCATCAGATCACCAAAGTTAAGCAAAGTCGAGCGTGGTTAGTAGCCGGATGGGTGACCATTTCAGTGACTGATTCGTGCTCCTGCGTTGTGTCCTTGAGCAGGCACTTAACCCTGATTGCCTACATGGGGGCACGATTACGCTGTGTACTAAGGCAAACGGCATGTCGATGGTGCGCATGTCTTCAACCAATCTAACCCTGCCTGTGCCGCGGTGCAGAGTTACGATGTTGGAGAGCTGACAGCTACTCGTCGTTGCTCGGTGGTTCTCTCCGGGTACTGCAGCTTCCTTCACCTGTAAAACTGTCACCGACGTGATATGACCCTGGCTGTTAATGTGTCGTTAAACTCTAATAAATAATAATAATTATTATATAAGCTTTGATAAGCCTTTGATTTTAACATCAAAATGATGATTCAGTTTCCAAAGCATTCGCTATTATTTTTTTATGAAGCATATGTCTTTCCTCAACAGTGCAAATTTTCCCTTTGTTTATGCATTTATATTTTCTTCCTGACATACCTAATTTGATAACATTAACTCAAAACTTGCTTTGGGCAGATTTTCCTGCGAAGAACAAAATTTCTGTATTGCCCACTGGAGGTATGCTAATGGTTGTTGTTGACAAGATATACCCTTATAAGTAGGACTAGCCCAAAGATTTCTTGAGGTGGGATCCCAGGAAGTGAAATAGGACCCAGTTGCCGATGCTTGGGGTGGAACGCCTCTAAAATGGGCAATATGGATATAAACAATTGACTAAACTTGAATTTATCTCCATGCTGCAGTCACAATTAGCCATTGTGATGCGACCTTAAACACCAGTAAATGAATAAGTACTTGAGGTGGGACTGTATTGAAATTCTCTTCAAATCAAGTCAGCAGCAGCCATGGCTTTATTTTATGAGAAATTCAAGAAATCTTTTGGCAGGTTCAGCGTTAAATGACATCTTGGTTGATTTATATAGAAGATAAATTAACATTTCGAACCTGCGGACATGGCTGTGGGTTGAAAATATTGATTGATCAATCCTCTTTAACTGAAGAAGACCTTTTCAATACGTTCCATTGAACTTCTGCTTAGGTGCCATTCTACAGAGGTTGTAATGTGAAGTTTGAATACAGATTCCCCGTGGGAACCCCGGGAAGTAAGCAGCACTTGTTTCCTGTGGTAACCCAGTTCCACTTTACTAGTTAAATAGGACCCAGTCACCAATGCTTGGGGTGAAAGTCCTCTAAAATGGGCAACATGTAGATCAACGATTGACTAAACTTGACTTCATCTCCATGTTGTGTCACGATTAGCCATGGTGCATAAATATGTGAATTTACCAACAAACAAATTGAATACAGATGCACTGGCTGTTGTTTAGTATGCCCCTGACCTTTGAAGAGGATTCGGGGGTATATAGTGAAGTCCTCCATCCTTCCATCCATACAAACATTTTGCATTGTAATTTTCAAAGCCATTAGTCGGATTTGGATCTTCTTTTGAATACTGATAGACATGTGTGGGAGAATGGATATGCACAAGGAATGGGTTCTGTCCAATAATTTTCGAAGAGTTATGGCCCTTTTTAACTTTTTTGTTTTCACACCTTTGACTTAGAAAATTTTTCTGCCCCACAATACCTTTAAGGCTACTTCGAACATGCCTATGGGTCTGGGGCAATGGTCCATGCTTTGCGTAGCCCTTGTAGTACTGTGATTACAAAAGTGGACAGAGAATTTTGAATGGTTTATGACTTGGCTGTGATCTGGTCGAAATTCTCAGTCCACTAAGTCCACTATCTTGCACATTATATTTTAGAATCTCACCCATTCTGGGAAAAACATGAAAACATTGCATCTCACATATTATTTTCATTTTTTTTCATGATTCGATCTTCATATTGCAATATTGTATTCATTAAATCTCTGCCCACTTGTGTAAATTTGAAATGTTTTAACTCTTAGCATACTGCTGGCAGGTATTCCCGCCAGAACAGCAATACTCTTGTCAACAGAATATGGATAATTCGGCTTCTCTTTAACAAAATGTGTCCCTGTAAAGTGTACTATTCATATCATGAATGATAGCCTGGCTTCATTTGTTTGATTTTTTCATAAAATCCAGTCACAGCCGCCATGACTAGATTTCCTGAAAAAAATACAAGAACGTACTCAACAGTTTAAGAGTTAATAGTAATACTCAGAAAGGAAAGCCTTTGAGCTCTGTCAAACATGATTGAATTTGTTAAATTCCTCGTTGCATAATGGGAAAAAACTTGCCAGCTGATATTTTGATGTTTTTGACATCTGTATGCAAAGGGATAATTATGGTGGATTAGGGCAGCTCTGATCTTACACCTCAAGAAAACTCTCTCAACTTCTCCCTTCACCCAAAACAACTAAAGCTGACTCATTTACAAACATTTTCTTGAAAAACTAAATATTTTAATTTTTTTCTTCCAAAAAATAGGTAAAGACCCCTCATTGGAGAGAGCATGATGAACTCATTCCTATGAGGAGTCGTAAAATATGTTTTGGTTGTGAAAATTAGAAAGATATTCAACTTTGAATGATAATTTTTGTGAATAGTGCAGGCTGAATATGGCCATGTTAGTAAGTAAAAGGTTAACATGGATCCTTTTCATTATTACACCTTACACCTACACCTCCCCCACAGGGAGGTGTACCAACTGGACAGTCATAGTTAGGGTTACTCATGTCAAGTAGCATGCTTGTTTCTTGGAAAAAAAAATCTGCATTTTGAGAGACATTGAACAGTCGTGGAGTCGCTGATTCCATCATCAGAATCTGAAAAAGTACACATTTCTGCAATAGAATTTATCTATCTTGGTAATTTGGTTCAGCTGTGCTAATCAAATTGAATGTAATCTTTTATCCTGGAGGTGCTGTTTATCTTCTGAGAGCTTTATGCCCCTCTTGGGGGAGTACATATACATGTGTCAGACACCCCACTCTACTAACACCACACACCCAGGGTTGGCATTTGTTTAATGCAAGTGCACCATCAATGTGCAGTATGCCTTAGTACACAGCAAACCTGCACTCCCACATGCATAATCCGGATAAAGTGCCTTGCCCAAAGACAAAATACAGTTACCCCTAATGGGGATTGAAATGTGGACTTTCAGTTTGAAGTCAATGCCGTAACCAATGAGCTTCTGTGCTCTTGCCTGAGGTGGAAATCCGCTAAAGTTAGCAGCATAGGTATAAACGATTGGTTAAACTTTACCTCATGCCTATGTTGCCATAATGATATAACCAAAGATGCTGAATGCAGGCAAATTAAGTTTCACTATTTTAGAGGGAGAGTCACTATTTTTTGGAATAAAAGTTTTTTGAATGTGCCTGAGAATTGGGAATGTTAACAGAAGCTCACTGTAGATTCCAAAAAGATATTTAAACAGTAAAAAAACACACCAGCCCAATGATTCATCATGCAGTAAAACGTTATTGCGTTTCTATGAGATGAATTTTTTGCCAGTTCTGTCCAGTTGGATGTATATTGCCGCTATATATATAGTGCTTGACATAACATAACTACTGATTTGTGCTACCTGGCGTTTCTACTGTTAACTGGTTTACGGCTCCAGTTTTTTTTTTGTTTTTTGTAATAAAACAAATTTATATGAACAAAATGTTATTTGCATTTGACTGAAGATGAAAAATGAGCAAGGAAAATGTTGGCTTTTTCTCTGGTACCCTCATTTTTCTGAAAGCCCCAATAGCGGCTTCTTGCACTCAACCAGTTAAGGCCTTTACACACAAGATGTGATGCAAGCCTTATAAGAATGTGATAATTTTATAATTAACTAGTAGAATGCTGGAAGCCCATATTTGAGCTTTACAATGAAGTGCAGGTGCCCCAGTTTAAAAGCTTCATATTCACTGGATATGTATCATGTTATCTTTGAAATGAAATTATTTCTTTTGTATGGATTTGCCTTGCCTATAGGCACTCTCCCATAAATTGTAACAAGACAAAGACATGTGAACAAACTTTGCCAGCCAAAAATAATTTACCATTCTACGAGTCAACAATTTTTTTTTCTCATCTTACAATTTTGAAACAGAAAAATTACACAGCCAAAATGGAAGTTAACCCTTTAAACTCTAGCGGTACCTTCCATGCCAGTTCAATGACAGCAATTAGGAGAGTCCATATTCATTATTTGGGGGTAGACCAATCAGTATTTTCAACGTGCAGCCTTGGGCTTCACGTTGAAAATACTGATTGGTCTACCTCACAATATTTACCGAACAGCCATCCTATATAATGACGTTATGACGTATCATGTTCCTGGCCGGAAAAGTGGCCGACGGGGTTCAAAGAGTTAATAAAGAAAAATTGTTAACTTTTACTTTATTGCGTTGTTTGTAACTCACATTGCATTAAGCATGTAAAACCTTTACTCAATGTGATGTTCAAAATCGACCAGTGCTGGTAGCAAAATAACTGTTCATTTTCGATTTTTTTTGTCTCAAAAACAGCTTATGACCTTCATTGGAATGAGCTCATTCCATTGAGGGGGCAAAGGCTATCTTTTTGACACAAAAATGAAAAAAAAATTATTCAAGAATTTTTTTTGCAAGTGTCATATGCCTTGCGTGTTAGGTAAAAGGGTAAACATCTGTAATAAAAAAACAACTTGCAATCTTCAACTTAAGCATTTATTGTGACCAAAATTGGAATGTTTTTTTTTTTTTATATATATATATATATGTATGAAATGTTATTGAATACTACACTGTTAACATTTGTCCTTTATAAACCTGACTTTTCTCTATTGTTAACTGCATGTGATGTGATAAGAACACTATTGTTATTCTACCACCTTCACTGAAAGTGAAATAAAAAATACTTCTTGTGGTTCACTGCTGTCTTATCTTTTATACTCTCTGCTAACACACAAACCTTCACCATGGGAACTTGTTTACTTTGGTAAACAAGCTCTATTTAACTGGTAAAATAGGACGTGGTAACCCATGCTTGGGGTTAAAGTCCTCAAAAATGGGCAACATGGGTATAAACAATGGGCTGAACTTAACTTTATATCCATGTTGCAGCAACGATTAGCTGTTTATGCAGAAATATGTGACCTTGAACACCAATAAATAAATAAACACAAACACCAGTGCCTGACAAACTAAAATTATTTAAACTTGAACATCAGAAATAGCATTACAGTGTTAGCCTTTCATGTTTCGCAATGTTTCCTTCAGTTATTGAGATTCCACTTCCCAAAACATGTATCCCCTTCAGGGCCTTGATATTTTTATACATATTTGCTACCCTTTAACAGTCTTCATCCTGTGACCTTGCAGTTGTTTCTAGGTGTAAAGTTTTGAGATTTTTTGTTTGTTGTCAGCATTCAGTCTCACAGCAAGACACCGTTGTAAAATTATTGCTTCAATATAAACAACAAAATTTAGAACAAAAGAAAAAAAAACTATATTTAAATATGCATTCAACAATCACAGGATGGCACAGATGAAATGTAGCAATCAGTTGATAAATGGAACTAAGTGAAGCTGTCCACCTATCATGATATTGAAGAGATGTACGAGATGCTCAGTCAATGATCATTCTACCATACTGCAGTCAACCTGTATCGCTTATCACATTCAAAATATATAAACATACACTATGAAAATGTAAATGTATTTGCCCAACAACTTGAGTCCACACCCACAAGAATCCATGTATAAAACTCTAGTACAGTTAAGAATGTTTGATGTCTATGCATTGATGTCAGACCTTATTTAACTGGTTGAGTGTTAGAAGCCGCTATCAGGGCTTTCAAACAACAATGAGGGTACCAGAGTAAAGCCAACATTTTCCATGCTCATGTTTAATATTCAGTGAAATGCAAATAATATTTTTGTTCATAAAATTTGTTTTACTGCAACTTGGTGGGCACTCTCCAATAATTAGTGATAAAACAAATTTTGAATAACAAATTCAGACCACCAAAAATAATCTAGCCCTCAACCAGTTAACCACTGGAGACTGCAATATTGTAACAGAATGTATCAACATCAAATAGTCTGCACATTTGTATACCAACCTCTCAAGATCAGCTATGGAACCCTCTGAACATACTCCTTAAATGTGAGGAACTTTGAGTTAGTTGTCTATTAGATCATCGACACATCTATTTACCAGACAAGGCAATATGTTTCTGACCAAGTACTGCAATCATTAACATTCACAGTATACAACCTTACCATCACTGCCAGTCACTCGCTACAATGAAAGACTAAACATCACTGGATTTACACATCACCAGAATTGAACATTTGTGAAATTACAATCCCAACTGGGTCAAAAGGCATCCGTCAACTTATATTGGTTTCTTCATATATGGTTGACCCAAGTAACCTCTAGCAAACACAACTTCTATTTATAGCTTCAAAGGTCACACAACATAATCTCCAACATCTGCATCTCCAAAGCCATGCCCAATTGTGTTTTAGTGCAACCACACAATACCAGTCCCTTGCAAACCCCTGGAATATACGAATATATACCACTTATACCCACTGATGCGACAGAAACTATTTCATACCATACCCGAGTGATATAGATAACCAACCATAATGCATCTTTATGCCCTGTACTTCACCGTCCTAGTACAACACGGGACACACTATTCACTAATTAATTACATTGTTACCTACCACTCCAAACTGAGAAACAGCTGACTCACTGAACTACTGTGCGACACTAGACACACCGTTAATTGCATTGTTTTCTGAACTCCAGACTTTCCTTTGCACAACCAACTACACTCCAACAACATTAACCCAATCCAGTTCATTACACTAGGCAAGCCTAAGTGGGCAGACTTGCCCAGAAATAACTGCCAAGGCACTTTGAATGTAACTTACAAGTTCACCCAAAGACTGTATGTTTGGACACCTGTTCCTTTGTAGAAAAAAGTGATTAAAGTTGGAATTGGGCCCTTAACTGGTAGAGTGCTGGAAGCCCCAAAATGGACTTTACTAAAAAGCTCTGGTAATGGCCCTATCTTTTATTCTCCACTGAAGATAGTTTCCTTTTGGACCTTGTATAATTTAGATATTGTGCACAACAAATTGGTCTGTTACATTTGATTGGATAGTGCCTTCAGGCACTATCCATTCAAATGCAACAGAGCAATTTATGATGAACAAAATTTTGTAGTCAGGAAAACTTAGCACTCTACCAGTTAAGGGGAATATGGCCTCAAGACCTTTACCCATAAGTAACCCAAAATGACCATTAACAACTAGTCTTCCTTGAGGCCATCTCTGGAACACTGGTCAGGCTCTTTGGCCATGGATATGGTGGAACACTAAATCACCCACAACATAAAGTATTTATGGCGAAAACTGAAGATAACTCTTGGAGAATTCCACACATTATGCATTATCCCTTGGCACCACCTGACAACATTCCCATGGCTCCTAGAAAGTCTTTGAATTTAAAAACTCCTAGCCAAGGCCCTTGAATCTCCTTGAGTAATCATCCTTGTATTTTCTGGAAAATGCCATATTGGGTGATCCATCTGAGATGCATATTGATAACATTAAAATCATCACACAACCGAGGATGAACATTTATTCATAATAATGTAATACTCCAGAATCAGCTGATCGTTTCTGGAAATACATCATGACCAATGCTTGCTCTAATTATAATATATGCATGTTGTTTTAGCCAACCCCGAGCATGTGATTTACTCAGTGCATGTGTTTGGGGTGGGGGGGGGGGGGGGGGGGGGAATAAGCATGGTACCCTGATGGTACTTGTCACTATCTGTTTGTTTTCATATTTGTATTGTTTATTTTTCTGTGAAACTGAAAGGAAATCTATTTTCAAGTTTGTCAGGTGGCAATTGGGAATTTAAAGTGCAGTGGAGAAGTCAAGAGTTGTTCTGTTCATGACTGGAGTCTGTGCATCGTGACTGAAATTCTGCTCTTTGCCAGCTGCATTTGAGGAATTTATTATGGCAAACATGGGTGGAGCATTAAGATCACATTTAACATTGTCTAAACATTAAAAATGGCAAAGAAAAAATCTTCAACATTGTCTGTGTCTGGCTTTTTTTGCAATTATGTGTAAAAGTACTGTTTTGTCCACAACTCCCAAGTACACTTGAATCAAAAAGTATCAACTCTATGTATTCCACTATAGTTGTTACTGAATCTGAGACAAAATCTGATTCCCAATGTTTATTCCTATCAGAACTTAGTGTGGCACCAGTGTCTTCTGTCGACAGTAAAATATGTTAAAATCTATGTGAACTACAACAGTTCCACGGATATACACCTGGAACTTAATTAAGCACCCTGTTTTTTTCGCAGTGGTGTTGATAGAAACTGTCATTACTTTCATGCTATCTTTCAGATGGCCAATGGCCAAAATAGTCTGGCAGCCAAACCCACTTTTTCTACTTGTGCGTGTTTTGACGTCTAAAGTTTTTTCTCAGTGGTCTCCGATAGTTTCGACATCCCACATCAATAATCTTGAGGAATTTTTAATATTAGGCCCGAATAATCTGACTGGAAAAAGGACAGAAAAAATCACTTTTTTGAACATTTGAAAGATTTAGCGTGAATTTTTATCACCCAAACTGGCATAGAACCCACTGTATTTCCTGATGTTGAAGAAATTAGTATAGGTTACAGCATAGAAAACGAGTGATATTGAATATACAATCGCGAGAGTTAGTTAACGAGGACTTGTCCGAGTAACTAGCTCGAGCGATTGTATGTTCAATATCACGAGTTTTTGTGCTGTAACCGACTTGTCACATTGATGTTTGCACAAACAATCAAAACACAAACAATCAAACACTCCACTGAACCCTTGTCTGACACGTGTCCATTCCCGTTTAATTAGTTAATTTCTTAAGCCAAACTTGCAAGACACATGAAGATTGATGGAAAGCAAGTGATATTACTTCATTTTTTCCCGTTTCGTCATTGCGCTCAAAAGGTTGAGCGAGAAATTAAACGTTCCATTTATCATTTACACCCGGGTGTGGATTTCTTTCTTTAACTCTTTCAATGAAATCAAAAGTCAGGTAAATTCTCGTTTCTCTGTTCAAAACATTTTAGCACAGGTGCCCTTAATCTTTCCTCTCGGCTGTGTTTGTATTAGAACTGACAGGTTACACAATCAGTGTCTATTGTTCCTTGATTGGTAAAAGTGTGGCGATATATGTTGAATATCACACATGCTCTAACCAACTCTTCGAAATATATCACACACTTTTAACAAAGGCGTGACGTCATAACTATGTGACAATTACATTAAGAGCATTAAAATATGCTAGATATGGCAATTACTATTTACAAGAGATGCAAGCTCTGCCCAAAGACATTCTCAAACATTTCATAAAAGGGAATCATGAAATGAGACCTATAGATGGAATTTGGAATGGAATTTGGAATGACATGTACATCGAAACCACATTCATGTGTTATGGACATGATAAATCTGGAATAATCGATATCACTATGAAACCACAAACTCTCAGTCTTCATATCTGCAGCCATTTAGTGAGTGACGTTTCTCGATTGAGGGATTGCATGAATTTGAGTTGAAAGCAGTTTCACTAAGAAGCCAAGAGTAAAATCTCCATTGATAAACTTCATCGAGATGGCCTCGGGAGCAAACTGAACGTAGTTATCAATTCCTTGAATCGGAAGCAACACCCAAGCGAAGTCATGAATATCACCACTGGTAAGATTGGACCAGCATCCGTAAATGTTTACAATGCCATAGCTCTGGGTCAAAAGGAGATGGTTGAGTTTGAGAGGTGGTTACCAGCCGGTTTTAAGACAATTTCCACACCAGTGGTTGCAATGTCCATCATGAAGAAGGTTATGAAAGTAGGCAACACTCATGTTTATGATTGCAACTTGGTTTATTCAAGGGTAATGGGTCTTCCGTCCAGTATGAAAGATATTGACATCAAGACAGTGATCTCTTATGAGCTGGCGCCAGTTCCAACTGCACTGTTCAATGAAGCTGGTGATTTGCGGATACCAAAATCGAAGTCAGACCTAAAAACACAAACTGTGTGAACAATATCGGCAAGGAAATCCACACCGACAGGTGTAGATGTTTGCACGGTAATTGATGGATGTGCCCATCTCCGAATTCCTCACTCACCGGCACACGATAAACTTTGCAGCCCTATTGTTCTGGATTTTGTTGAAAACTTTCAAGAATCTGTGAAACAGAAGTTGTTGTTGTTGGGTAATGTTTATTTTATTTTTGACAGGTACAACAAGTTCAGCATGAAAAGTTGTACAATGACTCACAGGAGTGCTAAAAGCTGTTAACGAGCATTCAGGTTGAGAGCAACATCAGTATTGATGACTCCGAAACTTATACTGACCATCACTGAGAATAAAAGGCAGTTCATCCGTATAATTTGTCAGTATTTCCAGTCACATAAGAGTCTTGGTGGTGAAAGTGCGAAGTGTCACAAACTTGTCATTACTGTACAAAACAATGTTCCAACTAAAATTAACAACGGTGTCCTCATAAAAAGGCGTGACATGAAAACCAGTCACAAAGAAGCTGATATTATAATTCAACAGGCAGTGAGACTAGCTATGGATGACAAAAAGGAGGTTGTCGTTCTTGCAGACGACACAGATGTGTATACCCTACTCCTGCACCACTATCTGGAACAGAATATAACATCTCCCATGTTTATGGAGTCACCCATTAGGAATAGGTCTGTGATAGACATTGGTGCCACTTTTGAGAAGCATTGTGACATTATGCCAAGTATCCTTGCTGCTCATGCTGTCTCTGGGTGTGATACCATTGACAGGTGCTTTGGAATAGGTAAAGGTTGTGTAATTAAAATTTTGAAAGAGGGTTGTATATCACTAGAGTCAGTTGAAAAAATTGATGCTCCTTGGGACAACGTCTTGCGTGATGGTGCCTGTTATGGGTGTCCTACACCCAGATCAATGTCTGATGCAAGAGTCAGTAGTTGGACATCCAAAGTGGGATGACCAGGAGCAACAAAAGCCCCCAAACTATGTAACCCCCCCCCCCCCCCCCCCCCCCCCCCCAAGTACTGTGTCCTTTGCAGAGAACGAAGCCACATACAAGGGTGCATTTGGAAACATGCCCTGCATTCGGACCCACCAAAATGGAGCCTACAGCAAACCACCATGCAAGTTGTCAAGGTGCAGCTGTGTTGCCGCACAGTTTGCAAGCACTGTTTCTGTACTTGCCAACAATTGAGTACTGAAACAAACAGACAAGGGGGGCACCCGGCGAGTCTGCTGAAAATGAAGACTACTCATTGCCTAAATTTTCAGAAAATACCATATTGGACATTACAATTGGCAGCCATTTTGTTGTATTACTGGATACTCAGCAATTTTTGAAACTGCCTAGTGGTCCTCATTATCTTTCATGTACCATAATTATACCAGGACTCTCTGTTCGAATATTTTTAATACCAATGCTATCACTGATAATTTACGGGCGATATATTAGTACCAATTCCAAACTTCATACCTGAACCGATAGAGCTTGTTCAATTGTATGGAAATGCCTAAACATTACTGTCATGTGATTGTCCATCACAACCACTGGTCACTACAACCATCATTGCACTTGTAATCTGGAACAAATTGGTGAAATTTGTGAAAAAATAGATTTTTAATATTTTTGTTGCCATTTTGTCTGCCATGTTGGATTTAGGCAGTTTGATTTTTGCTCAAAATTAAAAAGGTGTATCAGTTGGATAAGAAAGATGCCAGTTTGTTTCAATCAGCACTCCACACTGGTTTGTAAAAATGGCCGCCATTTTGACTGCCATTTTTAAAAAACGAAATATCACAAATTCCTCAAGGCTGACAAAAGGCCAGCCGATTGATTCTTCAAATGGGTGTTGTGGACAACCATAATAAAAAAACTTTAGATGCTAAAACATGCAACAGTGCATTGGCTGGCAGACTAAAAGTGATTGTTTGTGGAAAGAATGGTCTATTGACAAATGAAAGAAAATGCAATGATGAAAATATGCAGTATTTTAATGCGCTAATCACACATATCTGCCACTAAATGTTTTTGATGGAAAAGTATGGTGCTGGAACAGTCCATGATGAAACAATGCCACTAATTACTGCCCAAAAATTTTACTTCTGGTCTCCTGAACACAGTAGCAGTGCCTGACTTCAGTAGTGAGTGTATCTACCATGTGCCCAGATGACAGCCTGAACCCTCCAAATGCTACCAGTGAGCCTTCTGATACGGTCCAAAGGCAACTGCTGCAACTCCTCATGCAATACAGCTTCCAAATCGGCCAAATTCTGTTCAGGTAGATCCCTTGCTTGCACACAATGTCCAAGAAAGTCCCAGATGTGTTCTAAGGGACTCAAATCGGGGCTCATTGCAGGCCAAGGTAGTGTTGTAATAGCATTGTTCTGAAGAATTGCTTTCACAGCATGCGAATGATGTGGCCTTGCATTGTCGTCCATGAATACAGGGTGAGTTGCCAACGGGTGGTTGTCAAAATGAGGCATGACAACCGCATTGAGAATGCCCCGGATGTACTGATGACAACTGAGATTCCCACGTGCAGTCACCATATCAAGTTTACAATCATGAGAGAGAGGCATCCGCAGATCATTACTGATCCTCCACCATAAGGAAACAGTAGGTCTGATATTCCTGGACACATAAGCAGTATTTCTATGCCTCCACACTCTCATATACCATCTGTATGGTGAAGCAGGAACCTAATCTCGTCTGACCAATGGACTCTCCTCCTTGTCCTGACATTCCAATGTTGTCGTGCCATACACCACTCGAAACGTCATATTTTATGCTGATCGGACAGAGCTGGACACTTGATGACCCTTCTGGACCTCATACCCAGTGCTTTGAGACAGTTTTGAACAGTTCTGTTGCATAAACGCCTGTTGGGGAGCCAAAGGTGTTTAAAAAACCCACTTAAAACAAAGGGTTCACGCCTCATTAGATCTTCCCAAGATCGTTGATTTGTTGATTTTTTCACTCTGAGAGTCTCCTCCATGCCATGTCAACATTTATTGATCAAAGAAGTGACAAATTTTGTTTTATACCCAGATATTGCATGTGGATGGTGGTGTTTTTTGTATATATCAGATGTTTTTAGAAGGATGTTTCCTAACAGTAAAATTGTGCAACAGTTTAGTTGTGGTGAAAATAAATATACATACACACAGATTATCATGATAATGTGCATGTCCTGTGATTTGTTTCAGATTCGAGGTGGTGTCCTGAATGGGATCTCAACGAGCCGGCTTTGCCGGCGAGTTGTGATCCCATTTTTGGATACCACTGAGAATTTGATGCAAATCACAGGACATGCACATTATCATGATAATTCATTTATCAAACAATTCTGTCACACAAAAAGATTAAATCTTAAATTATTAATACAGTTTTGGAAGGTTACAGAATGTTGGGTGAGAAAAAGTTAAAAAATACTGTACTTTATGGGACTATATTGTTGTGCACTCTAACAAACAATGAGTAACGCCGTCACTGCAATTTTCAAAGTTGTGTTGTCAAATTTATTCACTCTCAGTGTTACTTTATTTTTGAATAGTTTGTCCATTCTAATTATTTAACTAGTAAAGGTTTGTTTTTATTTCGTTTAATCAGTGTTTATTGTGATGGGGGAAGGGGTGGTCATGTAACTAATTTTGTTTTGTTTTGTAAGCAATCAGAGGAGTCGATCACTGAAACACACATAGACTGTATTCATGTGTCTATTATGATAGCCCACCGCATTACTGGAAATGAGTCGTCTTTATGATACGGAATCAGAATCAGTTGTCTGTGATACAGAGTCAGAACACATTATGTGATGCATACCGTTTCTCGTGGTTTGCAGGCCAAAATCTATATGATTGTTAGATAAATAATAACATCAAACCTTTACAACCATCCCTTAGAGATTTGAGTTGACACTAAGATATACAGGTAAAAAATGTTGTCCTGATGTTTGATGAATCTCACAACACATCTCTGCACAAAAAACAATTTGATATTGCCTCCTAACATCCTTGAAATTCGTTGAATTTTTAATATTTTACTCTTTGAAAACCCTTGAAAATACCTCCTGGAAAAAACTACTCATTCAAGTGCAGAAAAACTGCAAACTCAAGTGTGTGGGCAGGAGAGACAAGACAGCTATCCTTCCCAATCTGAACATTGCCCATATAAACAACCACAATGAAAATGGACCGATGCTAAACAGGACAAACATAACTGTGTGACCTTCCATTGTTTGTGCTTCTAAATGCACAACACCTCTGATACACCCACCCACAAAGCATAACAAATTTGACAACTCTCACCTTCTAAATATAAGTCCAGAGGGACAACTTTTCTGTGAAATGGCTACCCACCAACAAATAGGCCTGGTACAGCATGACACAACTAAATTGTGGTACTACTTAATTTGGTTCCTTTTAATAGAATAAGCCTGTTAAATGCATATAAATTTCAAACCCAAAACTATTTATCATACCTCCAGTACAAAATTGTCCTGTCAATTGCATACAGGTTGTAGCATAAATGCCTGTTAACCCTTTACCCAATCCAGACGATATCAAAATTTATTATTTTAAATATCATTTTTTCAAAAAATTTCAACAAAACCATATCATATGACCCCTCGTTGGAACGAGCTCAGCAAGCTCGTTCCAACGAGGGGTCACATAATATTGTTTTGTTGACATTTTTTGAAAAAAACTGCTGAATTTTCATATTACGCTGGCGGATGTGGCCGATTCGTTGGGTAAAGGATTAAATGAATAAAAAAATATCTTGTGATTTATCACAGGTACTACTCGATAAGCAGGTTTACTGACCTCAGTATATTCAACAGAAGCATTTAATCTGTTATGTCTTGTTTGACAGAGCTCATTGAGCTCTGTCAAGCAAGATATAATAGATTACATGCCCAGTTTATCATCAGAGCACTGGAAAATTACGAAAATCCTATTAACCCTTTACCCAATGTAATGGCAAAAATCGACCAGCACTATTCACAAAAGTCGCCAATTAATTTTCATTATTTTTTCATTTTTTGTCTCAAAAAGTTAAAATAATTAGTCTTTCAAGAATTTTGTTTGCAAGTGTTGTCTGCTTTTCATGTTATTAGCTAAAGGGTTAATTGAATACTCCTGTTAATTGAAAACGTTTTGCTGGCAAAGTGTTCATTGAATTAACAGAGCACCACTGTACTTTTGTTGTGCAGAGTAGCATCACCAAATTCACCCTCTGGGGACCTCATTCTGCAGATGACAGTCTGCTTATTTTCAGGCTTGTCTCTGCCTAAGATCATATCACTGAAAACAACTTATTATTTCTACATACCCAATATGCATACCACCACTTTACCTTACCTCATTTCTTCCTATCCCGAAGAGCAACACTCTTCCTCATGTACCACACCTGATTCCAACATCATAATCTATCTGATCTCTTCAGTACAGGACAAATTGAGTGCCCATATTTGAACTCCAATCTGAAGTACAGGTACCAAAGATTTTTAAGATTTCATGTTCTGTGGATGCATGTGCTTCGTATTTTTTGAAGTGAAATTATTTAAAGTGTACAGATTTGCCTGGTTTCAATTTATGGGAGAGTTCCTGTGTGCACTTCCCCATAAACTGTGACAAGACAATGATGTGTGAACAAATTTTGGTGACAAAAAATTATTTACCTAACTTCATGTCATCTAATCTTATAGGGAATCCTTTTGATGTAAGACTAAGCTGCTAGGAGTAGAAGCATTTCTTCACTGAAACTGACTCTCACATCTTGTTTCCAATTGAGCTCCATTCATGTTGTACTTCTGCCACCAACTCTGTTCACATGGGGTACCTCATTCCATTAATTACCTGGTAATACAGTTAGGTGGGATTTCCACTGATCTGTATTAGAACTCCCTCCTAACTCGGTGGTCTTATGATCAGGTCCAGAATCTTGTTCCAAGATATTTCACTGTTATCGTCTCATCTAGTACACCAAGTTTGATAAACCACTAATGCCATATTACAATATGGAGACACCATACACCTTTAGCTGCATTTCTTTGCAGGTCAGCATTATTAGGTTATATACATGATAGTTACACACTGAACTTACTTGATATGATCTCTCATGATTTCAGGTGTAACATCCCAAACAAAATCAGGAACTTCCTAAAAACTGTCATCTATTTTTTAACAAATGTTTTCTTCCATTTCCTAAAGTTTCCTTTGAATTTTCTGTCTCAAGACCTGGTGCTTGTTGTTGCACAAAGTTTGAAAATGTTAGAATTCTTAACCCTTCCAACCGTTTTTCTCAAAACTGCTTTTCCATACATCAAGAGAACTGCTTTTCATAGAAACTTCAAATAATCTATGTTAATACGCAACTAAAAAACTTTATAACATGCAAGAAAAGTGATATGCACCGGCCAATAATAGTAAAATGCCTGATGAAATGGCAAAAATTGAAAATTTTGAAACTTTTTCAAGAATAGTTTGATTTTCATTGAAATTCAAAATTCTGGTACAACCCATGAATAGTTGAAAATATTTAACCCTTTACCCACCGAAACGGCCCAAAGCCGCCAAAAATATTCACAAAAATCGCCAATTAATATTCATTATTTTTTTCATTTATTGTCTCAAAAACATAGGTTATGACCCCTCTTTGGAACGAGCTTGTCTAGCTCATTCCAATGAGGGGTGATAACCTATGTTTTTGAAACAAAAAATGCAAAATATTAGTTATTTAAGAATTTTGTTTGCAAGTGTTGTCTGCTTTTCATGTTAGGTGAAGGGTTAAACATTTTTTGTCTGTCTGGTGTGTGTGTATGTTTGGGGGTGGTGGAGGGTGGTGGAGGGGGGGGGGGGGGCGGTCTATTATCCTTTGCAAGTTATCATGCTTGAAATTTGGTGAAGGAAAAACAAACTTTTTATACTTAGTTTGAAGTACACAACCTTTACTTCTGAAAATGTTGTATACAGTGAGAGACCTAGAAAGAGAAGTGCCTTTCTTGAAAAAAAAATTGAACATTGGAATCTGTCCTCCCAGTTCGAACAAAAAATCCCACATGAACACCAATTGATGCAATAGCTTGATGTTTGGTACATAGCTTCTTTTCGAGGTGAAGAGTCAAGTTTGTTCAAAGGAAGTTTATAGGCAACAATATTTTTGCTGTCATTCTTGGGCAAGATTTTTGGCCCTACCCCAAATTTTAGTTTTCAGAATGCCTGGACTGACCTGAATGAAACTTTTAATTGATGACATGTACTTTATGTCAGGACAAAAAAGCACTGCCATCAAAACATGTGAGCAGTCTTTATTCATCTTTTTAATGGAGTTTAAGGTTACATATTTCTGCATAATGGCTAATCGTAACCAAAACATGGAGATAAAGTCAAGTTTAGTCAAACGTTTCTACCCATGTTGCTCATTTTAGAGGACTCCCACCCTAAGCATTGGTGAATGGATCCTATTTTACAAGTAAAACAGAGCTTGCTTACGACAGTAAACAAGAGGCCCCAGGGGGTCTGAGGGTACTCACCTGACATGGTAGTCTTAATATCAAACCAGGGACTTGACTTGAATAAGCTGCATACGCCCCTCCTAAGAAAAGCATATACCAACTAGATGAAGCGATTGTGCCCTCACAATACACAGGATTTTCCTTCAATTTTCAGTTCCTGCACTTTTACGTCTCAAAATTGAGATAAACGCCTTTTTATAAAAAGCAAAATATTTTCAGACTAAAATTTTTTTTTCTTCTTAAAATTTACCAAAACGCATAAAAAACCAAAAAATTAATTTCCAGATTTTGGTCCAAAATTTCTAAGTCTCACCCGAACCCCAAATTTTCAGTGTAAATAAAAATAAATAAATTTTGTCTTAAAATTGACCAAAACGCATAAAAAAACCAAAAAACTAATTTCTGGATTTTGGTCCAAAATTTCAAAGTCCCACCTGGACCCCAAATTTTCGGTGTAAAAAAAAATATTTTGTCTTAAAATTGACCGAAACGCATAAAAAAAAAAAAAAACTCATTTCCGGATTTTGGTCCAAAATTTCTAAGTCCGGACCGGGACTCCAAATTTTCTGCCTAAATATGAACCCCTAAATATGAACCCAGGGACTTGGCTTGAACAAACTTGAATCCCCCCCCCCCAAACATGCTGCATACCAAATATCAAAAGATTCTTATTGGTAGATCTGAAGAAGAAGATTTTTAAAGAATATTCCTCATACTGCACTAATTTGAACATTTGGGCTCCCATAGGGAACCCAAATATGGACCGAGGGATTTGATTTCAACAAATATGTGAATCAATGTTCCAAAGATGTTATATGTAAAATATGAAAGCTTTTGGAGCAGTGGTTTGGAAGCAAACGATTATTTATTTTTTTCCCATTGCCCACAGTGTTAAAAAATGACTCCGCATTTTTTCAAAGTCCCGAAAAAGTACCTTATGACAAAACCGATGGCAATTTGTTTTTACCATTCCTTTCTGTTGGTCCCAAGGAAGCCTCACACCATATACAAATTCTCAGTGCCGTGCAGTTTTGGAGATATGGACGTTTTCGTTTTTTTCTATTTTGGGCTCCTGAGATTCCCACAGGACTGCATGAAAAATTGCATAAATCAAGTACTTACAACCCAATAATACCTCATATTAAATTTGGTTCAAATTGGCCTCTTGGTTCAGAAAATAGAAATTGTGGGTGGGGCAAAAATTCTTGCCCCTCTCAGAACAAAGGCAAATATTGCCCGTCAAACTTCTCTTGAACAAACTTGAGTCTACACCTCAAATGGAAGCTGCATACCAAATATCAAGTCTCTGCTACGGCTGGTTCATGAGAAGATTTTTTATTTTTTTTAAATTTTGTGCATTTTGGCCCCACCCTGCTCCACAATATGAGCAGAAACCCAATTTGAAGAAAAACCCAAATGCCCCTACATAACCGCTACTCATGTGAATTTTCATTGAACTGCAGCCAGTGACTTGGGAGAAAATGACCCAAACACCACCTTCACAATGTACAACGGACGACAGACGACAGGACAACAAACAAAAAGTGATCAGAATAGCTCACCCAGACTTTCAGTCAGGTGAGCTAACAAGCACTGCTTCACTTTCCAATGTAAAAACACTTTTAAGATAAATTAATCCTATGACTTGAGTTCTCCAGGAAGAATACACTTGGAAGAACCTTTGTAGACCAAGATAAAGGAGATGTGTGTGGCTGTATGGGGACCTAAGGGTTAATTGGAAACATTTCAGTGAAAAATTACTCTGACTGTTGAAATTGTGTGTAAAATATTTTCAGCAGTATTATTTGCAGTTCATGAGGTATGGTTGTCACAAGACAGGTACCACTGCTCGTGTTATCGTGTATCTTGTTTTTAGCTTAACTTGACAAAGTCAAGATAAGCTATTGCCGTCACGCATGCAGAAGTCTGTGAGTCTGTTCACATTTTCTTTAGCACAGGCTACACCCTGTAGTTCTTGTTCGATCATCACACAATTTCATGTGCAGGTTCAAGGTCATGTCCAGATGGGAATGTCCCATTTTGGTTGGGATTGGTCAACTGTCACAGCTATGTGGGCCCGAAACCCTTTAGCACAGTCTACAGGTCATATTTATGAAAGTATTTCATTATAACTTGGTAGCATAACTCCATATAATGTCTAGATGAGAATGTCCTATTTTGGGTCACATTAACCCACCCCTCAGTTCTTTAGTACAATCTACACCTCATATTATTTTTTTTGAAAACATAGCATACAGGGAACAGAAATTAACATATTCCCAATTATCATAATTCTTGTCTTATTTCATAATCCTTTCATAAACATTGAACATTATCCTTTCATCTAACACTACACACAGTTAAGTTAAGCTGAAGTGTCAATGACACTTTCATTGTTTGAGTGGGAACTGAGATCGGGAAATCTGTGGTTAAGAATTAGGGAGAAATCATGCCCAAATGTCATTAGGAAACGGTCCCATAAATGGCCCTGTAGGTAGATACCCAAAAGAATCCATGAAACACTTTTCTGACTGAAATACTAAAGACTGGTTAGTTTATTGGAAGGTGAACAAGTGTTTCTCTATCTTGGTAGATGAATTTTTATATACAATTTTTAGAGATATATGAGGGATAATCTTATTGTACTTCTGGGGAAGAGACGTTCTGTCTGTATCTGTCCTGTGCATTATAGAATTCTGCTAGGCTTTGGTTTCAAACCCAATACCTTATAAAATGTAGCAGAAGGTATGTTACTTATCTCGATACAACTGGAACATAGTGATAGGTAGGTTACTGATATGGATACAACTGGAACAGCAGCAAAAAACGATGCCCCCCCCCCCCCCAAAGAAGGTGTCAAGTCAATCGCAATAACTCCTCCAAATCCAAGATGTTTGATGATGTGGAAGCTATTACACTGTGGTGTAACAGCTTTCAGTTCATTACATGTCATGGCATTTACCTTGCATGAAAACTAATAACACTATATGAAGTTTCCAATTTTTTGTCAATAATAACTGAAATATGTTGAAAATATTCAATTTGCATTGCCACGAAAAAATGTCCACATCATGAAAATTTTTACTACAGGACACTTATTTGTAGCAATGGAGACACTTCTCTATATATGACCAATGAGCATTCCAGCAATCCAGTTATATAGAGATCAGTGGTAGGTCCACAAGATTTTTTCTCATACTACCCATACTGTAATAATGGCAATAACTCTGTCATTTTTAAATCGAGCCACAGCAAATCAATATTTTCACCTGAGGTTTATCATGGACATCAATTTTCAAACCAATATCATTAGAAATGCGGTCCTCTCAATCTGATGTATTTCTGGTATGTTTGTTATGAATATGATATTTATTACTGTCTTTCCCAAACAAGTCAAAATCTACCTAACACAGCAATTTCTGTTAATGCATTAACTCTTAACCCACTGAGTATTTTCAAGACATTTTTCAACCAATCTATTCTTGGCTGCTGTAAAGCATATAAATAAAAAATTAATCTAAATTTAACTAAAGAAAACATTTGGTGAAAAAATCCATTCAGTTTTTTGGGAGAAAATTGAACTAAATATACCCAAATTATACTTATTTCAGTGGCAAGAAAAATCCTGTCCTGGGCCGTAATATCCTCCATAGCACGCAAGGAGTTAATGTTTAGGTTACATTCTGTAACTGCTATTTTCTATCTGACTGTATTGTATAAGATTATAGCATTGCTACATGACAATTTCTTTTCAAAAATATAAAAGTTTCACAATTTCTCTTGATTTAATGAGAAAATGAAACTCTGAAGCTATATAGAAATCCCTACCAAGTATTTATTCACTAAGGCTTAAGGCCACATTCAGCATGTATGGCCCCAGTATAAGTTAAAACTAACCAGTCATTCAGGCGCCTGATACAGGCTCCTTTTATAACAGTAAAGCACAACTTGTTGACAACAGTAAACAAGCACAGCTTCACTTTCTGTGGTTCTCAAGGCAAATAATAAAATACAGTGGAGCCCACTTAATTATTGAATATCTCTTAACTGAATAACCCTGTTAAATGAATATAATTTCCCAACACAAAACTATTTACCATACCTCCAGTACAAAATTTACCTGTTAATTGAAAAAAGGTTATACAGTAAACTCCTGTTAACTGAATAAAAAATCTTGTAACTTGTCGAGAAATTACCCTCACTCTCCCCAGTTTTCCTTTGTTTGTTGACCTATTTGGCCTCAGTACATCCAATACAGGCATTTAATCTACTATATCTTGTTTGAAAGAGCTCATGGAGCTCTGTCAAACAAGATATAATAGAATAAATTCTTAGTTTATCTCTAGAATACAGGAAAGTGACACGATCCCTCCTAATTGAATACTCCTATAAATTGAATAATTTTCATTGGAAAAGTGGCTATTCAATTAACAGGGTTCCACTGTACTGGTAAGATCACTTTCTAAAGAGAGAAAAAAAAAGTCATAAAAAACGAAATCAACTGATGTCGATTTATTGTGATGTTGAGTTGTTCACAGAAGACATAAATAAGATGCGACATAATATACAATAAAATGTGATATTCATTTCTAGATCACACACAATTCATCCTGCCATTATAGACACATTAAAACAATGTTCATTTGTTAATCTTTAATCCTGGAACCAGAACAGATTTCATTTGCAGAACTAACAAGAACACCTTCTCTTGACTTTCATCAGCATTCAAAAAATTACTGATAGTCTCTGGAATAGCAGATAAAAAAAAAGAAAAAAGAAAAGTTGTTTACTCAATATTACCTCCAATTAACCCTTTACCCAATGCAGGCGATATCACAATTTATTATTTTAATATTTGTTTTTTCAAATTTTTCAAAAAATTTCAACCAAACCATTTCATGTGAGCCCTCATATGAATGAGCTCGACAAGCTCGTTCCAATGAAGGGTCACATGATATGGTTTTGTTGAAATTATTTTGAAAAATATATATTTTTTTTAACTCCTTAATTTATAAATTACGCAGGCAGGGTATTTGATGACTGGATTCGCATCGCAAAATGCTAGTCAAAAATGGCCAAATGCTAACCATTTTTTTTTCATATTGGCCTTATATTCACTATTTATCATCACTTTTTGAAACCAAGATGGAAACTGCTAATCAAATTTTTAAAAACAAAAAATACCCTGCGCAGGCGAATGCGGCTAATTTGTTAGGTAAAGGGTTAACTGGTAGAGTGCTGTAAGCACATATTTGGGCTTTAGTCTTAAGTACATGTACAACGACTCAAAGTTCATATTCTGTGGATGTGCTTCATATTATCTTTGAAGTGACATTATTTAGTCTGTATTTAACCCTTTACCCCAACGCAGACGATATGAAAATTTATTATTTTAAATATTATTTTTAAAGATTTTTCCAAAACTTTCAACAAAACCATGTCATGCGACCCCTCGTTGGAACGAGCTCAACGAGTTAAAGCATAATCAGCACAAGCAAAGTTTCAGCCAATGAACCTCTGGGTAAAACCCGGAGGTCCATTGGCTGAAACATTGCTTGTGTTTTTTGTCGATATGTACAAAATTTGAAAGTTATAGCTTGGGTGATAACTCCACTCCACCGGTGATTTAGTTACAATCCACTCTCCATGTACTGTATCTGTAAAGAACCTCGGTGTAATTATCAGATTTTATAGTGGTTTCTATTTTCTGAAAATCAACACCAGTGTAGTTTGACTGTTTTGATTCCATTCTGAAACTACATCAGTGCATGTGCAAGTTTCACACAAGATGTTTATATAGAGACACAACAGTGTTTTGGGTGGAAATTATACAATAAAATTAGTTTCTCATAACCAAGGGTGAGCTCTGCAAATTTGGGCCCCTGTGAAGCTTTGATTTTCGATTTGATTAGAAATTCTTTTGACTGACTTGATTCAATTTTAAATCAGTTTGGTCCATTAGGAAGGACACGAATCTCTGCAAAATTCCAAATAATTTATCTCCCTTTTATATTAGGCAGTGCATAGTTAGGATATTTGTACTGGGCTATTGTGTACCATCACACATCCATATGAAGCCAACTAATTGGCTTTGTATGGACGTGTCATGGTAACATAATAGCATTGTACACATGTCCTGACAAAGCACATCATGTGACAACTGAATCCTTTCTTCCATCGTGATAGGCTTGGATCATTTTTAAGGTCAATAAGTTTAAGACTTCAGTACCTTGAAATTTCTAATTCAATTACCTAACACAGCTTGTTCATGACAGTACAATTATGTATAACACACCTATTAATGTAAAACACGAGATTTCCACTGTTCTGCTTGTGCGATAAAAATAGAGATGTATCGCACATGTGGTGATACAAAACACGTTCGATTTCATTTCCAACATAAACAGAGAAGGAACCCGTCCAAATAAATCATGCCAATCATTGGTCGAATGCACCAGAGACGAGATGGCTTGGAAATTCCAAGTTCCTCATTTAGATTTTTTTACCCGGGATATTTAATCAGATTCCAGTCAAAAATATACAAAATAAAAATAACATTCTGCTTGTTCCTTGACAAATACTTTCCACAACTGGCAATATAATGATGGAGTGTTCTAAACTCATTAGCTATTTAAACACTTTTTGTTGTGTTATTCCCTGCAGTTTAGTCAATATTTGTAGTTTGATCATTGTGACCTTGACACTAACCGGAGTCAATTGGTTTCGACCAATTGAATGCCATAAAAATTAATAAGCAAATTAGGGTTAGTACCCCGCCAAATAACAGTGATGTCTTGTTGGCAATGAAGGAAGATGATCCAGTTAAAAAGTGTCTTTAGTTCAATTCTCACGTAGACTGGTTGTTACGTGGGAGGTGTGTGATAAATACAGAACTGCAAAAATGTTTGAATGGGTCAAGAATTATTGCACTTGACTGCTTTGGCCCAGGATATCACTCGAGCCTTCAGCTCTCATGATATCCTGGGCCTAAACAATCTTGTGTGATAAATCTTAACCCATTCAAACATATGTGCGGTTCTGTATATATATTGCCAAGTCTGGCAAAATTGTAATTTTTTCAACTTCAAAAACATTATCATATGACACACACAAAAAAAGCACAAGAATCATGAGACATTAACCTTCAACACACAAAGACCTTAGCACTCAACAAGTTAAATTTTTAAATTATTGTTTGGCATCACATTAACTTTCTAGCGCCTCATAACCCCTCTCTAGGCTCTTTTGAGAAGTGTGGCATAATCTCTGGAACAGAGGTTAACAAAAATTTTGTTTACATAGATTTGTCTTGTTGCATGTTGTAACAAAAACAATCACAATTTTTACCACAAATTCTATACTAGTTAACTGGTTGAGTGCTTGGTTAATTTTAGTCATAATATTTGTTTCAAGTGGGTTTGACTTGTAACAATTTATTGGAGAGTGCCTTGAGGCACTCTCCAATAAATTGTGACAAGTCAAATCCATATGAAGTTATTTTTTTTTTGTTATTTCTAAGAGAAAATGAAGCCCATTCACAAAATAGAAATACTTTTTAGGCATGAGCACCTCTCAGTAGAGCCTTTATGTGGGCTTCTTGTATTCAACCAGTTAACCCTTAGGCAGTGATTTCTAGTCAATATACTGATAGCCAAAACTTTCCTAGAAACCACTGTCAGTCAAAGTTTATTCTTGTCTGCAAGACTTCCTTAACCCTTTACCTAACAGAAAAAAGCAGACACTTGCAAATAAAATTCTTGAATAACTAATTTTGTTTCATTATTTTGGATCCAAAACATGGCTTATGACCCTTCAATAGAATGAGCCCAATGAGCTCGTTCCAATGAGGGGTCATAAACTATGTTTCTGAGGCAAAAAATGAAAAAAATAACGAAAACTGAATGGTGATTTCTGTAAATAATGCTGGCCAGTTTTGGCAGTTATGTTGGTTAAGGGGTTAAGACAGCAGATTGGGGAACCTGTTTTGAGGTCACAAAATCTGTCAAAGTTGGAAATTGGTCCTTGAGGATTGAAAGAACTTGCAGGTTTTAAATGAATGCTTTGAATTCAGTGATGATTCAGTTAAAAACTCATGTACTCTCACTTAAAGAGAACATGAGAGTATTACAGTTCTGCAATATAATTGTGAGTGTGGTATGTTTTGTGCATCTAACTGCACTTGGATTATTGAGGAAAGTCTTGTTCCAGTGTTCATTGCTTTCTTTTTTATGGAAATGTAGCTCACAACAGCTGGAAATACATCAATACAACATTAATACTCTAGTACACAGAAGCATCTTCACATCCAATTTCATTTTATCTTTTATCATCATGGGTTTGGTCAAATATCTGCAAAATAGAGAGGAAAACTTGCAAGTGAACATTCTGAATTCTGAATCAAATGATGAATACAGATCTCACTGAATTATATTCTACTTACTATAGTACAGCCCACATTATTGGACATCTCTTCACCAAACAAGCCTCTTATTTGCATATATTTTCTAAACACTAAACCATTTACCATTGAACAATTTTATGTGTTAATTGCAAATATGTTAACCCCTGTTAAACCGAACAACAAATATTGAATCTACTGAAAAATTAACCACTGAATTACCATGTTTGTAGCCTCCGAACATCAAATACAGGCATTTAATCTATTATATCTTGTTTGAAAGACCACAATGGGCTCTGTCAACACAATATTTATTTATTTATTTATTTATTGGTGTTTAAGGTCACATATTTCCACACATTGGCTAATCATGACCACGATAGTTTTATGGGTGGAGGAAGCCAGAGTACCTGAAGAGAACCACTGAGCAATGCCGAACAACTGTCAGCTCCCCAACATACTAACTTCACACAAGCAGGGTTAGCATTGGTTGAAGGCATGCAGTATGCCTTAGTACACAATGTCACTGTGTCGACACATGGGCAATGGGGGTAAAGTGCCTTGCCCAAGAACACAACGTGGTTGCCACAAGTGGGATCCAAACCGAGGACCTCTCGGCTTGCAGCCTGCACCAACTGAGCCACCGCACCCTCGTCAACACAATAGAATAGAATAGTTGCACAGTTTAGAAATGCTCAGTTATCAGTAGAATACAGGAAAATTATCTAATTCCTGTTAACTGAATACTTCTGTCAACTGAATATTTTTTGCTTGCAAAAAATGGCTATTCAATTAAAATTTCTACTGAAGTAAAATACTGTCAAACACTAAACAATTTGCCACCACTTTTTAAATACAAATTTGACCAGTTAATTACTAAAAGATACAGAATAAATCCCTATTAATCAATTAAATGAATTTGTGTGTTCTATTGGAAATTTACACAGACAATCCCTCTATTCCTCTGCATTGCCGGTATTTTTTCCCTCGAAATAAATTTGCATTTAATCCATAGAACTTGTTTGACAGATTTTTGTAATCACCTAAAGACACAGAACTAACCAATTTATTGTCAGTTGAATACTGTTGTGAACTCTTAAATCCCCATACAGCTACAAACTGGCACTTTTATATTGCTTTAAAAAGGTTGCAGAGTATATTCTTCTTCGAAAACTGATCCAAGAGGCTCCATTAATTTTTGCAATGTTATACATCGTTATTGCCCAACAATGGTGTAAAAACACTGTGAAGTCATCTTAGCTGTGTACATGTATATTTATTTATTTATTCATTGGTGTTTAAGGTCACATATTTCTGCACAATGGCTAATCGTGACTGCAACATGAAGGGAGATAAAGTCAAGTTTAGTCAATCATTTATACCCATGTTGTTCATTTTAGAGGACTTTCACTCCAAGCATTTGTGACTGGGTCCTAATTTATCTGCAAAACAGGGCTTGTTTATCTCAGTAAACATGATATGGTTTTGTAGAAATTTTCCTCATAGTATTCCCAGGTCACTGACAGATTGCTATGTCTTGCAGTACATTTCATCTCGTGAAACAGGATGTTTCTGTTTGATAGCATACCCCAAACACATCCCCCCTCATCCACATGAAGCATGCTTCCCATGAATGTCACAAAAAACACTATCATCCACATGCAATATCTGGGTATAAAACAAGAAAATTTGTCACTTCTTTTATCAATAAATGTTGACATGGCAAGGAGGAGACTGTCAGAGGCACTAAGATGGCAAATAGTTGGCATGCATGCAACAGGCATGTCATTCAAAGCTATTGAAAGGCAACTTGGCTATAGTCATTCTGTCATCAGCAGAATTGTCCAAAAATATCAACAAACCAACAATGTTTTTAGGACCGACAAAAGGCCTGGACAACCCCAAAAGAAGTCTGGCACGCCTTGTTAGGCATGAACCCTTTGCTTCAAGTGGGGTTCTGAAATGCATTTGGTTCTCCAACTGGCATTTGTGCAACAGAACTGTCTGAAACCATCTCAAAGTACTGGGTATGAGGTCCAGAATGGTCATCAAGCATCCAGCTCCGATCAGCATCAAAGACGACATTTGGAGTGGTGTATGGCATGACAACATTGGAATCTCAGGACATGGATGAGAGTCCATTGGTCACTCAAGCGTAGGTTCCTGCTTCACGTCAAAAATGGTCGCATGAGAGTGTGGAGGCATAGAAATACTGCTTACGTGCCCAGGAGCATCAGACCTACTGTTCCTTATGGTGGAGGATCAGTAATGAACTGGGGATGCCTCTCTCATGATTGTAAACTTGATATGGTGACTGTACGTGGGAATCTCAATGGTCATCAGAACATCCGGAACATTCTTAATCCGGTTGTCGTGACTCATTTTGACAACCACCTGTTGGCTACTCGCCCTGTATTCATGGACGACAATGCCACATCATTCCCATGCTGTGAGAGCATTTCTTCAGAACAATGCTACTACAACACTACCTTGGCCTGCAATGAGCCTTGATTTGAATCCCTTAGAACACATCTGAGACTTTCTTGGACGTCGTGTGCAAGCAAGGGAGCTGCCTGTACAGAATTTGGCAGATTTGGAAGCTGCATTGCATGAGGAGTGGCAGCTGGGAGGAGGGTTCTGGCTGACATCCCGACATATGGTGGATACACTCACTACTGACAACAGACACTGCTATTGTGTTCAGGAGATCACAAGTTTTGTCAGTAATTACCGGCGTTGTTTCATCATGGACCGTTCCAGCACCATACTTGTTGAGAGAATATTTTTCCATCAAAAAAATTAGTGACAGATATGTGTAATTAGCACCATTAAAATACTGCATATTTTCCTCATTGTGTTGTCTTTCATTTGTCAATAGACCATTCCACAAACAGTCACTTATGGCCATCTGAAAGATATCAAGAACGTAATGACAGTTTCTATTAACACCACCAGCTGACACCACTGCGAAAAAACAGGGGTGTGTAATTAAATTCCAGGTGTATAGATGAAAACAAGACTTACATTGACCGCCCAGCCACGGATGCCCCTGAACTATGACCTTGATCTGTGACCTTGACCTTCATCAAACAAAAAAATATTTTGTGAGTGACACATCGTCTCTCCATAAGTAACATGTATGCCAAGTTTCAACAAAATCCAATGAAGCATCTCCGAATTATGGAGCGGACATGAAAATCTTCCTAACAGACAGACAGATGGATGGACAGATGGAAATGACAAACACTATATGACCCCGAAAATTTTTTCGGGAGCATAATAAAGTTATTATTTTCTTAACCAGACTTGATATGTCTGAGCAAGAAGAATCTGAACAGTGATGAAATGCTCAGAAGTCAATGTTCTAAATTTAGTTACCTAATCTTCAGTGTATTCAAATGGCTCTGGAGGTTCAGGTTCATCTTCTTCCTCCTCCATCTTAGGGCCACCAGCTGCAATAACAAAGATAAGCAAATTTAAAATTTATATCCCATTCCAAGAAACATTGATTTTGATAACATTTTATATCTTTAACTGGTAGAGTGCTAAATTATTTTTCACGGGCGATTTGAAATATGAGTATTTTTTTCAACGATACAATGCTACCAACATGGGTAGCCTTTATTCAGCAAGAATTTTGGTCATAAATCATTCTTTTGTTGCTATTTATTGGAGAGTACCTGTTGGCTCTCTCCAATAAATGGTAACAAAGCAATTTTATATGAACATTTTTTCCTATTCCTATTGCTGCACAAAAAAGACTGCATTCAGTCTAAAACCACTACAGTGGGTTTCAGCACTTTTTCCATAGAGCCATGATAGTGGCTTCTGGCACTCAACCAGTTAACAGCCTTCACATTAATGTCAGATCACCAGAATTTCAAAAAGCAATTTTAATCCAAATGCAACCAGAAATTTGACCAATTCAGTCCTGTTGACAGAGAGTTCAATGAGCTCTGCTGAACAAGAATGAACTAGTTAAATTCCTAGTTGCATTATGGGAAAAATGTTGTGACTTGAAATTTTGATATTTCTACATCGGTGTGCAGAGTGTTAAATGGTCAAACAGATCACAGGAATCTCATTAATATTTTAACAGGATTAAAAAACTACATTTGCCTGAAAATTTCTAGAATAGCCAAAAAGGTTTAAGTTTTCATCTCCAAAACATAGCTTATGAACCACCATTATAACAAGTTCATAGATGTCATTACTTACATGTATTTATTTATTTATTTATCTATCGGGTTTAAGGTCACATACTTCTGAACATGGCTAATTGTGAAACATGGAGATAAAGTCAAGTCCAGCCAATCGTTTATATGCATGTTGCTTATTTTGGAGGACTTCCAAACCATGCATTGTGACCGGGTTCTATTTTTCCAGTAAAACAGAGCTTGTTTACCACAGTAAACAAGCACTGCCTCACTTCCCAAGGTTCCCACAGGGACAAAGATGTCATTCCAACGAGGTGTTAAAAGCTGTTTTTGAGAGCAAAATTTGAAAAACAGAATTTTAATGGCGAGTAAATTGTGAACAAATCATTGTGTCAGGTGAAAAGTTAACTTTTAACACACTGAGTATTTTAAAAATAATTTCAATCAAATCTAGTCATGGCTGCTGTGAAGCTGCCATGACTAGATTCATTGGAAAATTAATTAAAATTTGACAGAAGTAATCACTGGACAAAAAGTTGATTCAACTTACTGAGGAATTTTCTTTTTTAAAATGACCAGATTACACTTATGTTTGTGGCAAGTGATTTTCTATTCTGGGCAGAATATCTGCCAGCAGCATCGGAGGAGTTAAACATGAAAACATCTGATTGGGACACGACCTGGAGACTATTCACCCTGAACGCATGGATACTTTTCAGCAATATATAGGTTTTTACCACAATATGGGTTTCCAAGATGATGTATTGAAGTTGGGACCATGACTCTGGGCATATATTGAGGAGTCTGTTAGGGTGAGTGGATTTATGACCCAGAGGCAAGGTCAAAGTTTACTCTCACCACTCACGTTTAAGGTAGTATTTCAGCTGTGTGTTTCTTTGTTTTATTTTTTATGTCCAATGCATGATAGCCCTATATAAAAATATCATCATGACAAAAATTTATTTCATTGAGCTGGAGCTGGCGTTTTATCTAATTATTACTGTTATAAAAAAGGGTGACCATGACATGTGTAATAACTTGATGCCTGAGGTCCCTCTTCAGAGTGAACGAACAGCTTAAAAGACAAAATTTGGCTATGATATTGGTTAAAGAAATTCTGACATTTCTGTGAAAAGTGAATGCCTAGAATCCATCACGCAAACATATTGCCATAACGTAACTAAAAACATAAAACCAGCCAGGCTTTAATACTTATGGGCTGACTATATATATACAGCCAAGACTTGCCAAGAAACAACTGTAAAGCTACAGAATGTAGACTAACAAAGTGTATCAGAAATACAATATCTCCAGACCTTTAGGGGTTTAACCCTTTACCCAACGGAGACGATATCAAAATTTATTATTTTAAATATCATTTTTTAAAATTTTTCCAAAAATTTCAACAAAACCTTATCATGTAACCCCTCATTGGGACGAGTTCGACAAGCTCATTCAAAGAGGGGTCACATGATATGATTTTGTTGAAAATTTTGTATAAATAATATTTTTTTCAGCTACTCAGTTTGCATATTATGCGGGTGGATGTGGCCGATTCATTGGATAAAGGGTTAAGTTTGCTTCTGAGGCTATAAAAACTAATGCTCTACACTTTTAAAAAATACTACAGAACACCTCACTGCAATATCATTGCAAGATGTTAATTAGGAACCGATTTTTTCCCCCTCGGTAAATTTCCAAGAAATGTTTCCATTCATGTATGACAAAAAAGTTATCTGTAAAAATAATTTTTCATTCCGGAAAGTATTTGTTGGGAAAATAGGTTTTCCTGTAATTATTGCAAAGTTTGATTCTTGTAATATACATTCTTTAGTTGTCTTCAAAGGAAGCTAGAATTGATAACTAGTAAGTTCTTGTTTGGAAGATGACAGAAAATAGCGATTGGATAATTAATTTTGAGAAGTTCTGAAATGGGGCTGGTAAAATTATTCTTTTAAACAAATCAATTATGGATAATTCATAAAATTTTAGATCTTGAAATAGAAAAAATGATGAAATTGCAGGAACTCCATTTTTTACATGTGAATGTAATAATGTCATATGTCTTTGGCCATCTTTGAAATGCTTCAGCTTAACCATTTACCCAACACAAATAGAAGACAACATGAACAATAAAATTTCTATAATAACTGAAAATTTTCATTTTTTTTTTTTGCTGCCAAAGAAAAGTTTATGCTGAATTTTTTAGACATAAAATGAAATAATAAATAGCAAATTTTGTGAAGAGCAAAGTTTGCTTTTTGTTGATACATTAGGTGAAGGGTTAAAAATAATTATAATGGAGTCAACTTAAATGGATATGACTTAATGGAATAACCATGTTAATTGCATATAACTTTTGAACACAACACAGTTTTCCATACCTTCAGTACAAATTTTACCTGTTAATTGCATATAGGTTAAATGTCAAATCCCCAGTAGTATTTGAATAAAAAAAATCTTGGACGATTACCCTGACAATCACTGAATTCCCCTAATTTATCTCTTTATTTATTGATGTTTAAGGTCACATATTTCAGCACAATGGCTAATTGTGTCTACAGCATGGATCTAAAGTCAAGTCCAGCCAATTCTTTATTCCAATGTTGCATATTTTATACGACTTTCACCCCAGGCATTGGTTACTGGGTCCTATTTTACCAGTAAAACAGAGCTTGTTTACCACAGGGGACCTTCTTGTTCATCGACCTATTTGGCCTTAGTACACCAAATGAAGGCATTTCATCTATTATATCTTCTTTGATAGGGATCCACAAGCTCCATCAAAGAAGATAGAATAAATACTCGTTTTTTTTTACAAAACAGAAAAACTCCCTGTTAATTGAATACTCCTGTCAATTGAATAATTTTCATTGGCAAAGGGGCTATTAAATTAACTGATTGAGTGCTAGAAGCCACTATCATGGGTCTACTGAAACGTGCTGAAAGCCACTTTAGGGGCTTTACACTATATTCATTACCCAGTTTGCTCAGCAGTTGAAACACAAAAAATGTCCAAATGAAATGGTTTTATGCACTCTCCAATAAATTGTAACAGAACAATTGTTTATGAACAAAATCTTACGAAACTGGGGCTCCTTTTGCTTGCAGCATGGTACCCTTGAAAAAAAATACTTGTGTTACAAATCACCTTTGAAAAACAATTTAGCACTCTACCAGTAAACAGGGTGCCGTTGCAATACTATAACCCAATATTTCTTGTTCTACAGAGCTTGTATTTCTAATATTGAGGAAGTTGAACTGTGATGCTAATGATATATGAAATATTCTCTCAGAATGAAGAGAGCTGTTATAGTTCACATACCAGCTAGTGTCTCGACTATGTCTTCCTCTTCAGATGGTTTACTATTTTTCAAAAGAATTAGTCCTCCCTGGCACACATCCTTCACTGGCAAATATTTACTGTTTTCAGCCATTGTTAAATGCTTCAGCTATAGTAAAACAAAACAAATATGTATAATTAGCCTAATACCACACACAAGACATGGTAAATACCCATATTTTTTTTAATAACATGAATTCCCCACCAAATATATATACATATCTTTACTCCTACAAGTATGTGGGAATTTCATTGGTTCAAAGACGTTACATGCAGACTGCATATAAAACCATATACTGCCTGTCAACATCAATATATGCTGACAGCTATGGGTAATCTCCCCTTTGTTCATTGATTATTCAAAATGGCGGCAGCCGATAAATGCTTCAAGTTGAAAGGTTGAGTGTTGGAAGCCCATATTTGGTCTGAAGTGCAGGTTAGGCAACTTAAAAGGCTTCATATTCTTCATATTCTGTGGATGTGTGTCATGTTACCTTAGAAATGAAACTGTTTGGTATGTATGAATTTGCCTTGTTACAATTTATGGGAGAGTGCCTGTAGGCACTCTCCCATAAATTGTAACAAGGTAAAGACACGTGAACACATTGTGAGAATACTCTCATTTAATTTTGATTGCCGTTGTTATTAGTTTTGTACATCGATGCAGCAGTCGGTAACATATATTCGTTACACAGTTTGTTGGTGGCCTAATATGGTATATATGGTGTCAGTCGAGTCCAATATGAAATTAACTGACACCATATATACCATATTAGGCCACCAACAAACTGTGTAACTAATAATATATACCTCATGACTTTAAAAAAAAAACCTCTCAAGTACAAATTTCCATTTTCAGTCTAGCTTTTTGCAATAAGATGCTAAAAGAGATTTCCTACTATGAGTCACTCAAAACAGTTTCAGGTCAATACAAGGAACTCCTGGTGTAACTAGAGGTACTGTGAGAAAACTCATAAAGTGATACCCCCCGCGCCTGAAATGTATAAGTTAGATTATCTTCCCTTGGAAATGCCAGAATGGAATTATATTGCTTCATGCACATCTTCATATGGAGTTCTTCCATTGTGTAAAGTTTCATGAACATTCTTCAAACGGTTTAGGAGGAGTTGCGCTTCCAAGGATGGACAGACGACGGACAAACTTTGTTTGCGGGAGGGGGGGGGGGGGGGGGAGTTATAATAATATTTTGCAATGCCCAAGTTAAAATAGTTTGTTTATAGTATAGGAGTTTAAGGTAACTTTCTGCATCTATGGGTATCTTGCAACTAGAGCACAAATAAAGAATCAAGTTTGATCAATCATTTATAATTAACCCTCAAAGGACTAATTCTTACTGTGGCACATCTAATAGTCTTGACAAAGCAGTTTAAGCATATAATCATTAAAGAGTCTTCCAGACAATAATCAATTATTCTGGCAGAAATTTCTAGTAAGGTCTTGGGTGCCTATTTGACTAGAAAGCATTATTAAATCATAAGACCTAAATGCCTGGTGTGGTAAAAATTCTGCAAAATAGGCCCAGTCTTCAAAGCCCTCTTATTTTGTTTTCAACTTTTTCCTCTGAAACCAAGCTTATTTTTGTGATCCCCCATTGGAACAAGCTCAGTGAACTTGTTCAATGAGGTGTCCTAAGCTATGTTTTGGTGACAAATGAAAGTGTCAATGACACTGTAGCTTAACTTGTCTGTGTCTTATGTTTGATGAAACGTATAATGTTCAATGTTTATGAAAGAATTATGAAATAAGACAAGAATTGTGATAACTGGGAATATGTTAATTTCTGTTCCCTGTATGCTATGTTTTAAAAAAAAAATAAAATGAGCTATAGATTGTAATAAAGAACTGAGGGTAGGTTAATGTGGCCCTCACAGTTAATGTAAGTGGCTCTCACAGTTAATGTATATCAACGAAAGTTACCAATTTACAGTGAAATTATTCCAAAATGAGTCATCCTATCAAGTTACAATGAAATCCCTTCATAAATACGGCCTGTAGACTGTGGTAAAGGTTTTCAGGTTTTGGGCTTCGGCAGCCATCATGGTTGAATGGTTGTGACCAAAGGGGATGTTCTCATCTAGGCATTATCTGGAGTCATCCTACCAAGTTACAATGATATCCCTTCATAATATGACCTGTAGCCTGTGCTATAGGTTTTCGGGCTTCAGGCCCCTGTAGCCATCACAGATGACCAATCGTGACCAAAAGGGGACGTTATCATCTAGACATTATATGGAATCAACCTACCAAGTTACAATGAAATCCCTCCATAAATATGACCTATAGACTGTGCTAAAGGTTTTCGGGTTTCGGGCTTGGGCAGCTGTCACGGCTGAATGATCGTGACCTAAAGGGGACGTTCTCATCTAGGCATTATCTGGAGTCATCCTACCAAGTTACAATGAAATCTCTTCATAAATATGACCTATAGACTGTGCTAAAGGTTTTCGGGCTTCGGGCCCCTGTAGCCATCACAGGTGACCAATCGCAACAAAAAGGGGACGTTCTCATTTAGACATTATATGGATTCAACCTACCAAGTTACAATGAAATCCCTCCATAAATACGACCTGTAGACTGTGCTAAAGGTTTTGGGGTTTGGGGCTCGGGAAGTCGTCATGGTTGACAGATTGCAACCAAATGGGGAAGTTCTCATCTAGACATCATATGGAGTCATCCTACCAAGTTACAATGAAATCTCTCCATACTAAATATGACCTGTAGACTGTGCTAAAAGTTTTTGGGCTTCGGGCTTGGGTTGCCATACCGCTTGACAGATCATGACCAAAAGGGGTCATTCTCATCTAGATATTATACAGAGGCATCCTACCAAATTACAATGAAAACCCTACATAAATATGACCTGCAGACTGTGCTAATGGTTTTTGGGTTTTGGGCTCGGGCAGCCATCACGGTTGACTGATAGCGACCAAAAGGGGACGTTCGCATCTAGACATGACCTCAAATCTGCACATGAAATGTGTGATGATCGGACAAAAACTACGGGGTGTAGCCTGTGCTAAAGGAAAATGTGAACAAACTCACTGACCAACAGACTTCCACACGCGTGATGGCAATAGCTTATCTTGTCTTTGCCAAGTTAAGCTAAAAATGAAAATTTTTAGTTATTAACCTTTACCCAATGTAACTTCAACACCAGACAGTGTTACTTGCAAAAATCACAATTCAATTTTCATTATTTTTTTTATTTTTTGGCCCCAATACATACATAACTTATGGGCCCTCAATGGAATCAGCTCATTCCAATGAGGGGTCATAAGCTCTGCTTTTGACACAAAAAATGAAAAAATTTAGTTATTCAAGCATTTTGTTTGCAAGTGTTGTCGGTCTTTCGTGTCAGGTAAAGGGTTAAAAAACTGCTTTACAAATGTCATCTCCAAGCTGTCTTAGGGTTTACTTGCCCACTTTAGATGACTCACATCCCATGTGTAGGTAATTAAGCCGAGTTAAGTCCTATCATATCAGTAGGAAGAACTTTTCTATTACACTGAAAAAAGCATTGCTTCACATACTGAGGCTCCCACATAGAAATATTACAAGTTATCTCCGCCAACATGTATGGTATATGGAGATTTAATACCTGGATGTCGGTTTTTAAACACCAAGCCACAGGTGAGGTGTTTAAATGAGACATCCAGGTATTAAATCTCCATATACCATACATGTTGACGGAGATAATGTTTTTGTCCTGTTTGAAACACAATAGAAACATAGTGGAGAAACATTTGTGGACGCGTTTCTCATGCACCATAATCACTCGGACCAAATTCATGAATATTTTTTGTTTTTATAAACGCAGAAGACAATAGACAGGGTTACATCCCTTTGGTTGTTAAGGAAACACATAAACACTATTTTGTTGACATATCGTGCCATGAGTTTCAATGTGTTCTATGTGCCTACTGGGAACTCAGGGGATGATATTTGCTCTTATTTTATTTTTCTCAAGTTGTTTCATTTAATTAACTATTTGATTTATTACGGCAAAATATGATCGAATTGTCAGAAATCTAATAATATTTGTGACTATTTTCAGGTTATTTGGTTAGTTTTTTATACCGAGGCGAGTGAATGCGAAAAGCTTTCATTTAAACCATATACTCACGATGTTTGACATGCGCTTATACCCTGTATGTTGCATGCTCTCATATATACCTTGGATGCTGGGTGCACCCTTTGCCATGGCTATTTGTCCAAGGCATTCTGACCAATCAAAAGGCAGAATTTATTGGGATATAGGGGCAATGTTCACTTACTTGTGCTTTCATTACTCTTGCTGGATTTGTCATCATTTCAAAGTTAGGTTCTGGCTCCTTCTTTTCTTCTTTCACTTCTTTTTCAGTATCATCACTTTTTCCAGCTTTATCTTTATCTTTCTCCTTCTCTTTCTCCTTTTCTTTCTCCTTCTCTTTTTCCTTCTCTTTCTCTTCTTTTTCTTTTTCCTTCTCCTTTTCTTTGTTTTTATCTCTCTCTTGCCCTTCCTCTTTTTTCTCTTCTTCCTATGATACACATAACTAAGTTAGGTTCCAAAGCTTGCTCTTATTTTACATTCTTATATCAGTCTATGCATTACTATGTTTATGAAATCAGGGAACACAAAGATATTGAAACTACCCAACAGTCAAGCATAAAGGAATGTCTATTCAAAACAGCCAGTCAGCTCAGCCATCAAAAATAGATTTCAAGACAACCTTTGTAAGTTATATATTTGTGTTTTAATATTAGGTAAATTATATAACAGCTTGTGACTGTAGGAACCATTGATTTGATGGTCACTGCATCCAGATTGATAAGCAGTTAAATAAAAGCTTGAGCGCTGACAAAATTCTCTGGTATGTCATACCTATAAAATCACACACACATTTTAATCCTAGACCTAATGTTATGATCAAATCCAGCCAGTGCTTTTCATAAAAACTGCGCATCAAATTTTGATGTATTTTTTTCATTTTTTGCCCACAAAACATAACTTATGCTCCCCCCCCCCCCACTCCCACCCAATTAATGGAACGAGCTTGTCAAAATCAATCCATGAGGGTATTAAATTTACATTTTTTAAGCAAAAATTAAAATATTTAGTTACTGAATTTTTGTGTGTCTGTGTAACTAGTTGTGCTAGGCACAAGGTTAAATTGAAGTAAAGAAATGTAACGCTGAAAAAATTTGTGGAAGTGACAAGCGAAAGCAGTCTTCAGTTCTGGGTGATGCTAGGAAATTTTTCACGATGTTGCCTCACTATGTTACCAGACTTTTAGACTTCTGAAACAGTGCAGCTGTTAATAAGAATAACAGACGCCTGTACAAATTATAAAATAAGGTAACCTGAAAATGGATTTCCTTCATTTTTCAGGCAATCAGTCTTTTTCAGATAATCCTTTCTCATTTTGGAGGAATGAGAAAGGTAATGTAATACTAACCACGTTATCAGTGTTACTGGCAAGGCTGAGATGAGCAACCTAGAATACGCAGACATATTCCATAAAATTCCTTCACTGAGCCCAACATACTGTGATGTAATTTAGATAATTTTTGACGGCCAGTGTCACCTTGTGTCGGACAGTTGTAAGGGAGAAGGAAGCCAGAGTACCCGGAGAGAACCACGGAGTAGCAGCGAGCAACTGTCATACTCCCCAACATACTAACTCCACACAAGAAGGGTTATCATTGGTTGAAGATAAGTGTACTATCAATGGGCAGTACACCTTAGTACACATCACACTGTGCCCCGACATGGGCAATTGGGATTAAGTGCCTTGCCCAAGGACACACTATGATGTAAAGCTCTGAGAGCCTTTTCCAATAGTGCGTTACATCACAGCACTTCAGTGACAAAGTCAAGAAGCAGTGAATCTTGATCATCAAGATAAAGTAGTGGTTCTAGAAGTGTTAACTGAATACCAAGGGTAATTTGAGTCTACGCTCTTACTATTTATTTAACCCTTTAAGGACTAATTCAAACATTGATTACTTTTTACTACAACAGAACAAGTGCCCCAAGATGTAGGGTATGCAACTGCCATTCAAAGTCCCTTGATAGTTGTTTCTTGGCAAGATTGGCTGCCTATCTGGGAAGCCATGACTTATCTAGAAACAACTTCGAAGTCACAAGATGTAGACTGTCAAAGTGTACACAAAATGGCAAAATAATACAGTCCTTTAAGACTGAGGTCGAGCGGTGAAGGTGAACAGGAAGTCAGTCGTCTTATTTAAGGTGAACAAAAGGCAAACAAAATGATCATTCGCCCATTTTTTTCAGAGCTGTTGATATCATTTCAATGAAGTACAGTGATAATATTATTATCTGTGACAATGTAATGATCTGTTTTCTAAAAATAAGTGTTTATGGACTATATATATAGTGCCTTGATACTTAGCCATCAGCATGCACATCTGTCCACACCTTTACTTGCTAACACTTTAAAAACTCAAGGACCCAATGATAATGTATGATTTCTTTATGCAATACTCTATTGCATGCCTGGAAATCACCTGTGAACAATTTTGTTAGGTTATGTGGGGTATTACTTTAATTGTGAATATATGAGCAAACTACAAGTTACAGCAAAATAATACAACAGAAATTAAATTCCTGATCCTGCATGTTTTGCCAGTCAAACTTGACCATTTTTTCATGACAAACTTGACTCAAAGGTTGCATATTGCATCCACATATGAATGTAGCGGCATGCCATTTACATCTTAACCCTTTACCTAACGAATCGCCCACATCCGCCCATGTAATTTGCAAATTGAGCAGTTGAAAAACATTTTTTTCAAAAATATTTCAACAAAACCATATCATGTGACCCCCTCATTGGAACGAGCTTGGTGAGCTCGTTCCAATGAGGCTCACATGATATGATTTTGTTGAAAAATTTAAAAAAATAGTAATTAAAATAATAAATTTTTATATCCTCTGCATTGGGTAAAGGGTTAACCTAATTTCCACCAAAATAATAGCAAGAATTAAATGGCGATCTCACATGTTTGTTTTTGCTATTTAATTCTGAGGATATTCTGTTAAGCTGTGAGCAGGCTGAAAATCAAAACAACACTTTTTTTCCTGTAGGTTTACACCATGTTATTTCACATAACCTGCAAATGATTATGATGTAAGCTCTTTATTTCCAGGCCTTGAACAGAATTTTTTGCAAAACAATAGCCATGATTTGATTTTATGAAATATTAAAACAAGAGGCCCCATAGGGCCTGAAGCACTCACCTTGAACAGAACCCCATATAAACAGAGGCCTCTAATGGATATATATTAAGCAATATCCATAGGTATTTGATTTATATGAAAAAAATTAACCTTAGCTCTCATGAGACTCGACAAGTGCTAAAAATAGAAACAATATATAATTCCAAAATCATTTTATAAGTAACTATGTGGCTGAAGAATTTGATATTTTTTCTTACGTACCCTCTAGAGGTGTGTAACTAAGATAAATCCCCAAAGGTTGTATCAAGGTGCTATACTTTTTAAGTTATGATTAACTGGAAAAAAAGGCATGATGCTTGGATTATTTTAGGAGCTCCTGAGAGGTTCAAAGAATTATTTTTTTTTACCATTCAATTCTACTGGCCCAAAGGATGCTTCATACCAAATAACAGTTCTCTTCTTCTGTCTAGTTTGGGAAATATGGGCGTTTTGAAAATATTTCTATTTTTAGCTCCTTGGGTTCCCACGAGGACACAGGAATTTTTTTTTGCATGGGTCAAGTACTTATAACCCAATAATATAACATACCAAAAATTTGGTTCAAATCGGACCAACAGTTCAGAAAACAAAAATTTTGGGCGGGGCAAAGGCAAGTATTGCTCCATGAACTTTGTTCCAACAAACTTGATTCTATACCACAAAAGGAAGCTCCATACCAAATATCAAGTCATTGTACCCACTGGTTCATGAGAAGAAGATCTTTTTTTAAAAATTGGAGCATTTTCCCCCACCCCCTCCCTATGGGGCAAGGCATGTTGAATTGAACAAAAATCAAAAATACAATGCTCATCCCCTACCCAACTCCTAAACTCCTGGTTTTTGGACTAAATGAGATTACAAATAGGACTTACAACTTCCATTTTTTCTTCTTTATCTTTGTCATCTTTTTTCTTTTCAGCTTCTTTTTTCTTCTGTTTTGCAGTAATACTGAGAACAGCTGTTTCTACTTTTTCCTTGGTCTTATCCTTCTTTTCTTCCAATGCTGGTGTATAGGCATACATTGAAGGCTTGGCATTAGATTTAAATTCAATCTTGGGCATCTGTGGTTAGAAGAAAAGAGAAACTGAATATTCTGTTGTTGAATTATTAAATACCAGAACTATCACTGAAGGTGATTAATATCCCCACTACCAGCTTACTAGAATGCACCTCTGAATGTTGAGCTTTAAAAACCAATAATAAATCCAAGTTCTAAGCAGATAACGTGGTTTAAATTGTCGCAGATCAAAAAATTGGGAATATGTGTATGCCCACTTATTAGTCATAATATTTGAGACGTTTGATCAAAATTGGTTCATCAATCTTCTAAGTTGAAGGGGAGTCAACCTCATGAAAAGCACCACAGATGGAAAATTTGGAAATATGCACATGTTCACTCATTAGTGGCCGTGATTAAGAAGTTTCAAATTTTTTGTTTGTTTGTTGGTGGTTAACGTCACATATTTATGCACCATGGCTAATCGTGACACAACATGGAGATGAAGTCAAGTTTAGTCAATCGTTGATCAACATGTTGCCCATTTTAGAGGACTTTCACCCCAAGCATTGGTGACTGGGTCCTATTTTACTAGTAAAGCAGAACTGGTTTACCACAGTAAACAAGTGCTGCTTACTTCCCGGGGTTCCCACGGGGAAAGAAGTTTCAAATCAATTCAATAATGTAGGAAGAGTTGCACACACAAGAAACTCATTTGAAAATCCATAATAAATCTAAGTTCAGGGGAGATAACCTGGTTAAAATTGTCGCAGATAAAAATTAATGGTTTTTTAGAATATGCGCAAGTTCACTTGCAAGTCTCATAATGTTCGAGAAGTTTCATCAAAATTGGTTCAATAATGTAGAATTTGCACAAACAAGAATCTCATTTGAAAATCCATAAAAAATTCTAAATTCAGGGAGATAACCTGGTTAAAATTGTCGCAGATGCAAAATTTTAGAATATGCGCATATTCATTTGCTGGTCATAATGTTTGAGAAGTTTCATCAAAATCGGTTCAATCAGAGGAGTTGCACACACAAGTTTGGATGGATGGATGGATGGATGGACGGACAGACAGGCTGTCGACAATATAGCACCCACTTCTCTGAAGTGAGGGTATAATAAAATTGCAAACAATAAGTTTAATTTTGCCAAGTACGACATTCAACACAAATTCTTAATTACTTTGAAAAATGAATGTTACAAGTACATAGACAATACAAAGTTGTTTCTGGGAGCGGGACTATCTTGAAAATAGTCTTATTAATTCACCATTGGTAATCAGAATGAAGAAGTATTTGTCATACCAACATGTAGCAACTATAGTAAAATTAGCCTATGACACCATTACTTGATATGCTTATATGCTTGTTATCCTTTTGATTCTGAACTGGAGAGTTTTATACAGGGGGTGTGAGCTACAGCAAGTCAAAAAGCCGGAATATTCATAACAGGGGTAATATAAGTCGAAACGGGTCAAAAAGACAAAATAATCACACCTGTTGCAAACATAAGTAATCTCTGTAAGACTCAGCCATACCCCAGGCCCATCTGGTCTGGACTCGTTTGAGCCCAGATCAGCCAGATGTGAGGTCAAATCTTGTAAAGACAAGCACACATGTTGGCTTCACCTGTGGCACAACAGCTTTTTTTAGCTGTAATAGCAGACAGTTCACAGCCAAATTCAATAGCAAAGAATGAAACACCAAGGACATACTGTAAAAATCAGAGTTGTTGGAAATCTGCAAACGTTGAGACGGTAAGTTTGTTCAAATTCAGAGTACAAATAACTCTACAACAACTGAATATTATTGTTATAAAAATTATAAAAATAAATTAGTGTTGAAAATCTTCCTTGAAATTTTCAACACTAATTTATTTTTATAATTTTTATAACAGTCCATTTCAATTTGTTACAAAAACTTCATAAAAAGAACAACAACAAAGTAATTACAAAAATCCATTCTTCTCCATTTCTGAATTTTGTGGTTGGTTATTCACTGACTTGAGAAAACCTGAAACCTGTTATGAGAGACCACCTGTCTTGAGAGACCACTTTTGTGTGGCCCAAAGGGCAGTCTCTCAAGACAGGTTCTACTGTATTATATTTTTGTTTAACAGTGCTCATAAAAGCTCTGTTAAACAAGATATACTTGATTAAATGCTTATAGTGGATCTACTGGAGTAAAAAAAAAAGGGAGCATGGTGGCTCATTGGTTAGGATATGACCACTGGAGTCAAGAGTGAGAGGCTAATGCAAAAAAGTTTTCAAGTACTTTTAAGACACTTTAGGATTTCAGGCTTATTTACAAATACTTTCAAGGACTTGAAACTTAAAAAATTTATAGTAATTTATATATTTTTTATACTTACCAATGACCCAGACATAGCTGGTGCTAACTCTTAAAAATATAGAGCCAAACACAAATTTTGCCCCCCAATCCCCAAAATTTGCATCTAAAACCAAAGAAAACATGTCCTGAATGGCCCTCCATACTTCACCTCTACTGCGCATGCGCAGTGTCAAGGACATCCCGAAATTGGCGCCATTAATCATTCTTACCAACAGTGCCTGGTAAGCGCTATGTCCTCAGCGGGGAGGTATGAGTTCCCAACTCCTGGGAGGGCCATCCCCGTCTGGGTCATTGGTAAGTATAAAAAATATATAAATTACTATAAATTTTTTAAGATTTTTATACTGTACCAATGACCCAGACATAGCTGAATAGTAAAAAGGCTGGAGGGCTCAGGACATAGAGGAAAATCCAAAAAGCTCAACTATATAAAATAGAGTCATCTCCTGGAGGAGAAAAGGAGAAATAGGCTTCACGTGTATCTTTCTTATTTATGACAAATTAGAAAGACACAATACCTTCTATAATTGAGCATCATAACATCCATGTTCTCTATTAATATGCAGTATAATTCTTATACTAATTATTTTTAAAGTAAGCCAATAAATAAAGTTAGTCCAAAGAATTGAGACTCTTTATACTCTTTTAAAAGTGTCCGAGGATAGTATAATAACATCCGTTTGACACATGACATATTCAAATGCTATACTTTAAAACTATGACATGAAAGAATTTAAAAACATAACTTTCACTTAAGAAACCATCCCAGTAACAGCTCAGAATTACTAACTCCGGAGGAGGTATCCCCTTGTTTTCATAATAAAACAGGTGACCCAAGGGAACACCCTCCCCCCCCCCCCCCCCTTTTTCTTGCCCTGGGTCAAATAGCCCAGAGCGAAGAGGGCAGCAGGACGGAGTCACTGCCGGAACATAAAGCCTACATAGCTATAGTTGCAATTGTTAAGTGATCGACTTTCTGAGCAGCTGATAATGGACCTAAATAATGCAGGTCTCCAGAAATGGATACAATATTTCTGAGATAAAAATTCGTGAATGTGGATGGCTGAGACCAATATGCAACCTACTTCATCTATAATAGCAAAACTATACGTCAGCCCAAGATGTAGAAGAGCTCTTACTTCATGAGCCGAAATCTTAAGCACAGACTGCTGAGTTAAGGATAGATTATCCTAAGCAGTACCGATAGTTAACTGAATGCATAAAGTAATAGAATGGACCGTAATGACCCTTCTATTAGGCATCAGAGCCAGAAGAAGCTTTACGTCCAACTGATAAACTGAGATCTGTTAATAAATACATAAAGGTCTATCCGGACAGAGTAAAGGCCTATGCCCGCTCGAAGACGGAAGGACCTTAAGAACAATAGGTTCCGGATATCATTAGGAGCCTGATTCTTAATCAAAAATACAACATTAGTAGTAAAGGTAATAGAGTTCCCGATACTACGAAAGTGAGAATCGTCCACCGATAGTGCATGAAGCTCACTGACTCTTCAGCAGAAGAGAAGACTAAGAGAATCGCTGCCTTAAATGGCCAGAATTTGAAACTGCTGTCTCAAGGGGTTCAAATGGTTGCTTTAATTAATAAGAACCCAAGCTAAATTCCGAATAGGAATTAATCTAACGATTCTAGGTCTCTTATTGAAAAGTTTCAAACTAACTTAGATAAAGAGACATTAGGCTCCATTGTAAACTATCATGGTGTGCATAGGTATCAGATAACATAGACCTATAACCTTTAAAAGTAACTGGCTGCAGATGATCTCCTTAAACAAGTATACTAGAAAGTTTGCAATGTCTGGTATGGAGGGATCAAAAATATCAACATAAAGATCCCTACACCAACGACAGAAGACCCTCCACTTTAGCCGCATAGTATAGCGAAGAGGAGGTCCTTCTACAGTTAGGAATCGCGTCCACTGCTCGTCCTGTACAATGCTTGCCATGCAAGAAGGACCGCACAACGGAATACGTGAAGGTTGAGACCTTGCGGGTTGTGATAGAGTTGACACGATTTCCCCAGCGAAAAAAAGATCCTCTCGTGGAGGAAGTTTCCGCGGTAACTCCCACAGTAGACATCTAAGTAAATATATCCACCGTCTCTGTGGAGACAGAGATGCTACCAACAGAATTGTATTGTGAATGAATAATCCTAGCAATACTTGCTGAATCAACAGCGCTGGAGGATACACATATCCTATCATCGCGTCCTACTAGACCGATAGAGCGTTAACTACATATGCTCAGGGATCCGGACACGGTGACACATACGTCTACAATTGATTGGAGAGTTGTGTCGCAAATAAATTATCACTGGGCGCTCCCATTGATAGCAAATTTGATTGAATACTTGTTTGTTGATAGTCCATTCCGACGGCAACAAACGACCCTTACGTGAAAGGGAGTCTGCTAATACGATCCGACGACCGAGAATATGACGAACCGAAACAGAACTTGGTGTTCTATAACAAACACAATGATTCTTTCCGTTAAAATCAATAATGGAACCGAATGAGTGCCTCCCTGGTTCCGGATATACGCAACTACTGTCGTATTATCGGACAGGATTGAACATGCGTTTCTGAATAAAATTCATCCAATGACGTAGTGCAAGCCAACATAATATTCTTCCTTGGAAGTAAGGAGCTTGCCTAAAAACTGCGGAACCCAAAGACCCTGGCACTTCGAATCCGTTGGGATCAAAATTGTGTCCCAACCTGTTTGACTGACATCCGTCATAATCGAAAAACTCGGATCCGGCAACTACAGTGGAACTCTCTGAGTCAACCACCGAATGTTTGCCCTCGTCTGAATCTCTTGTTACACTTGAAAGACAAGAGAACGTGTATATCGAGCAATTCAAGATTGCTGAAAGGTTGCCGTCGAAGATAAGCTTCTCGGAGACCGAAGCGACTCTGAGAGAGTTCTTCACCTTACTATCCACGCGCGTGGATGTAGCTAGGGCTGCGTCACGTCTAACTAACTCCAAGTTGCCACTGAAGGGCGGAGTTATACGTGGAAAAACTACTGCCCCTGAAAGAAATCTCATTGAGGATCATATCCTGGAATTCTTTCTCTTGAAGACGTAATGATAAACGTCTCAGTAAGGTGGTGTACGTATGATAAAGCATCTAAGTTAAGTCTATTATACATCATTGTCGTTTCCAACATCGTGGTTGGAATTGACATAGACGGCGAAAAAGATAATTAGCAGTCTTCAGTCTCGCCGTCTTAGATGCAAAGGAACTCTCGGTAAGCCCAGTTCTGCCAATAAACAATTATTTCCTAGAATTCACGAAAGGCAGAATAGAGCATTGCGGACAAGAAACTATACTAGCATGTTGATAGCAAGCTTATATATATATAGCGTCGTTCAATAATTCGAATGTTCTAAAGACATTATTGGACTGCGTCGGCAACTCAGGGACAATGTCCCTGAACCGATCCAAAACTCCGTGTCCAATGACGCTATTAGTCTCTTATCCAGCATCGCAGCAATGTAGTCCGATGGAACAACCTCTGGAAGATAATGCCGGAAGAAATCTATGGCAGCTTCTGTTGTTCCGAAAGGGAAAGCTCGAAATCATCCGAATCCCTTTCGCCATCCTGTCGGACCCTATGAAATATTCGGTCGTCCGTACCTGATGCAACAGCGGAGCGTACCGACCCAGCGCTGTCAGATTATTCCTGATCCGACCGAGAATCTGTCGTTTGCTGGGATGCTCTGATAAGCTGTGCTATTTTGGATAGCACGTCCGTCACTGAGGCCTGTGGAGAAGCGGTCTTACGATGCATTGCCGCTGGAAGCTCCGTGTTCGTTACCCCATGCATACTTCTATTATGCGAGCGACCGGAGTGTGCAGGCCTCGTGTCCCTTGGCTACCGGATGGCGTGACCTGTTCGCCATGGAATCACTGAATGCCGAAGCTGGCTGAATATTCAAGGTCACGTAGCCAGTGTGCGGTCGTGTGCGCTGCTGTGAGGATGAGGAAGCATTATCGACAGTCACTCGGACTGTCTATATAACGGAGCGTCCCGAGTGGCGGACATACGCTCCGAAGGTGAAATGTCTGTACCACAACATCCGGTCCCATATGTTGTTGCACGAGAGAGGGACCTCTCTCGCTCGCCGCCTGGGCGGACCGGACGAGCTAGGAACCGGACTAACAGGCTTCCTCCGATCTCTCCTCTAATCCGTCGTCACTGGGTGTGTACTAAAGTCTATTATAGTGCTCGCATCACCCAAATCTCCATCCTAGACCGCAACGGACGAACCCGACTGCCGAACCATTCGATGAATGGACGCTACACCGGGTGAGCTAGCGAATGTCAACTCCGTCGATCCTACTAGGGACCTCTTAGGGGATTGACGTAATCCATGAGCACTAATTGCCGCTAGCTCTTCATTAACTATGACGACAGAGGCACACTTTTGAAAGACATCTCAGTAATTTTGCGAACAAGAAACCAGATATGCTTGTACATAGCAAGCATATAAAAAATATATATAGCGTCGTTCAATAAATCGAACGTATCTGAGACATTATTGGACTGTGTCGGAACTGAGGGACGATGTCCCTGAACCGAACCAAAACTTTCTAAGTCCACCGACGCTATCAGTTTCTTATCCGGTATTGCAGCATTCTGGTCCAACAAAGAACCTCTAGAAGATGAAGTCGGATGACATATACAGCAGCTTATGTTGTTCCGAAAGGGAAAGCTCGAAAACCTCCAAATCCCTTTCGGCATCCCGTCGGACCGTATGAAAATTTTCGGACGTCCGCACCTGATGCTTCCGCGGAGCGTCCCGACCCAGCGTCGTCGGATATTATATTATGCGACAGAGATTCTGTCGTTGCTGGGATGCTGCGATAAGTTGTGCTATTTGGGATAGCATGTCCGTCACCGAGGCCTGTGCAGAAGCGGTCTTACGATGCTTTGCCGCTGGAAGCTCCGTGTACGTTGACTCCCGCATACTTTCTTATGCGAACGTCCGGAGTCTCCAGGCCTCGTGTCCCTGGCTATCGGATGGTGTGACCTGGTCGCCGAGGATTCTCTGATTGGCGAAGTTGACTAGATATCGGAGGTCACGTAGCCAAGGTGCGGTCGTGTGCGCTGCCTTGAGAATGAGGAAGCCTTATTGACAGTCTCTCCGGACTGTCTATATAACGGAGCGTCCCGAGCGGCGGACGTATGCTCCGAATGCGAGACATTTTGTACCACAACATCTGGGGCCAGATGTTGATGTACGAGAGAGGGGCCTCTCTCGCTCGCAGCCCGGATGGGCCTGGACGAGCTATGAACCGGACTAAAAGGCTTCCTCCGTTCTCCCCTCAAATCCGCCATAACTGGGTGTGCACATGGATATTTTATAGTGCTCGCATCACCCAAAACTCCTTTCTAGACCGCAACGGACGAACCCGGCTGCCGAACCATTCGATGAATGGACGCTACACCGGGCGAGCTAGCGGATGTCAAAGGCCGTCGAACCTACTAGGGTCCTCTTAGGCAATTGACGTATTACATGAGCACTTTTCCGCTAGCTCTTCATTAATTGTGACGACGGAGGCACACTTTTTGGAAGACATCACGGATACATCACCCTGATCATGATCGTCTGAAATAGAGATTGATAAAGTAGAGTGACCCTGCGGGGAAAGGACCGGAATGGCCAATTCCCCACTAACATACCGTGACAGACGCTTCCCATGTTGTCATCGTAATCAACACATACAGAACAGGAGTTAGTGCGAGTACACTGACTACATTATACAATGATTATGAAAGTCAGAGGAAGATTTCCTCTTATTACAATTGAACAATATCCTTTCAATGTGAAAAGAAAACAAAGTCCTAGTACTCGCACCAACCCCTGACAATCAAAATACATAATAACAAGATCCATTAACATAGAAAATAATTGAATCAAAAACTTTTGAAAAAATATTTTTCCAGAACAGCCCAAGTTTCTGAAAAGTAACGTTGAGCCCCAATGGATCCCAAGCCTAAGTGTGGACAAAAATTCTAAAAATATTTTAAACAATTTATGCAACACTTACGAACAATAATAATGTGTCTAGTTATGATTAAATTAACATCAAGATATTATTTTCAAGAAATCCCCCCTCACACAGAGGGCTGTTGGAAATGTAAACAATAAGTGTAAAAACACTAGATCAAGACTCCAGGCACCCTGGCCCGAAATCAGTTACCAATAATACACTATCTGATGCAAAACAGAGACTTCCAGGGAAGAAACTGCAGAACATCAGATGGTAGATGCAGAACACTACGCCTAACCACCCATAGGTGAAGACGTAAACATGGGGAAAAGAACAGAATTCATTCTGTTATCCAGCTAAAACTCCCAAGAAATTTTAGTAATAATATTACAGAAAATATGCCAAAAGCATGGGAGAATAGCAAGAGGGGACTTAAAGGAAAGGGAGAGAGGAAAACACTGAATAAGCAGTGTAATCTTGATAACAAGAATGACCACAACAGGCTGTTGCCTCGAAAATAGGTAACTTAACATAATTTCATCAAAAAATTTTAAGTTACAGCCGATTATTTTCTGTCACTCATTTTTCCTCTCCTCCTACTATATCCTCCTTAGAATCACCATTTCACTAATATTTATGTGTCTGGCATCATTTAAACTGAGATTTACAAGCACAAAGATCAGTCAGATGTTAACTGATGAAGGGCCAAACAAAGAATGATTAATGGCGCCAATATCGGGACGTCCTTGACACTGCGCATGCGCAGTAGAGGTGAAGTATGGAGGGCCATTCAGGACATGTTTTCTTTGGTTTTAGATGCAAATTTTGGGGATTGCGGGGCAAAATTTGTGATTGACCCTATATTTTTAACAGTTAGCACCAGCTATGTCTGGGTCATTGGTACAGCATAAAAATATAATTTTTTGAATTAAAGAACCTTCAAGGTCTTTCAAAGACATGCGGCTACCCCGACATTTATTTCTCTAAATTCCTCTCAATTAATCAGCAGAATGCATATAATCAACAAACAAATTTCATCGAAATTGGTTAATAACAAATGTATGAGTTGCACACACAATAATTTCAGACACATATGCATACAGATGGATGTACATACACACTTACATATGGATGTACAAGGCAACGATTTCCAAGTGGGGGGGGGGGGGGGGGGGGGGGGGGGGAGGGGAGGTTACAAAAATTCTGAATGATAAAATATCTTTGTTACAGGGTTTCTACAATTCTCAAGCCATGAAATTTAAGGCCATTCAAGGCTATTTCTCATAATAATTCCATGATTTTCGAGGCTCTTTCAGGGCAAAATTTAAGACCATTCAAGGCCTTTCACTGAGAATTCAAATTTGAGAGGATAGCTTTGACTGTGGATTGATAGCACAGAAAATGATAATACATTATTTCATTGGCTATAAAGGTGAGTGCATCTGCACCACCACCATCCAAGTAACGGTTAGCAAATCTCTGTAATGTTGTCCAAATTATTCCTGGAATTACCTCCTATAATTGGGTATGCATGGTGATGCTTTGCATCACCATGTACACCTAATTACACGAGGTAAACTGTAAAATGTTTTGGATGAGCATAATCAATGGCGATCAGAAACATTTGGAATTCAAGGCTCCAACAACACTTTTCTGAAAACCCAGACTACTCCAGGCCTGGAATGATATTTTTGTAATTCAAGGCCACTGAAGGCTTTCAAGGCTGCACAGGACCCGTGTTATTTGAATATTCTTGCTGACTTAGTAGTAATACAATTGCAGTATACTATTATATACCTTCAAATCTGAGTTTAATCCAATGATACAGGTTGGATGGAATGCCAGAGACAAGAAGTATGTCAATGGATACCAAAACCAGTACTGTGTAAATATTAATGTTCCAACAACTGCAGCCATGTTGGTATGTCCTGTCTTTGACTGGAGAGACATTGTCATGTTTTTTCCACCTGTAAAAAAACAAGAAGAATGTTACTAAGGTAACACATGTCCCCCAGCCCCCCACCTGTGACCTTCACCTTGCAGATGCGGCGGAAACTATTATATGCGACACACCTTCTGACTGTCCTTAACATTTGCAAAAAGTTTAACAATTGTACTATGATTTGTTTCTGAGTTATGGCTGAGGCACGGATATTGACCGATTTTTAGTGTGACCTTGAAATGTGACCTTGACCTTGAAGGTACGAACCCGGCTATGGTGTGTGACACATCCTCCCATGGTCCTTTATAACTGTGTGAAGTTTGATGACTGTGGCCCTAACAGTTTTTGAGGTATTGGCTCAGACACACACACACGGACACACACACACACACGGATGGACACATGCACACTTCAATCACTATATGCCACCCGACTTAAGTCGGGGGGGGGGGGGGGGGGGGGGGGCATAAAAAGTATGTCTTTATACCTGAGGGGAAGGTTAAAAGCCTACCATCATAAGTTATTTATATTTATGTATTATTTATTGGTGTTTAAGGTCAAATATTTCTGCACACTAGCTAATCATGACCACAACAGTTTTATGGGTGGAGGAAGCCGGAGTACCCAGAGAGAACCACCAAGCAACGGTGAGCAACTATCAGCTCCCCAACATACCAACACCACACAAGCAGGGTTAGCATTGGTTGAAGACAAGTGCCCCTTAGTACACAATGTCACCGTGCCCCTACGTGGGCAAAGGGGGGGTGAAGTGTCTTGCCCAAGGACACAACGCGGTTGGTGAAGGTGGGATTTGAACAGAGAACCTCTCGACTTGCAGCCTGCACCTCTACCTACTGAGCCACTGCGTCCCTTTACCATCGTATATAGTTATTCTCCTCCTATATAAGTGTAATATAACCTTGGTTAACCTTTTGCCTAACACAATTTGGAGACAAGAATAACAATGGGCAATAACTCTCAAAGAAATATTTGGACACAGCAGGCCTACAATCCCATTATCACCAAAAATCTATGTATAAAATGTGATGACAAGAAATGTGGAAGGATGGATGAATGGAAGATCGAACTGACGAGAGGATGGACTGAACCCATTCCTATATCCCCTTCCTGATACATGTATTCATGGCAGGCGATAAAAAGCTATTGACCCCTTACTGAACACGGCTAGCAGATGACATTTGCAAAAATTTCTTTTGATTTTTGAGTAACTAATATTTCAATTTTTCTGCTCTAAAACATAGCTTACGACCCATCACTGGAAAGAGAAATTATAAGCCATGTTTTATCGACAAAAACTGAAAATAAAAAATAAATTATGAACGGGGATTCTTGTGAATAGCACTGGCTAGATATGACCATTATATTAGGTAAATATAGGTTATTACCACGACATGTGTCAGTTTTTGAGATGGTGTATTAAAGCCAAGAACTTGTCTCTGGACATATAATGCCGAGTCTGTTAGTACTCATCAATATATGACTCAGAGGTGAGGTCAAGACTTTATTACATCTCAGAAACTCACTTGGTGGTAATCACAAATTTATCTTACAGTGTTCCTCCCTTTCTTGACTTGTTCGCATATATTCTGACAATCATTCTGCATCTATGAATTGATTTTTTATAAATGAAGATGATGACGTCATGGTATTACGTTCTTGCACAATGTATGATGTAATCCCTATTATTATACTTGTACTATAACCTCTGAAGTTAATAGTAGTGTTTCAGCTGTGTGTCTCTTAAGTTTTATTTTTCAGGTTTTATGCATGGAAGGCCTATATAAAACAAGCAAATTCAGTGAATTCATGTCTCCCGCTGGGTAGCAGTTTCAAGGGGAATTAATGCATCCAGTGGAATATAGTTGAGTTGCAAGTGGAAGTTATTTAGAAGAGACAGAACAGACAGTGCTTCAGACAGTGGTTAATTAAGACTAATTACATTAAACTGATGTGAAAAGTGTTAACCAACCTGTAAAGCTTGTGATTGGAAGTTAATGAAACCTTGGAAGTGATGTCCAGATAATATGGTGGTCTGTATATGGTACTGGGAGAGTCTGACTTTGTAGAGTTACAAAAGAAGTAATGATGAAGACATATTCTGGTCTCACAATGATAACAAAGATACACAAGAAGTTTTGTGAAGATCGGTTCATAAATATGGCTTTTAGTCCGAGGTGCGTTGATGCATGGGCAGACAGACAGATTTTCGGTACAAAATTTCCCACATTCGAACTTGACCTAGGTATTGATAAAAGTAATCCATATATGAAATTTCATTGAAATCGGTTGACTCTAAGGAAAGTTAGAGTCTGGAAACCATCAGCCAATCAAATTTAAGCAACCTAATAAAATATGCACGGAAAATGCCCATGTCTGAACTTGGACCCACAATTGATGAAAGTAATCTACTGACCAAATTTCATCAAAATCAACTGACTGTAAGGAAAGTTAGAGTCTGGAAACGAAAAACACGGAAGGTGTGCACTTACTGTGTATTAGTAGTAGCACTGAATAAATCAAAGTTTCTCTAATTTGCATAATTTTTGCACGAGAACAAAACCCGTATTAAATGTGATGTATTGCATATTACTAAACATTCATACAAAAATTTATTCAAATCCAAACTTTCATATAGAGGTTCTGTACAAATGAAAGTGTCAATGACACTGTAGCTTAACTTGTGTGTTGTGTTTGATGAAAAGGATTCGAATCCTTACTTTCATATAGAAGTTCTGTACAAAAAACTGATTACACCCAATTTTGGAACAAAATGGCCGCTGGTGGCTATCTTGAATATTGGACCAAACCCCAAAACATATATTCTGGCCTCACAATGATAATAAAGATACCCAAGAAGTTTCGTGAAGATCGGTTCATAAATACGGCTTTTAGTTCGAGGTGCGTTGATGCACGGGGCAGACAGACAGGCAGACGGACAGATTTTTGGTACAAAATTTCCCACATTTGAACTTGACCTAGGTATTGATAAAAGTAATCCATATATGAAATTTCATCGAAATTGGTAGATTTTAAGGAAAGTTAGAGTCTGGAAACCATCAGCCAATCAAATTTCAGCAACCTAATTAAATATGCACGGAAATTGCCCATATTCGAACTTGGACCCACAATTGATGAAAATGATCTACTACCCAAATTTCATTGAAATCTGGTCTCTGTAAGGAAAGTTAAAGTCTGGAAACGAAAAATGCAGAAGGACGGAAGGACACCCCGAATTTAATATCTCCCGTTTTTTTCAAAAAGTGGGAGACAAATATCATCATGGCAAATAAAAGTGTCAATGACACTGTCACTCAACTTGTCTGTTGTGTTGTACTAATAGAATTGTTGAAAATTTATATGTTAAATCCAAGATGGCCGGTGGTGGTCATCTTTTTCAACAAAATGCAGAAAAATTTGATAACTCTCATCTGAACATCATACCAAAGATACATTTAAAATTTGAAAATGATTGGGTGAGATGTGCGGCCTGTAGGGTCTGCTAATGGTATTACTGACAATTCTTATGCCAAATCCAAGATGGCCACTGCCAGCCATGTTTTTCAACATAATTTAGAAAACATTTGATAGCTCCCATCTCGACATAAAACTACATATGAAATTTGAAAAAGATTGGGTGAGAGATGTGGCCTGCAGGGTGTGCTAATGGAATTGCTGACAATTCAAATGCCAATCCAAGATGGCTGCTGGCAGCCATATTTGTGAACAAAATTTGGAAAAACTTGATAGCTCTCATCTAGACATCACACCAAAGCTATATTTGAAATTCAAAAAAGATCAGGTGAGAGATGCAACCTGTAGGGTGTAGAAATGAAATTGTTGACAATTTATATCTGAATCCAAGATGGCTGCTGGTGGCCATGTTTTTCAACAAAATTCAGAAATATTCAACAGCTCCCATCTAAACATCAAACCAAAGCTACATATGAAATTTGAAAAAAGATTGGGTGAGAGATGCAGTCTGTAGGGTGTGCTAACAGAATTGTTGACAATTTATATTCCAAATCTAAAATGGCTGCTGGTGGCCATGCTTTTCAACAAAATTCAGAAATTCATTAGCTCCCATCCAGACATCACACCAAAGCTACATACGAAATTTGATAAAGATTGGCTGAGAGATGCAGCCTGTAGGGTGGGCTAATGGAATTGTTGATAATTTATATGCGACCTGCAGGGTGTGCTAAAGGAATTGTTGGACAATTTATATCCAAATCCAAGATGACCAATGCCAGCCATGTTTTTCAACGAAATTAAAAAAAACCTTGATAGCTCCCATTTAGACATCACACCAAAGCTACATATGAAATTTGAAAAAGATTGGCTGAGAGATGCGGACTGTAGGGTGAGCTAATGGAATTGTTGACAATTTATACACCAAGCCTAAGATGGCCGCTGGTGGCCATGTTTTTTAAGGAAATTCGGAAAAATTTGATAGCTCCCATCTAGACATCACAACAAAGCTATAGATGAAATTAAAAAAAGATCAGGTGAGAGATGTGACCTGTAGGATGTGCTAATGGAATTGTTGACAATTTATATCTGAATCCAAGATGGCTGCTGGTGGCCATGTTTTTCAACAAAATTCAGAAATATTCAATAGCTCCCATCTAAACATCAAATCAAAGCTACATATGAAATTTGAAAAAGATCGGGTGAGAAATGCAGCCTGTAGGGTGTGCTAATAGAATTGTTGACAATTTATATGCCAAATCTAAGATGGCTGCTGCTGGCCAAGTTTTGTCAACAAAATTAAGAAGAATTCATTAGCTCCCATCCAGACATCACACCAAAGCTACATATGAAATTTGAAAAAGATTGGCTGAGAGATGCGGCCTGTAGAGTGTGCTAATGGAATTACTGACAATTTATATCCAAATCCAAGATGGCCACTGGCAGCCATGTTTTTCAACGAAATTAAAAAAAAACTCCGATAGCTCCCATTTAGACATCACACCAAAGCTACATATGAAATTTGAAAATGATTTGCTGAGAGATGCGGCCTGTAGAGTGTGCTAATGGAATTGTTGACAATTTATATGCCAAATCCAAGATGGCCACTGGCTGCCATGTTTTTCAACGAAACTCGAAAAAAATCGATGGCTCCCATCTAGACATTGCCCAAAAGCCATATATGAAATTTGGAACTGATCAGGTGAAAGCTGTGGCCTATAAGGTGTGCTAAAGGAATTGTGGATGGACAGACATAGTCAAGACAAATGACGGATCACAACCCATCACAATAGCTCATACATGATGTTATCTAGTTGAGCTAAAAATGATTTGGTCTAATTTATTTCGTTGAGTTGGTGATTTTACTTATCATTTAATTACTGTTATCAAAAATGTGGCCTCAACATGTGTAATCAGTTTTCGATGAGTGACGGTAAAAACGTTCTCTTTCTGAATCGAATGATCACATGTGGGGTTGCTACCCTGAATACAGATTTGTGTTTTATCTAGACGTTTTCACTTGTATTGGGGGAAATATGTTCTTTTGTAAGATAAAGGGTTATATTTGTTCCAATGTGTGGTCATCAACAATGTGTAATTTGAATAGCCACTTTGTGAGTTCAAAATTAGAAGGAGGATTTATTTAAAAGGAATTTGGTAATTTTTCCTGTATTCAAGCTGGTATTTATTTATTTATTTATTGGTGTTTAAGGTCACATATTTCTGCACATTGGCTAACCATGACTGTGACAGTTTTACGGGTGGAGGAAGCCGGAGTACCCGGAGAGAAGCACCGAGCAACGGCGAGCAACTGTCAGCTCCCCAACATACCAACTCCACACAAGCAGGGTTAGCACCGGTTGAAGACAGGTGCACCATTGACGTGCAGTATGCCTTATTCTAATTGGTAAAGTGCTAAATGTTTTTTTCAATGGTGATTTGTAACATTAGTACTTTTTTTTAACTGGTTGAAGACTAGCTTATATTTGGTGGTCTGATTTTTTATTCAACAATTATTTTATTACAAATTATTGGAGTGTGCCTGCAGGCACTCTCCAATAATTTGTAATAAAAAAAAATTTTAAAACAAAAAATTATTTGTGTTTGACTGAATTTGATACACAAGTAAGGAAAATGTTGGATTTTGCTCTGGTACCCTCATTTTTTGTAAAGCCTTGATAGTGGCTTCTTGTACTCAACCAGTTTAAGGGGTGCCTTCGTTCAGCAATATTTTGTCCATAAATAATTGCATTTATAATAATTGCATTGGCATTCTCCAATAAATTATAACAAAACAATTTTATGGAAACATTTTATTTCTTTTGATAATAAAACAACACTCGGTGCATTACAGTGTAAAGCCTCTAAAGGGGCTTTCAGCATCTTTGTAAAGAGCCATGATAGTGGCTTCAAATACTGAACCAGTCAAAGATAAACTGAGGATTTACTCTATTGTATCCTGTTTGACAGAGCTCATGAGTGCACCACTTTGGAGGTTCAGGGTATAAAAATACACTCAAACTACACACATTTATTTTATTTTCATTCGTTTTTCTTCCCCCAAAACAAATCATGAAACAGCAAGAACAAATCATGTTAAATGTTCTTCACAAAGGTAGGTTCACCCATGCAATTCAGACAAAGTTCAAGGGCAATAACTCTGTAAAGCACAAGTTGAGGTACAGGAAAGCTGTGTCATTCATCTGCTCTTGATGTAAATCATGTACACCAACTTTTAAACCAACATCTTAGGATATGTAAATGTTGTTCACTCCACAATATTTTAACACTTGAATAGCCGATAAGTCTGAAATTTGTTCTCATTTGAGTTGCTAGAATCATTCCACAGTGTGTTTAACTGGTTGAGTGCAGGAAGCCCATATTTGAGTTTTTTCCTTGAGTGCAGGTAACACAACTTAAAGGCTCTATATTCTATGGATGTGCTTCATCTTTTCTTTGACTTCAAGATATTTACTCTCTGCGGATTTGCCTTGCAACAATTTAGGCACTCTCCCAAAAATTGTTACAAGGAAAAGAGATGTGAACAATTTTCCATGAATGAGAAAAATGTAGAACAATACAGATACCAGTTAATTATACCACCCACTTGAAAAGTGGGCGGTATATAGCATTCATGGTGTCCGTACTTCTGTACTTACGTACGTCCGTACTTCCATACGTCCATACGTCCGTGACGCTTTGGGGGTACACATCTGCTATCCGCTACTCCTCTTAAACCAGTGGGTGGATTTCATTGAAACTTACAGGCATTCTTTTCTATACATTATAGATGTGCACCTCCTATTTTGCTTTCAGGTATTTTTACTGTTGTGAAATGTTTCTTGGTTGGAGTGGGTGGTATCTTTAGTGAGCAGTGCTCACAGTAATTCTAGTTACTTTCTGTCATCGGTAGAATAAAATTTGTGCCTAGTGTCTCTTAGATGGAAATCATCTAGGAAGTTGAAATTTGTCAAGATCTTTTCTTTGGAGTTAAGAATCTTTAGTTTTAACCCTCTGCATGCTGAAGTCAAAATAGCAAAATTTCCAGCAGCAAAGTTTTTCCATGGTAACTTAACCAATTTAATCTTGTTTGACAGAGCTCATTAAGCTCTATCAACAAGCCTCGAAATAAGCAATCTGTCATTTTCAGAATGAGGTCCCCAGAGGCTGAATTTGCTGATGCAATCCTAAACAGTGGCCCAATTTATCCTCTGGGTACCTCTTTCCATTTAGGATTGAAACTTTGATTCAAATGCACGGTAGCATCACCAAATTCACCCTCTGGGGACCTCATTTTGCAGATGACAGTCTGCTTATTTCCAGCCTTGTCCATCAAACAAGACTGAATTGGTTAAATAGCCAGTTGCATGATGGACATAAATCTCCCATTAAAATTTTGATATTTTGTCCTCAGTTTGCAAAGGTTTAAGCAGCCAACTGTCTGTGAATAACCAAGATGAGTTAATTACAGTCAATTTATTCTTAGCCAATTATTATTTATTCAATGGTAACTTTCAGTATCTTTGGCTATATCATAGAACTGTTGCGACTATCAATTTTCATAGTCAGCTAATCACCACCATTAATCAGTGGTTAGTTGATTACTAGTCATTTCCCCAAAATTCAATAAACAAATGCTCATATACTTACAAATTTGAAACTGATGACATATGAATGTGTTGAGATGAAGTGGAAATACTGAAATGTCTCCCAATCATATCTTAAATATTTAAACTGAAGAACATTTGCACAAATGTTTCATTTCTGTAACTAATTTCCAGAAATTTTTAACATGAACTTCCATCCATTCCAACACAAGTTATTTAAAACTTAGTTCGAAAGGGGACAAGTGAACTGACCATTGTGTCAACTTTCTCACTTTCACGATTTACGTTTTTCCATTGAGGTTGTTTGAGTGTATAAGACAAGGGGTCAGCCGAGTGGGCGACTTGGGCGAAGAAGTCGCCTTGTCATTCCTCAAGTCGCCTTGGCTTACATTGGGGCGAAATTCAAGTCGCCCTCCAAAACTTCCTTAGGAGACATGGCAGTTTACTGTATTTTCTTATGTTTTATTTTTTATAAACACCCACTTCCGCATTCGCAAAAACAGTAAACACAGCTGCTGTTAAAGTCCATCACACGGCTATGAAAATAGCCTAAACTAGCCCAATTTTATATTTCTGAAAAGAATTGTAATGGCGTAGTCATTCGAACAATATGCCCCAACTGATAGCAACCAGCACAAAATGGCTATTTAAAAACAAAGTGCCAGCCAAAACAACGAATCACACAAGACACGCATCGAGTTAATTAGAATTTATTAAAGTTAACCACCATTTCAAAACAAAAAAAATGTATTGGAGACAGTTCATCCATATCGAAATTGCTTGCGGTTACACTCTGTTCCACTGAAAAATTGGTTGCATTGAAATTCGGCCCGCAATTTGCATTGAATGTTTTTCTTTGAAAACTTGTGAAGTTGTGTTGGAAGGGGGTTAAATGTAATAAGGCTACGATAGAAATCACAGATATTAGGATGGATAAGAATGGCAGACCTTCATTGCACCAATCGCACGTGTCAGTGTAAGATGGTTGACAGAAATTGTCAGTTTTCTGAACAGTGTATTATTACCCAGCGCAGCCGGGAAGGGAGACAACTGAAATATTTTGTCATTTACCTAAGAAATAAATTAACTCAAATTGTTAATAACACTTAATTTACGAAGGATATCGAAAACTTTTTTAACTACGCTTTTCGATTCAGTTAGGGCATTCAGAAACCATGAATGACCCAGCTTTTTATATGAACTTGAAATTTATTTTAAACACTTTAAATATTTAAAAAAAAAAATATACCTTCTATTACAGAGAACACTCTCACCATGGGTAATGCTAAATTTCAAATCCACTGCATTGAGGCAAATACAAAATCAACTGCATGGTAACCTTAGTCATCACTGTTAGGGAAAGAGTAAGGGGGTATTCAGAAACCATGAATGACACAGTTTTTTTGTGGGGTGGGGTGGGGGGGGGAGGGGGATTTTAACCTACATTCTGTTATACACCATCTGACTTAGTTTTGTGTGTGTATGTATGTTTGTATAACTTTATTTATTTTTTTCTCCACAATTGTGTCCTCTATGTTCATTTATTTTGTCACGATGTCATATACGTTTTATGTTTTTTTCTGATTTCTCCTTCATCTTGTCCTGAGTACAGATACTAATCACATGACCATGCTTTAAAGCCATTTTAAATTATGTTGCAATGTTGCACACTTGTGCAGAAAAAAAAGGCCACTCGATATTAGAAGTAACTACATGTAGGTTAATAATCATTCACTTCATTATACAATGCAATTTAAGCCTGACTTGTACCACTGTGAAAATGAATGACGATCGACTAAAATTAAAAACCGTCGCCAACTGCAATAGTAGATGGTTAGTTGACTAATCAAATAATCGCGACAGCCCTACTATATCATGACAACAATACAAGTTTAAAGTGAAATTTAGCCAATTGTTCATAGATATTCCATCCACTTTAATGAACCTTCACCCCGGTAGTGCTTACTTGATGCTATAGTATAAATCATGTGATTTGAAATTTTATTATTTAAATTCTTTTTTATTATTAACTGGATGAGTGCTAGAAGCCACTTTCAGGGCTTTCAGAAAAGGGAGTGTACAAGAGCGAAAGCAGACATTTTCCTGGTTCATGTTTAGTGATGAGCCGATAAGAAGAAAGGCCCGTCATCCGAATGCTGATGTTCTGAAGAATCGGCCGATTGTTGATGCCGATGTCAGATTGTCAGTGTTAATTTCAATAATTTACTGTTAAAGTGTTACTGTTTTTGCACTTTGGAACTACATGATAATTCAAACTCCCAATCCTAGCAGTTTTCAAATTTCAAATGGACCTCCGTTAAGTGCAACTGCATAACTGACTAAACTGAGACATTTCACTGTTAGAAGAAATCAGAGTTTTGTCATTTGGATTACCCCTCTGGCGAAGATAACATGAACCACATGTCATGTGTTTCAGTATTTCTACCTTCTCATTGGTTAAACAGGAATCACCAACATTCATCATTTTGCTGACCCCTCTAGGGATAAAAACATTGTCATGTGCTTAAACAGCAGCGCTTTTGTGTTACAAGGTTGTCGATTGGCTTAATGAATACCGGAAACAAGGTTTGTAACTTTGTGTCCAATTATGGAAAATAAACATACGTTTTCAGGTGGTAAAAGTTTGTGAAGACAACAAAATGTTGTAATTCAAAAACCCACGTGACTCAATTCGGATTACAGCCCTGTTAAAACCGCATGTGTAAGGCTGTAAGCTAAACAAATCGAGGCGTAGCTGTATGAAAATGTTAACAAACTTTTTCATTTTGACAATCGGTGTTTTCAGATGTTTACCACACCTTCTGAAACGATGGCCGTATATAGGCCGATGGCCGATTGTATAGCAATTAATCGTCTCATCACTATTCATGTTTCATGTTCTGCCAAATGCAAATAATATTTTTATATAAATTTGTTTTATTACAAATTATTTGAGAGTGCCTGTGGCCATTCTCCAATAATTTGTAATAAGACAAATTTTGAATAACAATTTAAGACCACCAAAAATAATCTAGCCCTCAACCAGTTAAACATGGGAAATAAATCCACTAAATGCACATGTACTCTCATTTTATGGTGAAATAAAAGACAAGTTTCTGGTGATAATTATTAGATATCCAGACACAACTGAGGGACTACCAAGCCCTGAAAATGTGAATGCAAATACGACTGATTTGGCAGTAAAAACTTACTCATTTATTAAATGTCTTTATTTTTCTTTTTTGTGACACCCAAGATTTAATTTTTGTTTGTTAAAAAGGAAACTGACTTACAACACTAATAAACTGCACAGCCCTACTTTTATATCAGTAAAACATACCTGTTTACCACAGTAAACAAGCATTACTCCATTTCATGGCATTTCCAATGAAAATAACCCTTTACCCAACATAACGGCCAAAACCGGGCAGCGCTATTCACAAAATACACCATTAAATTTTCATTTTTTGTTACAAAAACCTAGCTTATGACCCCTCATTGGAATGAGCTTATTGAGCGCGTTCCAATGAAGGGTCATAAGCTATGTTTGTGACGTAATAAATGAAAAAAAATTAGTTATCCAAGAATTTTGATTGCAAGTGTCGTCTGCTTTTTGTGTTAGGTAAAGGGTTAAGTCTTGTTTTGCCATTTTTGCCTGCCAACTTATTTGCCTTGTGGGTTGAAATCAAAACTTTTTTTTTTTTTAAAATTTGCCAAAATTGAATGCTGCCCTGTTCTTGCTGTTAATTTTGCTGCTCTCTAGCAGCCCAGAGTTATATTTATTTTATTTACTTATTTATTTGGTGTTACTTATTTAAATATTTGTTTATGTATTAATTTGTTTAAGTTGAGGTCACTTTCAGCATCTAGGGTATGAAGTCAAGTTTAGCCAGTCGTTTATACCTACTGCTGGTGTTCCCTTAGGGATAGTGCTCAGTTAACACAACTATAAAAACAAAATAGGCTCAACTAGAGAATTATACAACTTCTCAAACGCACAAAAAAACATCTAGTTTAATGCTGATGACTGACTGATATTTACTACCTCCTGACAATTACTCATACCTCTGAAAAACAATACCATTTGGCCCAACAAGCTAATCTAATCTGTCAATTTGATAGGAGTAACATATTTCAATTCAACTAAATTGCCTTGAAATTTGAAAAATTATGCCCGCAACTGATTTTATCTTGTTTAATAGAATTCTGTAAGCTCTAACAAACAAAATATTCAATCCCTAAATCATTATCAGAAAGCAGGTAATCAAATTTTCACCAAACATAACAGTCACATCTAGCCAAAAGCTGTACACCATGGATATATTAGAAGATTTTTTATTCAGTTAATAGGAGTTGTGGTCACCTTATAACAGAGATGGGTGGTACAGTAGAATCCTCTTAATTGAATATCCATTTTGCCAGTGAAAATTATTCAATTAACAGGAGTATACAATTAACAGGAATTTCGTCAGTTTCCTGTGTTCTGGAGGTAAACTGAGCATTTATTCTATTATATCTTGTTTGACAGAGCTCATAGAGCTCTGTCAAACAAGATATAATAGAATAAATGCCTGTATTGGATGTAGCGAGGCCAAAAAGGTTGATAAATAAGGGGAATTTGGTGCGTGTCACTGTAATTTTTTCGACATATTACAAAAATTTATATACAATTAACAGGAGTTTACTCTACAACCCATATGCAATTAACAGATCAAATTTGTACTAGATGTATGATAAATGGTTTTGTGTTGGGAAATTATATTCAATTAACAGGGATATACAATTAAGAGATATCCAATTAAGTGGGCTCCACTGTATTGGAATTTGAGTTTGGTATCAGTTTCGGTATTTTTCAGGGGTATACCACAGTATCGGTTAGGTATTCAATATCTGACTTGATTGAGATTTGCTGATACAGAGGAACCCTGTTAATTGAATAGCCACTTTGCCCATGAAAATTATTTAATTAACAGGAGTATTCAAATAACAAGGATTGTGCCACAATCCTGTATTCTAGAGATAAACTTAGCATTTATTCCATTATATCTTGTTTGACAGAGCTCCATGAGCTCTGTCAAAGAAGATATATGATAGATTAAATGCCTGTATTGGATGTACTCAGGCCAAATAGGTCTATAAGCAAAGGAAAGCTGAGAAGTGTTGGGGTAAATTCTCAACAGGTTAGAAGATTTTTTTATTCAATTAACAGGAGTTTACTCTATAACCTGTATTCATTTAACAGGTCAAATTTGATCTGGAGGTATGGTAAATGGTTTTGTGTTGGGAAATTATATTCAATTAACAGGGTTATTCAGTTAAGAGATATCCAATTAAGTGGGCTCCACTGTAGTACCAAAGGGGAATTCACACCAAGAAAATACAGAATAAGCTGTTCATGTACCATTCTGCCACAGCACCACAAATGCCACTGCCACTGACCTCAACATTGGAATTCTTTTGCAAACACAAATCTACAGTAATTTTGTGACTTGTTCCAAACACACTTTAACCTTTAAAGGTCTATTCCAGGCTTTTTGTGATCTCAGAGCATGTGCCCTTAACATGCTATTATTAGGAGATATGCTGACACTCGTCAAATCACCCAGACAGTGATTTCTAGTCAAGTCTTGGCTACCCATTAAGACTTCACTGCTGAACAACAAGACATGTACAGGTTGTAGTCTAGTCAGAATTCAGGGCAACTGCCCAGGCCCTTAAAGATGAACAAAACTGAAAAGAAAATTAGGCACTTCTTTCATGAAAATGAAAAGTTCACCTTTTATCAAGTCTCAAAAGGGACTTATAAATAGCGAATGTAGGAAAATTTGAAAGGACAGATGGTTTTGGTATTCAATGTTTGGTTCGCTTTGGTTTTTCAGTAATGCCATAGTGTGTGAGAGGACATGTCATGCTGAACATCCATGTATGATTTCATTCAAATCTATCACGAGCTGAGTTATCATTTGGATGGACAAAAAATGTCCACTTCTCAAAATAAAAATGGGAGAATAACTCTGGAGTGGAATTTGTGGACAGCATAACTCAAAACTTGTCTGCAAGGGCATGGCATGCTGAACATCCATGTATACTTTTATGAATATCAAACTATATTTACCTGTAGAGTTATACAAAGGGAATTGGGCAGATGAATGAAGGGACAGATAATGCCCAGTAAACCCAACATCTCTTCCGAGAGTGGGAATATAATTAAGAAGGTTATTCAATATCCAATAAAGTGGGCTCCACTATACATGTATTCCAAACCAGTGTTTGTGGAAAATATCCGGGCTGGAGATGGTCAATATATCCAAAAACTGAACCGATATCAAAATCATGGGGATACCAAAAAAACAAACTAAACCAATCATTAAATACCGATACCATCTATATTATAAAATTTTCCTGCATTTGCGAAAATATCCGGGCTAGAGATGGTCAATATATCGAAAAACCGAATTGATACCAAAAATCATGGGGATACAGAAAAACCGAATTGAACCAATCATTAAATACCAAAACCATCTAAATGATCAAATTTTCCTGCATTTGCTACTTATAAGACCTTGTTGAGGCTTGACAGCAGCTGAAGTGTTAATTTTTATGAAAGAAGTGACTGATTTTCTTTTCAGTTTTGTTGACCAATAAGGGCCTGTGCATCATCCCGAATTCCCACTAGACTACAACCTGTACATGTTTAATTGCTCAGCAGTGATTTCTAGTCAAGTCTTGGATGCCTGTTGAGGCAGCCAAAACTTGACTAGAAATCATGGCCCAGGTGATTTGTCTATTGTCAGCAGGACCTCCTAATGATGGCAAGTTAGGGGCACATGCACCAAGATTACAAATGCCTGAAATAGGCCTTTAAAGGTTAAGGTGTGTTTGGAATGTGTCACAAAATTACTGTCGATATGATGTATTGGCCAAAGAAGGCCAGTGTTGAGGTCATTGGCAGTGGCATTTGTGGTGTTGTGGTAGAATGATACAAGAACAATTTATTCTGTATTTTTCGGATATGAATACCCCTTTTGTACTATCAACAAATGTCAGACAAGTCAGATATAGAAAAGATACTGTGGTATATCCCCCTAAAAATACCAAAACCGATATCGATTTCAAAATTCTAACACCACCCATCTCTAATTCCTGGCCCTATTATTCTTTCACAGTTCAAGATGCCATGTCAGACCAATACATCCTGTCACAATATACAAGTTCTGCCCATTGATCTCTATACAAATGGACTGCTGAAACATCGTCAAACATCATCATTCAATCAGCACACCTGAAAATTGCATCAAGTCAGTCCACAGGTGTAAGTAACTCCTCTCGACATTTGATGACTTAAAAGCTGTTACGCTGTGAATGTTCCAGTGTAACAGCTTTCATATCATCATACTTCATAGTGTTTACCAAAAGCTAACATGAAAACTAGTAACACGGTTATCAACCTTTCAATACATGTATCAACATTTGTTTTTTTTGTCAATAACAGCCAAAATATTCAATTTTCTTTGTTGTGAAAAATGTGTTCATCATAAACATATTCATTTTTTAAGGTTATCAAACTATATTCTTAAAAATGCAATTGGTAATTATGAGATATCGGAAAAATTGTCTATTTATAGGTAGAAATGCCCCCCTCAAAAACGTGAAAATTGGGACAACTTTCTGTTTGTGACCAATGAGCATTCCATACGTTCAGTAGTATGAAGTGGTTCAGTCATGAGGGCACACAGGATGGAATCCCAGCACAATCATTTTATTAACAAAATGGAAATAAGCAAATGTCATAAGGTGGACAAATCTAACCCTCCCCCCCCCCCCCCCCCCCCCACCAAAAAAAAAGAAGTGGGTCAAAATGGTTATGAAAAATCGTGTGCAACTCCAAATTTTCAACAAAAAGGGGTGCTACTCTTTTGATAGTCAATGAAATTGAGAGAGACAATCTGATTACAAGCTATTGTATTCACAAAATCAGTATCAGGTAAATACCAAATTTCCATTCAAAAGGGGCATAACTCCTACAACAATTGATGAAACTGGGTGAATAATAGGACTTTTTCCCATATAGCTTAATTTTAAAGTACATTCAATTGCCTAGAATTTCAGTTCTAAAATTCACAGACCCTTGAGCACTTAAGGGAATACATTCAAAACCTGGAACAGATCTGACAATTCCAATCAACATAACTGTCTGAGCATTATAGATTCCACAAGTTTCATAACTTTTTTTTCAAAGGTACAGGCATTTTTCAATGAAAGCTTATAAATCAACAGTCACATATCTGAAAGTCAAAGATATTGAATGGAAAGAAAAATTATTGAACAGTCAGTGAATAATTCACTTTATCTTGACCAAATTACATCATTTCTATCAGAGCAAGACAAATATTCATACCAGCGTCAATGATTCCTTGAGCTAGAATGGCACCAAACTTAGCCATCACATCATCATGTTTGTCACTGATAACCTTGGCATATAGTTGTCTGTAATGCTGCATCTGAAAAAAAGATTAAAAAGGACAATATTAACCTTTATTGCACATCTATGCCTTTATTTTCATAAGATACACGCTTTTTCTACAAAACCGGAGCGAACAATAAATGTTTCTGTATTGTCCTTGAACAATACAGATCACGTGTGCAGACTATTTCAATGTTTCTTTTTTTTACTTTTTGGTTATCTTCGGTAATAATTTGTGTTTTTTTTAAGTAAATTGTGGGCGTGCAATAATTACAGAACTGCACATGCATTGAAAGTGTCATTTTTTACTGCATTGGATCAATTTCGTCGGAGGGATAATATTAAACAAGAAGCCAAAGGTTTCGAGTTCAATATTATCCCTCCACCAAAATCGATTAATAATTTTTTAGTAAACTGTAGGCATGCAATAAATACAGAACAGCATATGCGTTCGAACTGTCATTTTTACTGCACTTGATTGATTTTGGTGGAGGAATAAAATTTAACAAGAAGCCAAATGCTTCTTGTTCAATATTATCCCTCTGCCCAAATCGATCTTGTGCGGTAAAAAATGACAGTTCGAATGTGAATGCTGTTCTGTATATTTCAGGAACCGTGTTCAACTGGCTCAAAACTGTCTGGAGCCATATTTTTAACCATTTTAGATATTTTAGTGCCGAACAAAGTGTTTTGGTGCCAAAATGCTAATGGGAGGGGAGGGGTGTTTTTTCAGTCTGGTCCAAATAAATTGAGCAAGTTCTGGAACATAAACTGGTAATCATTTCAAGAGCAAATGGGCAATTGATCACGAAAAACACGCGGCAGAACTCAAAAGATCTGATAAACTCCTTGGTTGGTGCAAAGGGATGTCACAGAAGGTATATCTATGGCACTCGTCCAATTACTGGTCAGGCAGATTGATGTTGGTATGTACACATGTTGTTGAACTTAGATAATAACAGATAAATCTTCTAAAGACTGTCAATACACTGGCTTTGCAGGTCGCAATTCTTTACAAAAGGCAGCATTTAATTAGATAAATATTTTATATTGCTGCAACGGCATGAAGTATTTATCTAACTAAATGCATCCTTTTTGTAAAGTTGACAACCTACAATGTTTTACTGAAGAAAAAACAATCCCTCATTACAACTAACAATTAACGATGAAAGATCATCATAACACTATTTCTAACATCTTATTGACACACTAGCTGGGTTTTAGCGTATTTCGAGAAAATCCATTATTTTTTTCACATTTATTGCCAGCTGACGATTTTCTTGTACTAGAAGTAATAAAATAATTTTTGTTTTGTTTTGTCATCGATCACACTCTTCACTGCTGCAATCGCTTCACTTTACAAGAAAAAGGAACTTTCTCGATAACAAAATTTTTACCAATGAAGATGTTTTGGTGCCAAATCAAATTTCTTAGTGCAAATGGCTGAATTGACACCTGACACTGTGAACACTGTTCAGAAAGTACACTGAGGATATCTATGTTATTTTAGTGAATATCAGGAATTATCTCATGAATGTGGACCTGATAGTTTTAGTGCGAGGGAAAAATAATACGTTCAGGTCCACATGAATGAGATAATTCACAATATTCACTAAAATAGCGCAAATTTTCTTTTTATTGTATTCTATGTGACATTTTACTGTGCAATATTCAGCCCAAATCAACTGCAAACAGTTTCAAGACAATAACAAAGATCTGCTGATAATTCCTTCAAGGCGCCGAAGCGCGACGTCATTTAAGAAGCTACTGAGGAATATTTCTCAATATCCATCGAGTCGATGGATATTGAGAAATATCTATTAGATAATTTGTGATAATTCACAGTCTAGCATATAATAAAGATTTTTTCAGACATTTTGTCTACACTTTTACAGTCTACATCCAGTGGCTTTGAAGTTGTTTCTAGGTTGTGGCTGTTTATAATGTAACTGCAAGGTTTTCCAAGAGGCAGCATGTTGACGAATCTTCCTGTAGCACTAAAATGTGATCAGAGATGAATTGGGACCTCAAAGGTTAAACAAGGTGCAACATTTTAAAATTCAACTGGATCATCAACAAGAGAGGGGTTCCATCCCCATTATCTCAAGAACGCATGACATACAATAAACCTACGCTTATTACAAATGTGCAAAAAATGTCCGGTCATGGGTTAATGTTGACTTATATTCATGCATTTATCACATATATAAAATTTAAAAGCCATAGCAAACGGTGGTAGCCTCCACTCATGTGCATGAAAAGAAAAACAGATCAGAAATGTTCTAAGTCCACACTGACAAAAAAGTCAAATATTGCATTAAAAAAGGCCAAAATCTCAAAAAAGTGTCTGGCGAAGGGTCAATGTTGTTTTATATTGATGCATTTAACATATATGAAATATAAAAACCACAGCATACCAGTGGTAGCCTCCACTCATGTGTAGCAAAACAGGTCCGACATTTTCTACGTAAACACTGACAAAAAAGTCTAACATTGCAAAAACACTCTAAAAATCGAAAAAATATCACTGGTAAGGGTCTGTGGGTAATTCTAAGCCATAGAAACAGAATGAGGTGCATAGTAACAGGTGGGAAAGTCAAAGTCAAAGTGTTCTATTACAATAACTTTAACACAAGTGTTGATGCCAATGCGCTTCGGGTCATGACATAATCTCGCACAACTTCGTAGGGGAACTAAAAATAATTTCTCTGTAAACAATGAAAGAAGAAAAATTTACCCATAAGAGTTCTAAACCAGTTACTGTGGGGAAGAGAATGCAGGCAAGTGAATAATTACTCTCCTCATTTTGATTTTGCAAAGTGAAAAGTTCAGGAGAGATTTTAATCCCTTGCCTAACATGGCAGCCCAAACTGGCCAGCACTATACACAACTAGAGGGGGTATCAGTACCCCGTGGCTCACCAACAGGTGGCCAATGTAAACGGGTGGCTGGAGTAAAAAAAAAAGTTCAAAACCTGCACACAAAAGTCCAAAATTAAAGAAAATAAGCAGCTAAAGGGTTAAATAATATAATAATAACCCCTAAGAAGCATGGAGATATGCTGCAAGGTAAATCTCCACTTGGGAGAAAGGAAAAAAAACCATCAAAACCTGCACGCAAACATCAAAATAAGTCTAAAATTTGATTCAAAGGGTTAAAATTAAGACAAAATACCCTGGAAAAGAGTTAAATGTTATAGTGAACCACCATAGCAATATGCAGAAACTCTACACTTGGAAGAAAGGGAAAAAAAAAACCCCATGAAAACCTGCACGCAAACGTCAAAATAAGTCTAAAAATCTATTCAAAGGGTTAACATTTTTTTAAAAATGCACTGGAAATATATCAATGTTATAATAACCACCACTTCAATATGCAGTGAGGTCAACCTCACTTGAAATTGTTTTTTTTTTTTCACAACCTGTACATAAAAGTAAGAAACTGTAAGCCTAAGTCCAAAAGCTGTACATAAAAGTCCAAAATTGAAGTAATTCAGCAGGAAAAGGGTTAAATAATACAAACATAGCCCTAAGATGCATGTTTACATACAATAGAAAGCATGGACATATGCTGCAAGGTAAATCTCCACTTGGAAGAAAGGAAAAAAAACCATCAAAACATGCACGCAAACATCAAAATAAGTCTAAAATTTGATTCAAAGGGTTAAAATTAAGACAAAATACCCTGGAAAAGAGTTAAATGTTATAGTGAACCACCATAGCAATATGCAGAAACTCTACACTTGGAAGAAAGGAAAAAAAAACCCCCATGAAAACCTGCACACAACTGTCAAAATAAGTCTAAAAATCTATTCATAGGGTTAAAATTTTTTTAAAAATGCACTGGAAAGATATCAATGTTATAATAACCACCACTGCAATATGCAGTGAGGTCAACATCACTTGAAATTGTTTTTTTTTTATCACAACTTGTACATAAAAGTAAGAAGCTGTAAGCCTAAGTCCAAAAGCTGTACATAAAAGTCCAAAATTGAAGTAATTCAGCAGGAAAAGAGTTAAATAATACAAACATAGCCCTAAGATGCATGTATACATACAATAGAAAGCATGGACATATGCTGCAAGGTAAATCTCCACTTGGAAGAAAGGAAAAAAAAAACATCAAAACCTGCACGCAAACATCAAAATAAGTCTAAAATTTGATTCAAAGGGTTAAAATTAAGACAAAATACCCTGGAAAAGAGTTAAATGTTATAGTGAACCACCATAGCAATATGCAGAAACTCTACACTTGGAAGAAAGGAAAAAAAAAAACCCATGAAAACCTGCACGCAAACGTCAAAATAAGTCTAAAAATCTATTCAAGGGGTTAAAAAATTTTTAAAAATGCACTGGAAAGATATCAATGTTATAATAACCACCACTGCAATATGCAGTGAGGTCAACCTCACTTGAAATTGTTTTTTTTTATCACAACCTGTACATAAAAGTAAGAAGCTGTAAGCCTAAGTCCGAAAGCTGTACATAAAAGTCCAAAATTGAAGTAATTCAGCAGGAAAAGGGTTAAATAATACAAACATAGCCCTAAGATGCATGTTTACATACAATAGAAAGCATGGACATATGCTGCAAGGTAAATCTCCACTTGAAAGAAAGGAAAAAAAACCCATCAAAACCTGCACGCAAACATCAAAATAAGTCTAAAATTTGATTCAAAGGGTTAAAATTACGACAAAATACCCTGGAAAAGAGTTAAATGTTATAGTGAACCACTATAGCAATATGCTGAAACTAAAAAAAAATTTGAAAAGCCAAAAATTCAAAACCTGTACACAAAAGTTCAAAATATTTGAGAGCGGACGCCGACACCGACGCTGACGCCGACATGAGGGCTATGCCATAGGCTCACACAACTAACGTTGGTGAGCCAAAAACGACCATACAATTTTTATTTTTTCATTTTTGCTCTAAAAATATAGCTTAGGACCCCCTCATTGGAACAAGCTCATTAAGCACATTCCAATGAGGTGTCATAAGCTATGTTTTAAGCAAATAATGAAAGATTTTAGTTATGCTAGATAATGTTTCACAAGTATCATCTCCTAGTGGGGTCAGGTAACAGATGACTGAAATGCAATGTATAACTTGATGTATAGACATAGTTTCCACCCACATCATGAAGGCGAGTAATTAATTGCTCCCCAAGTGAAGTGGGGAGTGATGCCGAGCAATCACTCTCTTTTCCTGGAAGTCCCTGCTAAACCCTCTGCGCATTGATCTCAATAAGCTCTGTCAAATAAGAAAGAAATGGTTAAATACCAAGTTGAATTATGGGAAAAAATTTCCTGCTTGAAATTCGGCATTTTGACAACAGTGTGCAGAAGGTTAACAGAGCATACTTTGCGAATTCAGGTTGCGAATTCAGGGCTGAATGCCTCAAGACCAAATTCAGGTTTGGAAGTGTTTACGGCCTCAAACATGCATTCACCCCACCCCCACCTCCTCTCCCAAGATCAATGTTAAATAACTGTACACTAACTTTGCGACTTACATGGCAACAATTTGTTGCAATGGACTTATATAATGGAGTGTAAGCACATTTGTTGGAAGGACTGATGTTAGCACATTTACTGGAAGTACTGGGGCATTATGTTTCAGAACATAACACATGCATGGAGGTTTGTTCATGTGCTGTAAATCTGTTTACATATTTTGCTTTGAGATATTTCTGGTTGACAACTGACAATGGCAGTTTGGCCCTATTTACCCTCTTCATACTAATATCGAAATAAGAAAATTTCAAACTGCAAATTGATAGATAGATATATTCTTTATTAACGTGACATGTGCTATCTTTACATAAATTTAAAACAGAGATGTAATGCAAAAGCACCCTGTCAACTTGGCCTATATGTCACAGATACTCTTTCAACTTTCACAATATCGCATGCTCCAAGTACACACACACGCACAGACACGCTGACATATATAAATATTCACCATAACTAAGAAATTAATCCTTTGAATCCTAGTCGTATATTCCAATTTGGTTCAATTGGAAGAGTCCATTTTCACTATTTGGGGGTAGACCAATTAATATTTTCATTGTACAGCATTTGTGGCTGCACATTGAAAATATTGAAAGGTCAACCCCATACATTCAATTAGCACACAAACTACTTAATGGAATTATGACATGTCATGTTCCTAGGCTGGAAAAGCTGAATCTCAGGTTCAAAGGGTTAGCCATACAATCTTGCCTGACAGAGCTCAATTTTACTTTAAAGCTGTGCCTATAGCACTAGTTTATTATGTTCATTATGTTGGGTAAACAATTAATCTTTTGTCCGTTTTGCAGCCTCTCAGGTTCAAAGGGTTAGCCAAACCAATCTTGCCTGACAGAGCTCAATTTTACTTTACGGCTGTGCCTATAGGACTAGTTTATTATGTTCATTATGTTGGGTAAACAATTAATCTTTTACCCAACGGACACAGTATCAAAATTTATTAATTTAATAATTACTTTTTCGAGATTTTTAAAAACTTTCAACAGAACAATATCATACGACTCCTCACTGGAATGAGCTTGTAGAGCACATTCAAATGAGGGGAGCACATGATATGGTTTTGCAAAAACTTGCTGTAAAAAAAAAAAAAAATTTTCAACTGCTCAATTTGTAAATTACAAAGACGGATGCGACAAATTTATTCAGTAAAAGGATTAAGTGCCTAACTCAAGGACACAATGCAAGTTATTTTAACTTAATTGAAGCATTTGACCTCATCAAAAGTCAGGCCAGCCAATTGGCTGCTACTCTTCTCTCTCATGCTCCACCCAACAAATACACATGACTATCATCTGCAAAATGCAAGGTACAGGGTGGTTAAAATATTATCTTTTGGGGTTAAATATATGAAAATTCCGAACTCCTCTCATCAAAAGAAGAAAAAAAAAGGTTTTTAAATAGAATAATCAACAAGGGTCACTTTATCAGACTAATAACTGAACAAAATTCACTAGTTACACAAAGATAACAGCCATTGAGAAAAAACACAATCCTTCAAATGTTCTGGGTCATTCAATCATCAATCAGATGGGAATAAACATGAATGATAATGTTTGTAGTTTGAGTTCAAAGAGAAATTACACAAACTCTCCTGACAGTCGTTTCTTTACAAAGCTCGGCAAGAATTATTATCTCACCCTTCCACGGTGTTCAATCAATCTGAGAGGGCCAGAATACTAGCAGCACAGCCATCAGTGGGGGGTGAGGGGACATGGTTCTTCCCACTTTTCTGAAAATTGTCAACCCAATACACATTTATGCCTGGAATTCATAAAACGGATGATTCATGAACTTTTACCCTGATATTTAATGGGTCATTTTGCTTTAGTTATATCTCTTTTTCTGGGTACTTAGGCCTTGAAAAAAAAGAACCCAGAGTGAATAATAGGCATGAAAAGTTAATTTTTCTGTTATGACTTGAGTTGCTTGCTCCATCCATGACTGTTAATAATTCTCAATCTGGCCACAAGCTAATTAATTATTTTTTCGGTTTGCCCACCATCCCAGGAAGTAAAACAATAGTTTGTTTTTAAAAAGTGAACAGTGTAATACTATTAATAATTGCTATATACTGATGCAATTACTTCATTAACAAGTGAAGTTAGTTTGTTTGAGTGCTGGAAGCCCATCTGTGCACATTATTCCAGAGTACAGGTAACACAAATTAAATGTTTAATTCTATCGTGTGCTACCTATTATCTGTGTAGTTATTTAGTCAATATGAATTTGCCTTGTTACAATTTATGGGAGAGCACCTATAGGCACTCTCCCATAAATTGAAACAATGCAAAGACATGTGAACGAATTTTGACGACTGAGAATAATTCAACATCATGCCAGTTAATACATACATATATGATATGCACACAGGGAGGGTATTTTTTTTTTGCTCATATTTGCTTCCTTGAAAATAAATAATACAAAATAAAATCCTCCCCCCCCACCCCAATTTAAATAAAAATTCTGATGATAATCTTGGTATTGATTTTTTATGGCCTTATGTCTGTAGATTTTAATGAAACTTTTATGAATGAAGTCTCATAGTATAATTTCTTACATTTATTAAAACTATATTATTTATTTATTTATTGGTGCTTACGGTCACATACTTATGCACCATGACTAATCATTGTCACGCTATTTGGGGCCAAGAGTTGGGATTACAACTTTTTAATTTTTTTTATGTAATTTAACTTGGACTAAAGTATACACAAGTCCTAAGATTTGTGGAAAAAAACACAAATCACAGTAATATGAAGAAGATTGCTGGTGAAATCTATGGGGGCCTACGATTAAATAATATTTATTTGCTTGTGTCACGCTATCTGGTTAAATGGTCAATTAGAAATAATGCGGTCAACTTAACCTCTAATTAGCTAGAATATTGTTTCGCATTGTCGAAGCAGACATAAGTGAGCGTACACATGTGGAACATGATAAGCGATTTTCTCTTGATGGTTGCACTAAACCAATGTATCATCCTGTCCATCATGGATTTGATTTAGTGATTGTTCACGGGTAATTTGAAAGTATGCAGTTTAATCGTGTTCTGGCCGTTTCAGACAATCATTAAAATGTCTAGTTGTTTCAAAAGTGGCATATCTTACCAAGCCAGGAGAGCTCCGAGATATGTAGCCAGACATCACAGAACATGAGCTCATAGTAATAAAAGTGTCCACGAAATGTCAAGCGAGTCTAACTCAAACAAAATACACATTAATATCTCTATCCATATCGAATTATAAAGCACTTGTTAAATCAAAATTAATATGTTTAAACTTTGCGTTCTGAGTGTATAAAGAGTGAAACAGAATTCTGAGGTGGGCAGTTGGCCTGAGGGCACTCAGAGAAGGTCCAAGTTTAGCCTTGGCCGTCGAGGGTCATAGGCACCGAGATTGAATGTCCACATATTGTCGTAACCCTGTGAGGACTGTAAGGAACCGATAGTAGTTCATTAACAGTTGTGACCCGTAGTGGCCTAGTAGCCAAAGAAGTAAAAGCTGTAACGTTGAGGTCTAGAAACCGTATTAAGAGCTTGAGTAAGTGCTTGAATAGCTCGCGAGATAAGATAGTTTTAGGCGGTGATGTTGAGAGCACTTTGCAGAATATATTTATGTAAGCTTTGTAAGCATATATTTGAAGGCGAAGAATAACTTAACCCCGTGAGAGCCAGGCAAGGCGCAAAGTGATCGTGAACTGTGGTAGACACCGATTGAATTGTGATTGAACTGTGAGAATGCTGATAGAGTCACACAAGCAGAACATTATATGTGTTAAGCCCGAATGACTGTGAAGTTAACCCTGCAAGGAGGAAGCAATGAGAAGTGAATAGACACTTTGTATGTATCACAAACCGTGAGAAAATGAAGATGATGTGAGGCTGATCCAGTGGACACAGCTAGCTGTGGGAGACGTCGTGGGCCCTAAAGAATGAACTTTTATCCACGTAATTAGTGTATTCTCAAGAATAATTTTGTGAGTAATTTGTTTCATATTTTATTTCTTCGTACCTGTAAATACATAATCTTTTAAGTGAATTATCGTTGATCACCCTTTGGTGTTGTAAGCCACAGGCACCTTCAGGAATCCTCTAACAGTCCCAAGCGGACAGGGCATTGAAAATGTGGCAAGGTTTACGTTCAAACTGGGGTTCAGATGACAGTCACTGACTGTCGGCTGAGCACTGATAACATAAATTTTCCTCCTTCATTTCGAACATCAATTTAACCCCTGTAATCCTGCGACAATCATGACCGTGTCAGTTTTAAGGGTGGAGGAAGCTGGAGTACCCGGAGAGAACCACCGAGCATCAACAAGCAACTGTCAGCTCCTCAACATTCTAATTCTGTTCAACCTCCGCTCAAGCAGGGTTACACTGGTTGAAGACATGAGCACCACTGATGCGCAGTACACCTTAGTACACGGCGTCATCATGCCCCCATATAGGCAACAGGGATAAAGAGCCTTGCCCAAGGACATAACACGGGTCATCCCATATGGGGATCGACCTCTGGACCTCTAGCATAGAAGTCCCACAGTCTAACACTGAGCCACCACGCTCCCAAGACTATAACAGTAATCCGTCTTAATGACCCCCAACAAATACTGTATTAACAATCTACATGCATTGCTGACTCCAACTTAGAAAACAATAGGAGTCAGAAAATTAGGACCCCTGTCCAACCCCCCTTAAAAATGGTTGTGCAGTTTTGAAAACTGAACTTTGAGGTGGAGGCCATGAATTTGATCCCACCCAGAACAAGGCAGAATATTTCCAGAGAATCTTTCTATGAACAATCTTAAATGTACACCACTGAAGGAGGCTGTATATAAAATATCAAATCCTTGTAGACAGTTGTTTATGAAAAGATTGTTCTGTGTTTTTCCCATTACCAACAGTCAGAAAAGGGGTGCCCATAAAATTCTGCCAACACAACCAATAGCAGTGTTTTTAGACCAATTACTTCTATTTCCATTAAGGAAGCTTCATACCATATTACAAATATCTGTAAAGTAGAGTTCTGAAAATAAGGGCCTTTGATTTTTTTTTCTATTTTTAGCTTCAGGAGTTTCCATGATGGAAAATATTTTTTGAATAAATCAATTACATGTTTTTGCCCAATAATACTGCATACCAAATTTGGTAAAATTTGCCAACCGGTTCAGAAAACAGAAATCTGGATAGGGGCCATGAATTTTGCCCCTCCTGGGCAGAGACCAAATACTGCACAATAAATGTTCTTTGAACAAACTAGAATCTTGGTTACACTAAAGGAAGTTGCATACCAAACCTCAAAGCATTGTGACTAACCAAATTGGGATTAGAAACCTCTATTTCACAACCTTGGAAAGGTATCCCCTGAAGAGAGTTTGTGCCAAATTTGGTTGGATTTTGTCCAGTGGTTCTGAAGAAGACTGATACACAAATGCTGATGGATGATAAATTCCAAGTGATGGCGAAAGCTCACAATCACTTTCAGTCAGGGGAGCTAAAAATATTGGAAGTGTTATCTGCTAGCAGCATAAGGGGAAGGGTTCAGTCTTAACTATGCTATCTATAAACAAGAGGCCCCAGGGGGCCTGAGGGTGCTCACCTGACAAGGTAGTCTAAATATCAAACCAGGTACTTGACTTGAATAAGCTGCATACGCCCCTCCTGAGAAAAGCATATACCAACCAGATGAAGCGATTGTGCCCACACAATACACAGGATTTTCCTTCTATTTTCAGTTCCTGCACATTTACGTCCCAAAATTGGGATAAACGCATAAAAAACAGATTTTTTTTTTATTTTTGTTTGGAAATTTTTGAAGTTCCAAACAAAATATTTTCCGACTAAAATTTTTTTTTTCCTTAAAATTTACCAAAACGCATAAAAAAACAAAAAACTAATTTCTGGATTTTGGTCCCACCGGGACCCCAAATTTTCAGAGTAAAAAAAAATTTTTTTTTCTCTTAAAATTGACCAAAATGCATAAAAACAAAAAAAACTCATTTCAAAATTTCTAAGTCTGGACCGGGACTCCAAATTTTCAGCCTAAATGTGAACCCAGGGACATGGATTGAACAAACTTGTATTTCACCCCCCTAAGCATGCTGCTGTAGCTGCATACCAAATATAACAAGATTCTTATTGGTAGATCTGAAGAAGAAGATTTTTAAAGAATATTCCTCATACTGCACTAATTTGAACATTTGGGCTCCTATAGGGAACTCAAATATGGACCAAGGGATTTGATTTCAACAAATATGTGAATCAATGTTCCTAAGATGTTATATGTAAAATATGAAAGCTTTTGGAGCAGTGGTTTGGAAGCAAACGTTTCTTTAATTTTTTCCCATTGCCCACAGTGTTAAAAAATGCTGACTCAGCATTTTTTCAAAGTCACGAAAAAGTACCTTATGAAAAAACCGATGGCAATATTTTTTTACCATTCCTGTCTGTTGGTCCCAAGGAAGCCTCATGCCAAATAAAAATTCTTAGTGCCGTGCAGTTTTGGAGATATGGACGTTTTCGTCTTTTTCTATTTTTTGGCTCCTGAGGTTCCCACGGGGCTGCATGAAAAAATCTTTGGCATAAATCAAGTACTTATAACCCAATAACACCTCATATTAAATTTGGTTCAAATTCGCCTCTCAGTTCAGAAAACAGAAATTCTGGGCGGGGCAAAAATTCTTGCCCCTCTCAGAACAAAGGCAAATATTGCCCGTCAAACTTCTCTTGAACAAACTTGAGTCTACACCTCAAATGGAAGCTGCATACCAAATATCAAGTCTCTGCTACGGCTGGTTCATGAGAAGAAGATTTTTTAAAATTTTGTGCATTTTGGCTCTCACCTTGACATTCACATCCCGGCTACTACTGTTTAGTGAACAAAATGCCATCACTGTCTAATCACCTTACTACTTAATTCAAAACCTGTGCTACATCTGATGATTTTACATTTTTCTGATGGACCAAGCAGATCATTAATGTATACAGATATATTATTTACATCATTAAGATGTTTATTTTCTGCTTTTCAAGCCACGGAAAAACAAAGTGCCACGTCAAAGGTATCTCCCGCCGAGCAGAAACTGTAAAAATCGAAATTAAGTTGAAAAAAGCAGAAAAAGGCCCATGACTCTACAAAAAAAAATGGACAAAACCTGTCACTTGTGAATATTCTTTCTCCCATGGTGGTCTATCAGCATACCAAAGATCATTTCAATCCAACAACCAATGACTGAGAAAGGAAGGTCCATAGTTGTTATGGATGGACGGACAGATGCACAGTACAACGAACAGATGGATGGATGAACGAACAGATGGACAGAATGCATTTCTATATCTCCAGTAAACTTTGTTTTGGCGGGGGAATTTATTTATTTAAGGTTTAACGGCACTTTAACAGCCAAGGTCATATCGTGTCGCTGACCGTTTTATGGGTGGTGGAAACCAGAGTACATAGAGAGAACCACTGAGCAACGACGAGCAGCTGCCAGCTCCCCACCATCATAACTCCGCACGACAGCACAGGCAGGGTTAGATTGGTTGAAGACATGTGTACCAATGACGTGCAGTGTGCCTTAGTACACAGTGTCATCGAGCATGTGGACACTCAAGGTTAAGTGCCTTGCCCAAGGACACAATGCGGGAGTCCAAGTTGATCGCTCAGATGGTCACCCATCCAAGGACTAACCAGGCTCAAAGTTGCTTAACTTCGAGGTTCTGACGAGAACCGGTTACCGCAACGCCACCGCACCCTTGGCGGGGAGGATAATAATATTTATAAATTTGGGGTTAGGAAAATATTGTCATGGTAGTTGAATTAAACCAGTACAGTAACTAGAACTTAAAAATAGGTGCAGTTTTGTGTAAAATGTTGTGAGCTTGCTGAGCTTGTTCCAGTATGAGGTAATCAACTGTTTCGGAGCAAAAAACTGAAAAAATAAAAAAAACTTCAATGGCAATTATTGTGATATGGCTGTTACATTAGGCAGAAAGGTTAATGCAGCAAGCCACCATGCTCAATATGAGTCAACAGAGTCAGGTTCTTGCTCAAGGACACAATGTCAATGACTCAGACTAAATTCCAACACACAACTTCTAGATCTCAATTCTGACATACTGACCAATGGGCCAATGCACTCTATTTTAAAAGGTTTCAGTCTACATCACCATATTCTTGTATCATAAGTCAAGAACTTCAATATTGGACCCTCGCATCAGATTGCTCATTTACTCTGACAACCTGCATTTTAGTGAAGTGTTTATTTTCTGGCCTTTTTCCAAGCCCCAAAACATGCAGCACAAACCGGGAGCACAGTGGGTCAGTGTTACAGGATTGGACTTCTAAATCGAAAGGTATGTGGTTTGATCCCCACCAGGGGTAACTGCAATGTGTCCTTGGATGAGCACTTAATCCTGATTACCCAAGCAGGGGGCACAGATTCATTGTGTACCAAGGCATAATGCATGTTGATGGCACACATGCCTTCAACCTAGGGATCTGCGAATCACAATTTTTTTTTTCGAATCAAATCTCGAATCGAATCTTGTATTGGATATCGATATTGAATCAAATCTCAAATCGAATCTTAAAAGACAAGTTATATTGTATTGCACAAAATGGAAGTTATACTGAACACTGTGATGTCCCTTACAAGACTGTCTTAACACCTTAAACAAACAAATATTCTGTGTAGAGCCAGCACTGAAACAGGTAGGATGATTATCCAAAGTTTTAGTTTTTAAAGGCTTAGCTTGTTACTATTCACCACAATCTGTGACAAAGACTGCTCGCAAAATTTCACCCACTTAGCATCAATCAATATTTTACCTTCGATTCGGCGCATGGAAAAGTGATATATCCTGAGATGAGACAGTGCAGGAGGCAGGCTGCAATGGGGATATGTTTGGGGATGTACATTAAATTGTGCAACTGCTTCTGTTCTTCATTACATCCAGCATTCCATCTGTATTTCTATTTACACTATGACAGAACTGTACGTTGTAGCAGCATCACTTCCACAAATGATGTTGCAGAGAATGTTCGGTCATCTAAGAATCTCTCCCGACTGGGGATCAAACCTGTGACCTCCGGTATGAGAGACCAGCATACAAATCCCCTCAGGCACCACATCATTCTCTTACTCCAGTCTGTTTGTATGGGTGCGAAGTGACTCAGTGTGAAATGGTAAAGGAACGAAATGACCCAGGGATGTAACTGGTAAAAGAACGAAAAGACCCAGTACCCTATCAGTCAGTCATGCCCGACAACAGTCTTTGTAACATGTCGCATTGATAATAACATTGATTATAGTCGATGGCACTGCTGGACTTCTATTTATTTATTTATTGGTGTTTAAGGTCACATATTTCTGCACAATGGCTAATCATGACCATGACAGTTTTATGGGTGGATGAAGCTGGAGTACCCACAGAGAACCACCGAGCAACGGCGGGCAACAGTCAGCTCCCCAACATACTAACTCCACACACGCAGGGTTAGCAATGGTTGAAGACAGGTGCACCATCGACATGAAGTACGCCTTAGTACACAGCATCACCAAGCCCCCACATGGGCAATGGGGGGTGAAGTGTCTTGCCCAAGGACACAATGCAGTTGCTGCAGGTGGGATTCGAGCTGAGGACCTCTCAGCTTGCAGCCTGCACCTCTGCCTACTGAGCCACCATGCCCCCACTACCAGACTTTTAATTTTTAGTCTATTTTTGCAGATGGGATTGTAAAGTTCACAGTGTTAATGTGTTACTATTACCACAATGAAAGTGTCAATGACACTGTAGCTCAACTTGTCAAGACAAAGACGTGTACATGTATAGTATGTGACACAGCAATGACAAACATCTAGGTAATGACCTGATAACAAAGGTACATATAAAGTATTGTAACAGTCTGTACATAAATACTGACCGTTGCCTGTAACAAATTTACGCTAACACAGAAATAACGAGGGAAGATAGTCATGATATTTATTATAATCTATGATAGATGCAGATTGCTGCTGCTGACAAGATGGCTCATACACAAGTGAGCCGAGTGAAATGAAATGAGTATTTACATATGTACATAGTCACGGTGCTCGCTGAAGCTGGCACGAGTTAAAAGGTATGCTGAGTGGGAGAAAAATGGGGGCTCTCCGAGCTAGACAGGTATTGGCACCTCTGCGCATTTCTGTGTGGGAATGAGCAGACGTGTCTACCTGGGGCCAAGAGCTAATGTGTTTCCCAGTTCCTTAGCTGCGCGCAGATACGCGACTCTGAATGTACACCCGCTACTGTGCTCTATGGGCGCAGAGTGGTGGCAGATAGAGTCATGTTTGTTCTCATAGCACAGTGATAACAAAGGCACCCCAAAACACACTCATTCCTGTCCCAAGGTGAAAACAAAGGTACCCAAGAAGTTTCGTGAAGATCAGTTCACAAATATGAGCTGTGTAGAAGTTGTGACAAAAAACTGATTGGACCTAATTTCGGTACAAAATGGCCACTGGCAGCCATCTGGAATTTTGGACCACACTCAGAAACACTCGTTCTCATCCTAAGGTGATAACAAAGGTACCCAAGAAGTTTTGTGAAGATCGGTTCATAAATATAGCCTCTAGCCCGAGCCGTATTGACATGTGCACTTACTGTGTATAAGTAGCACTGAATAAATCAAAGTTCATCTAATTTGCATAATTTCTGCACGAGAAAAAAACCCGTACTATATGTGATGTATTCCATGTTACTAAACATTCATACAAAAATTTATTCAAATCAGAACTTTCATACAGAAGTTCTGTACAAAAAACTGATTGCACTAATTTTGGTACAAAATGGCTGCTGGTGGCCATCTTGAATTTCGGACCACACCCAAAAACACTCGTTCTCATCCCACGGTGATAACAAAGGTACCCAAGAAGTTTCGTAAACATCGGTTCATAAATACGGCCTCTAGCCTGAGCCGTATAGAAGTTGTGTACAAAAAACTGATAAGACCTAATTTCGGTACAAAATGGCCACTGGCAGCCATCTTGAATTTTGGACCACATCCAGAAACACTCGTTCTCGTCCCAAGGTGATAACAAAGGTACCCAAGACGTTTCGTGAAGATCAGTTCATAAATACAGACTCTAGCCCGAGTCGTATTGACATGCGTACTTACTGTGTGTAAGTAGCACTGAAAAAATCAAAGTTCATCTAATTTGCATAATTTCTGAACGAGAAAAAAACCTGTATTATATGTGATGTATCCCATGGTACTAAACATTCACACAAAAAATTATTCAAATCAGCACTTTCATATGGAAGTTCTGTGCAAAAATCTGATTGCACCAAATTTTGTACAAAATGGCTGCCATTGGCCATCTTGAATTTCGGACCGGACCCAAAAACACTCGTTCTCGTCCCACGGCGATAACAAAGGTACCCAAGGAGTTTCGTAAAGATCGGTTCATAAATACGGCCTCTAGCCCGAGCCGTATTGGCATTTGCACTTACAGTGCTGAAAGTAACACCAAAAAACATCAAAGTTAGTCTAATTTGCATAATTTACGCACGAGAAAAAAACCCGTATTATATGTGATGTATCCAATGGTACTAAACATTCATACAAAAAATTATTCAAATTAGAGCTTTCATATGGAAGTTCTGTACAAAAAACAGATTTCTGCATTGTCGGTACAAAATGGTGGCTGGCAGCCATCTTGAATTTCGGACCGCACCCAAAAACACTCGTTCTCGTCCCACGGTCATAACAAAGGTACCCAAGAAGTTTTGTAAAGATCGGTTCATAAATACGGCCTCTAGCCCGAGCCGTATCCAATTGTTGACGGACTGACGGACGGCCAGACGGACGATGGGCCATGGCATAAGCTCAAATTTGGCTTCGCCAAAGTTGAGCTAAAAATGCACAATTAGTTGTATCCAACTGGACTCTTTCCAAACCGAAAATCATTATTCATTGATAAGTTGGTCCCAGAAATTAACAGCACACCGTGGACGGAAATGTAACAAATTGCAATAAGGAATCAATCTCGAAGCAGACGTATGATATCGATATCGAATCGAATCTCGAATATTTGCAGGACCCTACTTCAACCAATGCTAACCCTGCTTTTGTGGAGTTAGTAGGTTGGGGAGAATGAGAATTGCTTGCTGCTGCTAAGTGGCTCTCTACAGGTACTCCAGCTTCCTCCATCCATGAAACTGTCCGACACAAGGTGATCCTGGCTCTTGAAAGTGTAAACTCCAATAAAACAAAATAAAACAATCAGCACAAGCCAAGAACTCAAATGAAAGTGTGCATAACAATGTAGCTCAACTTGATAGTTAATTTAATTAGGCACCGTGGACAGGCCTCGTTTGTTTGACTGGTAGAGTGCTAAATCTTTTTACTCATCCAAATTTGTTCACATGTCTTTGCCTCATTACAATTTGTGGGAGAGTGCCTAGAGGCACTCTCCCACAAATTGTAAGAAAGCAAATCCATACAGACTAAATAATTTCACTTCAAAGATAATAAGGGGAACATCCACCAATATGAAGCCTTCATGTTTTGGTACCTGCACTTCAGAACAAGAGGCCCCAAGGGGCCTGAAGCGCTCATCTTGAACAGAACACAATTTAAACAGAGTCCAAGAATGAGTCTACATTAAGCAAGCCATCTCCATAGGCTACACTGTCAATCCTTGAGTCCCTCAGGAGTGACAAAAATAATCTGGGCATCATGCCTTTTTGTCAGTTGATCATAAAATAAAATGTAGAGCTCCCCTATGAAGCCCCTTGATACAACCTATGTGGATTAATCTTAGTACCTCTAGAGGGTACTGAATACAAAATTTTCAATTCTTCAGCAAAATGCCCAGTTCTGGCGCCCATAGAGAGCCCAAATATTAACCCAGGCTCTTGATTTGAACACAGTTAAATCTGACTTCCTTAGAGATGTTGTGTACCAAATATGGAAGCATTCGGACTGTTGGATCTGAAGAAGAGAAATTGTAAAGAAATTTCTTCGAATTGCACTAAGTTCAAATCTGATCTACCATAGCAAGCCCAAATATTAACCTATGGATCCGATTTGAACAAACTTGAATCTGACCCCCCTAGAGATGTTGTATACCAAATGTGAAAGCATTCTGACAAGTGAATCTGAAGAAGATTTTTGAAGAAATTCCCTCATATTGTACTAAGTTAAATTTCATGTTCCCATATGGAGCCCAAATATTAACCTAGGCGCTCGAATTTAACAACCTGGAATCTGACCCCCCTAGAGATGTTGTATACCAAATATAAAAGCATTCCGATGGTGGATCTGAAGAAGAAGATTTTTAAAGAAACTTCCTCATATTGCACTAAGTAAAAATTTGGGCTACCATAGTGAGCCCAAATATATACCTAGGGATCTGATTTGAACAAACTTGAATCTGACCCCCATAGAGATGTTGCATACCAAATATCAAAGCATTCTGACTGGTGGATCTGAAGAAGAAGATTTTTTTTAAATTACCCTCCATATTGAACAAAGATAAAATTTGGGCTTCCTTAGGAAGCCCAAATATTAACCTAGAGACTTGGTTTGAACAATCTAGAATCTGACCCTCATAACAATGATGTACCCATGTACAATGATGTATACCAAACATTAAAAGATTCTGACTGGTGGTTCTGAAGAAGAAGATTTTTAAAGAATATTCCCCATATTACCCTATGTTAAAACTTCGGGCCCCTGTAGAGAGCCCAAATATGAACCAATGAGCTTTATTTCAACAAACTTTTATCTGACCCCCTATGAATGCTGTATACCAAATATAAAAAGATTCTGATGATTGGTTCTGGAGAAAAGATTTTTTTTAATTTTTGCAAATATGCTGACTCAGCATTTTGTCGATGCCCATTACAGAACACCCTAACATAACTGATGTGAATTTTTTTTACCATTCATTTCTACTGGTCATAAGGATACTTCATACCAAATAACAGCTCTCTGTTCCGTGGGGTTTGGGAAATATGGGCGTTTGAAAATATTTCTATTTTTAGCTCCCAGGGTTCCCATGGGGATGAGGGAATTTTTTTTTGCATGGGTCAAGTACTTATGACCCAATACTACCACAAACCAAATTTGGTTCATACCGGACCATTGGTTCAGAAAATAGAAATTTTGGGCGGGGCCAAAAATCTTACCCCTCCTATTACAAAGCCAAATATTACTTCACGAACTTCATTTGAACAAACTTGATTCTACACCTCATATGGAAGCTCCATGGCAAATATCAAGTTATTGTACACACTGGTTCTTGAGAAGAAGATTTTAAAAATATTTTGGAGCATTTTCCCCCACTCCCTCCCTATGGGGCTGGGCATGTTGAATTGAATAAAAATGAAATGCCCCTTTGGGACCATCACTCACACAAACTTTCACTTGAATTGGCCCAGTGGCTTTGGAGGAGAAGACCAAAACATGGTGTTGACGGACAACGGACGACAGACGACAGACGGAGAGCGATGAGATCAGCTCAGGTTGACTTTGTCAAGATGAGCTAATAAAGCCCAAATATGGGCTTCCAGCACTCTACCAGTTAAACATTTCTGTCACATGGACTGGTTTTCTTACCTGTCGCTTCAACATTTTCATCTGAACACTGGATACTCGAGTGAATAACATGACAAATTTATGAAAAAACTGTGTATATTTGTGTTTAAAATCTATACTGCATACACACTATATGCCTATCATTTGTCACTGAACAAAAGCTGTTGGCCTTCTCATGAAATCATTTTTAAAACCCTAGCCCAAGCGTAAACTATTATTTCATCATCAGATATGTTTTGTTGTTCAACTGTGTTTTAGTTTTGTTTAACTGTGAAAAAACTGCAATTGACCATTGCAAAACCATATTATGGGGGGAAAATTTATGACAGTCATAGCTCTTTTAAACTGGATACTGGTCAAAACATCCTCTAACTTTGGTCAATAAGTTACCCAATATTGGTCAAAATGGCCCTCATAAAGGTCCCTCACAACGGTCAAATGTCCCCAGAGGAAAGAAATAATTTTTTTAAATGTTCAAAAATGCCTGAAATGAACATATATTAGTTTTTAATATTCTATGATTATTGTGAAACATTTCCAGAATTAGAAAATATTTGTTTTTGTACTTTTTAAAACTGTTCCGATTATGCAATGAAAGTTGTTTTCTACTGCTCTGCACCATCCGCAGCATGAACAGTGAGCAATGCCAGGGGAGGTTTTAACAAATGTACTTTTAATGTAGAGGTATTTTTGCCCAAGATCTGAGTAATGGAGGACGTTTTGACAATTTGTTTAGGGGATGTTTTTGCTTTGGGATGTGTTGACCAGTATACTACAAATGTTTAACGGTGATCAACAAAACAAGGAATTGACCAAATGAATGATCAACTGACCAATCATTTGTTTAATTTAATCACAAATGGGTATTTCATTTTCATGTCTTTCAATGAACACAGACACACAAATTTTCCACAAGGCACAGCTCAATACTACTTGGTGGTGACCTGGGGAGTGTGAACTCATCACCGATAAACCGTTTAGTTGAATTTGTTTGGAATGTTTTTCAGCTGTTTTTTGTGTGAGAGTTTCGATGTGTGTATGTTTATTGAACAAGGCGATTGTTTTTCTGTTATGTCTGTGATTTCTAAATGTAACAAATTGGGAATGGGAAAGTTTGAAGAGTGGATGTGTACATGCTCAGTCTAGGTTCTTAACCCTTTACCCAACGAATCGCCCGCATCCGCCCGCGTAATATGCAAATTCAGCAGCTGAAAAAGTATTCAAACAATTTCAACAAAACCATATCATGTGACCCCTCTTTGGAACGAGCTCGTCAAGCTCGTTCCAACGAGGGGGTCATATGATATGGTTTTATTGAAATTGTTTGAAAAATTTAAAAAAATTATATTAAAAATAATAAATTTTGATATCGTCTGCATTGGGTAAAGGGTTAACCAATAGAATTACTGCAAGGCTAAGTAAAATAAATTCAGTTCAGAATTCCCTGTTCTTTTATCAACTGAAGCATCTGATTGGTTCTATTTGTAAGCTGAGTGACATCAAAGCAGGGGAAGCCAGTAATCATTTGATATAATGTTCATTGCAGTTTTTTTTTCTTAGATGTTAAAAAAAATGAAAGTGTCAATGACACTGTAGCTCAACGTGTCAAGACATGTACATGTATAGTATGTGACATAGCAATGACAAATATCTAGGTAATGGCCTGATAACAAAGATACATATAAAGTATTGTAACTGTCTGTACATAAATACTGACCATAGCCTGTAACAAATGTATAGGTAAAGTATTGTAAAGGTGGGTGACAGTCAGATGCTAAACTAGAAAAGAAATCTTTGAGTCCCAGAGTGGGTCTGACTGAACCCCAAAATATTTGTTCTCATAGCACAGTGATAACAAAGGCACCCCAAAACACACTCATTCCTGTCCCAAGGTGAAAACAAAGGTACCCAAGAAGTTTCGTGAAGATCAGTTCATAAATACGAGCTGAAAAGAAGTTGTGACAAAAAATTGATTGGACCTAATTTCGGTACAAAATGGCCACTGGCAGCCATCTGGAATTTTGGACCGCACTCAGCAACACTCGTTCTCGTCCCAAGGTGATAACAAGGGTACCCAAGAAGTTTTGTGAAGATCGGTTGATAAATACAGCCTCTAGACTGAGCCGTATTGACATGTGCACTTGCAGTGTATAAGTAGCACTAAATAAATCAAAATTCATCTAATTTGCATAATTTCTGCACAAGAAAAAAACCCGTACTGTATGTGATGTATTCCATTTTACTAAACATTCATACAAAAATTTATTCAAATCAGAACTTTCATACAGAAGTTCTGTATAAAAGACTGATTGCACTAATATTGGTACAAAATGGCTGCTGGTGGCCATCTTGAATTTTGGACCACACCCAAAAACACCCGTCCTCATCCCACGGTGATAACAAAGGTACCCAAGAAGTTTCGTAAAGATCGGTTCATAAATAAGGCCTCTAGCCTGAGCCGTATAGAAGTGTGTACAAAAAACTGATTAGACCTAATTTCTGTACAAAATGGCCACTGGCAGCCATCTTGCATTTTGGACCGCACTCAGAAACACTCGTTCTCGTCCCAAGGTGATAACAGAGGGACCCAAGAAGTTTCGTGAAGATCGGTTGATAAATACAGCCTCTAGCCCGAGCCGTATTGACATGTGTACTTACTGTGTGTAAATAGCGCTGAAAAAATCAAAGTTCATCTAATTTGCATAATTTCTGAACTAGAAAAAAACCTGCATTATATGTGATGTATCCCATGGTACTAAACATTCACACAAAAAATTTTTCAAATCAGCGCTTTCATATGGAAGTTCTGTTCAAAAATCTGATTGCACCTAATCTTGTACAAAATGGCTGCCGTCGGCCATCTTGAATTTTGGACCGCACCCAAAAACACTCGTTCTCGTCCCACGGTGATACCAAAGGTACCCAAGAAGTTTCGTAAAGATCGGTTTATAAATACGGCCTCTAGCCCGAGCCGTATTGGCATTTGCACTTACAGTGCTGAAAGTAACACTAAATACATCAAAGTTAGTCTAATTTGCATAAATTACGTACGAGAAAAAACCCCGTATTATATGTGATGTATCCCATGTTACTAAACATTCATACAAAAAATTATTCAAATCAGCGCTTTCATATGAAAGTTCTGCGCAAAAATCTGATTTCACCTAAGTCTGTACAAAATGGCCGCCAGTGGCCAACTTGAATTTCGGATCGGACCCCAAAACACTCGTTCTCGTCCCACGGTCATAACAAAGGTACCCAAGAAGTTTCGTAAAGATCGGTTCATAGATACGGCCTCTAGCCCGAGCCGTATTGAATTGTTGACGGACAGATGGACGACTGGCCATGGCATAAGCTCAAATTTGGCTTTGCCAAAGTTGAACTAAAAATGATTGATTTGAATATTTTTATACATTTCCAATTTGTTGATGTTAAAATTTCAGAATAAAATCATTCACTAACTATTAAATACTGTCAAGGAGATAGCTAAAAGTGGCGATTTTCTTGTTTAAAAGTGTAAATATTTTCAATAATATTTTTGCCTGGGTTAAATGTAAAGCGTAAAGATAGGTATGTGACGGACCCTGAAAACAGATTTGTCAAACTAACATTAATTCAAGAGCTTAAAAATGAAGTGTCAAATTTAATGTCCATTATGGCACACTTGTTGAATGCCACATGGGCTAGCTGACAACAGATCAGTACTAAGAGAGACAATATTCTCTCCGGTTATCATTATCTGGGTAATTAAAGCCAGTTAAAATCTAATTGTTGGAAACCAGTGCATCACACATGTTCTGGACACACACCCATATTACGCATCTATCCTGTCTCCGAAATGTCAAAATAGTTTACCTGAAACAAAATTCGCATTTATATCTCTGTCCATATCGAATTACAAAGCACCTTGTTAAATCAGAATTAATATGTTTAAACTTTGAGTTCCGACTGTATGAAGAGTGCAGCAGAATTCTGAGGGGCAGTTGGCCTGAGCGCACTCAGAGAAGGTCCGAATTTAGCCTTGGCCATTGAGGGTCATACGCACCGAGATTGAAAGTCTGCGTATTGTCGTAACCCCGTAAGGGTTGTAAGAAACCGATAGTAGTTTGTGAACGGTTGTGAACCGTAGTGGCATAGTAGCCAAAGAAGTAAAGTAACGTTGAGGTCTAGAAACCGTATTAAGAGCTTGAGTAAGTGCTTGAATAGCTCGTGAGATAAGATAGTTTTAGGCGGTGCGAGAATTGGTGATGTTGAGAACACTTTGCAGATTATTTTTGTGTAAACTTTGTAAGCTTGAATAGCTCGCGAGATAAGATAGTTTTCGGCGGTGCGAGAATGGTGATGTTGAGAACACTTAATTTGCAGATTATTTTTGTGCAAGCTTTATAAGCATATATTTGAAGGCGAAGAATAACTTAACCCCGTGAGAGCCAGGCAAGGCGCAAAGTGATCGTGAACTGTGGTAGACACCGATTGAATTGTGATTGAACTGTGAGAACGCTGATAGAGTCACAAAAGCAGAACATTATATGTGTTAAGCCCGAATGACTGTGAAGTTAACCCTGCAAGGAGGAAGCAACGAGAAGTGAATAGACACTTTGTATGTATCACAAACCGTGAGAAAATGAAGATAATGTGAGGTTGATCCAGCGGACACAGCTAGCTGTGGGAGACGTCGAGGGCCCTAAAGAATAAACTTTTATCCACGTAATTAGTGTATTCTCATGAATAATTTTGAGTGTACAAATGGCATTTCTTTATGAATGAAGTCATCTTTCCAAGTTTTGTGAGTATCAGTTCATTAATGGCAGCCAGTGGGGTGTTTCAAAGAAATAAAAGGTAACCTGCCTGAATTTTTTTTTTAATGGGTCCAAAGAATTCAAGGCAGCCATCATGGCCTCCAAAAGATAGAGCTCATTCATAAGTCTTGTTTGGTGGCACCAATTAAAAAACAAATAAAATGTGAATACCAGTTTTTGTGACTAGCACTGGATGTATAAGGCCATTGCATTGGATTACAGTGACTGTCGGGAATAGAATGCAGGTGAGTGAATAATCACTCTCCTTATTTTGATTTTGTGAGAGTAAAAAATTTAGAAGAGTGATTTTAACCCCTTACCTAATATGACAGCCCAAACTGGCCAGCACTACATTAAAATGACCATACAAATTTTGTTATTTTTTCATTTTTGCTGTAAAAACATAGCCTATCACACCTCATTGGAATGAGCTCATTGAGCTTGTTCCAATGAGGTATCATAAGCTATATTTTAAACAAAAGATGAAAGATTTTAGTTATGCGAGATAATGTTTTACAAGTATTGTCTCCTAGTTGGGTCAGGTAATGGGTGACTGAAATGCAATATATAACTTGATTTTCAGACATAATTTCTAAACACATCATGAAGGTGAGTGATTAATTGCTCCCTTAGTGAAATATTTAGGAGAGTGATGGTGAGTGAGAGCGATCACTATCCTTTCCCATCAGTCCTGGGGATTAAGGTTTAAAAGTTAGTTTCAAAAAAACAAATCAGGATAATGCTGCCAAAACTTGAGAAAGTTAAAAGGTTAGAAAGCAAAATTTTCAAGTTGGGCTAAAGTTGCACTAAATTTTGTACTGGCTAAAAAGTTTATGACACACATATAACTCACACATAGAATGAGTGAGAAGTAATTATTTCTTTATCTCGAATAAACATTACTTCAGTGCAAATAACACTGTTTAAGAATTTGTTTCCTGTCAATAAAAAGTCGGTATATAAAATAAACAAAAATTAGTTTTAAAATAACTAATTAATTAGATATTATATATTTTTAAAATCTGACATAAGAGATTTCCGGCCATCCTTGAACAATTCATTGAATTTGTAATTTCAATGCACCACGTCTGTAGATAAATTATATCACTGCAATCATAATTATTATTGATTAGCAAAAGCTCAATGATTTTTAGATATGGCAACAGATTAGTATTGCTTTCAATGCCTGACTAATTTCTTCATTTATTATACCATGTGCACTTAGGGCTTGTTCAAAACAAAAGCAGTTGCAATCAATCCTTAGTTCAAGAATATTTATCTTGCAAAGTGGATACTTTCTGAGATATTGCACTGAAGTTCAGAATGCATGAAGATCAATATCTGACACAGACGATGGACACTTCACATAATTAACTATTCGCTTTTACTGTTTTATTGCCTTAACTTACTCTAGAATAACAACTTTGCTGGTCTCAGGGATGCACAAACTGAAAATTTAAGATAACCCCACAAAGGCTATGCCCCAAACTATAGCATAACTCTTTTAAGCGTAGACAAACCCATCCTATTGTACTCTCTTTCGTCAGTGTTTTTTAACCCTTTACCCAAAGCAGACAATATTAAAATTTATGATTTTAAATATTATTTTTTCAAATTTTTCCAAAACAGTTTCAGTAAAGCCATATCATGTGACCCATCATTGGAATGAGCTCGATGAATTCATTCAGACAAGGGGTCACATGATATGGCATTGTTGAAATTTTTTGAAAAATAATGTTAATATTGCTGAACTTGTAAAATACACAGGTGGATGCAGTGGATTTGTTAGGTAAAGGGTTAACTGGTAGACTGCTTAAATAATTTTGGGTCATCAAAATTTGCTCACTTGTCTTTAACTTGTTACAATTTATGGGAGGGTGCTTAGGGGCACTCTCCCATAAATTGTGACAAGGTAAATCCACACAGAGTTAATAATTTCACTTCAAAGGTTAGATGAAGAGCATTCACAGAATATGAAGCTTTTAAGCTGCACCATATGCACTTCAAAAGACCAAACATGGGCTTCCTGGACTTTACCAGTTAATGAACACAAAAATAAAATGTCTGTCTTTAGCACTGTTCAGTTGATCTTCTGCCTGCGAGTACAATGTGATGTCTCCACTACCTACCGATCCCTTTAACTTTCATTGGCCAAGTATATAACTGGTCAGATGTATAGTTTGAAAAACAGATCACCTGTATGGTAAGTGAAAGCATAATCCCTTAACCCCTGCACACTGATGTCGAAAAATATAAAGTTATGGGTGCAAATTTTTCCCATAATGCAACTAAAAATTTAACCAATTCAATCTTGTTTGACAGAGCTCATTGAGCTCTGTCAAACAAGATTGAATTTGTTAAATTCCCAGTTGCATTATGGGAAAAAATGGCTACTTGAAATTTCGATATTTTGACATCAGAGTGAAGAGAGTTAAATTCTGAGTGATCAACAACTACTGACAAGCAACAAATATTACCCACCCCCACCCTACACACAAATGAAAATAGAAAAAGAACAATTGACAGTTGGAAGGGTTTATGATAAACTTGGGGGCCAACACTTCCCAGGACTAGAAGCCCCACCTGCATGATGGATAACTGTATTGCATTGCATATTATGGGAAATAATCTAAGTTTGAATTTTTAGCCAGACAGAATCAGACTTACCATTGATATAATAAATTGGATTGAAACTCTAATCTGAAAGGTTGATTTTAGAGAAGTGAGAAAAATGTTTTCTCTCCCCATTCCCTATGCAAGATATGCGTGTCTCATGTGAGAAGGCTATGTGAGATAGATATCTATCTCACATGACCCATGTGACCAGCTTATTAGCATATTTAACTGGTTGAGTGCTGGAAGCCACTATCATGGCTTTCAAGAAACATGAGGGTACCATACTAAAGTCTTCATATTCTTTACACAAATTTCCTATTCAGTCATAAGCAAATGCAATTATGTTCATATAGATTTGCATTATTAAAAATTATTGGAGAGTGCCTTAAGGCACTCTCCAATAATTTTTAATAATGCAAAACTATATGAACAAATTCCAACTTCCAAAAATAATCTAGCACTCAACCAGTTAATGAGCTCAGAGACTATTTAATCATTGCACGTTCTTCAGTAAACAAACAACATGGCATCACATTTCGGAAATATTAGCAGACGAATGTTTGTCAAAGAAAATAGAAATAATAACACAAACCTCAAAACCAAAGGACACTTGACTCTTTTATATGAATTTTGGGGTGAACGCCATTATGAGTGGAGAGAGTTCATTTCAATGTTCATTTCGCTACAAACCTTTAACCCCCCCCCCCCCCCCCCCCCCCCAACTTGTCAGCATTAGGATTTAATTTCGTGGTATACACAGAACTTTTGTGAACTCTTTCCGATAAGCAAATCAGTTTTTTTCAAAATGGACAATGAAATTGTTCGATATGACTACACGTGCCCCGAGATTTGGGTGGGTGGGTGGGAGGGAGAAAAATTATCCCTGATCGGGGTCGGTTGAGATGGGGAAATCTCACCCAAGGGCAAGATATTATGGCCAGACACTCAGCAAACCTTGTGTCTGGCCCAAATATCTTGTCCTGAGGGTGAGAATTCCCCATCTCACACCCTAACTCACTAGGGATAATAATAACCATAGAAAATTTTGGAAAACCTTTGGAGGGACTTAACCCTTTAATCAATGGAGACGATATAAAAATTTATTTTAAATATAATTTTTTAAAAATTAAAAAAAAAATTTAAACAAAACCATACCGTGTGACCCCCTCATTGGAACAAGCTCAACGAGTGGTTACATGATATAGTTTTGTTGAATATCTTTGAAATCAGATGTGGTCGATTCATTAGGTAAAGGGTTAATAAGGGTTATCCAATTTGAGCATCCCTGCTGCCTTTATTATTTTGGAAATGCTGTTATGTGAATAGCAGTCAAAACTGACAATGGCAGTCACTTGACAATTTTTAGCTGGACAGATTAATCCTTTTCCTAAATTAATGGATACAGCCGACCCTCACTATTCACTAAAATCACTATCCAAATTTTATAAAAAAAATTTTAGTTACTGCCTCCAAAACATAGCTCATGTTTTGTCAACTGTTATGCTGCCCACTTCAGTGCAATTCCATCCTGGCATTGATTACTGGGTCCGATTTTACCAGTATCCTCCTGTGATAAATTGAGCATTTATTCTTTTAAATCTTGTTTGATAGAGCTTCTTGAGCACTGTCAACCAAGATTTATTTATTTATTTATTTATTGGTGTTTAAGGTCACATACTTCTGCACAATGGCTAATCGTGACCATAACATGGAGATAAAGTCAAGGTCAGTCAATCGTTTATGCCCCATGTTGCCTATTTTAGAGGACTTGCACCCCAAGCATTAGTGACTGGGTCCTATTTTACCAGTCAAACGGCGCTTGTTTATCATGGTAAACAAGCACTGCCTAACTTCCCGGGGTTTGTTTGTTTGTTGGTGGTTAACGTCACATATTTATGCACTATGGCTAATCGTGACACAACATGGAGATGAAGTCAAGTTTAGTCAATCGTTGATCTACAGGTTGCCCATTTCAGAGGACTTTCACCCCAAGCATTGGTGACTGGGTCTATTTTACTAGTAAAGCAGAACTGGTTTACCACAGTAAACAAGTGCTGCTTACTTCCCGGGGTTCCCACGGGGAACTTCCCGGGGTTCCCACGGGGCTGTCAACCAACATATCATAGATTAAATGACTATATTAAATGAACTGGTGTCAGAAATGAACCTATGCTGCCCACTACCGCAGAATTCAATCCCAGGCATTGGTTACAAAGTCCTATTTTACCAGTAAAACAGAACTTGTTTACAACAGGCAACAATTTGAGCACTGCTCTTTTTCCTGGAGTTCCCACAGGGAATATAAGTGGATAAAAAAAAACACACATAATTTATGCAACAAAAAACAGACGAATACAACAGCTTAAGAGTATGCATTTTGACAAAAATATGATTCAATCAGATGAAACATTTCAGTTGATTGGTTCACCTTTCCGACAAACTGAAATATTCCAGACGATTGAATGTAACCATAGGCAATGGACTATTTATTAGCTAGACTGATTCCGGGCCATAACAGTGTTGAATTCCTTGCAGAATTTGACTGGTGGCTTAAGAACTTGGAGTAAACTCTAACAAGCAAACTTAACCCTTTGAACTCGGATTGCGTAAATTTTTGTGTGAAGGAAAAATTGGTTGTGGTCAAGCAGATGATATATGGAGCAAAAATATCAGAAGTGAGGCTCAGTAATAATTTAATCCAACAACTCGACAGAGCTGTTGGATTAACTTATTACTGAGCCTCCCAACAAACCAGGATGGTGTAACCCATTTCACTGCTGACAGTACTGACTGAAATGATACTGTCCAGGGCACCAGTGTTGAAAGAGTTAACCTTGCACCTCACACTCTATCAGTTAATGTTAAATTCTCATGCTAAAAATAATCCTCTGATCGTAACACAAGGATTTTTTGTTTCTTTTAAAAAACTTGCTGTATACATTAATGTGTTACAGTCATGGACATAGGTACTTTAAAGAAATCTAATTCATAAATATAATGAATGTTATTAATGCTAATCACTAAAATCAAGTCATGTACCAGATCACGAAGAATTAAGTTGCATATTCAATATGAAAATAACAATATGTCTTCTATAAAAGGATTCCGGAGTCGTAATTAACTTTGCCCATTATTCACTCATTACAAGAATCAATATTCTATCACATTTTATGTCTCGGTTCACAGAACAGGTAGGGCCATTTTCTAAGAACAAGAAGTTGTTTGAAAAATAATTACAGAGTAGCGTGACATAGAGCTGTGATTTTTACAAAATGGCAGAGTACCCCTGACTTTGACATGCCTGCTGCCAACTCAACAAACAGTGAATATGTTTTATATCAATTTTAATGTTTCCCATTAAATTAGAACTGGTAGAAAAATTAGAGCACATCTTGATTATAAGATCATTAAAACATACTTTATAAATGCAACTCTTTTACTTTCAAAACACAACACTAATTCTATGCCGTGGTCTGAAACCTGGACAGAAAAATAAGGCAGACAGGTGCCTGTTTCAGTGCTATGGACACATTGCATCGCCCTGAGCACTTAAATTCACTCCTTGCGTCTAGGGCTGAAACGGTTGGCTCATTTTCACAAACAACTAACCGATAGCTATAAACGGATAATATCTGGTTATCCATGGCCAATACTTCTCTGAACATGGGATCAAATCTATAGAGATTGGAAAGCAGTATTTGCAGAAACTATTCTGATGTGTTCTACAAAGGAATGTTATCGAGTACTTGACAACGTTCGTTTGTATACTTACTACGGAATAGTTTCTGCTATTACTCAGTACTCACGGAAATTGCCGATTATTAACAAAGTCTTGAACTCCAAAGTCGATTCTTTCTCAATATATACAACACGGCTCTGAGGTATAATCTATCCCAAAGGAGAACTGATAGATTTACTATGTTTTAACTGTGAAATGACAATCACTACCGATATTTTGGATAACTGGTTGACAGTTTTTCTAATCGATTGGGAAGGTAACATGTTTCTAACCGGTTAACCATTTCAGTAGTACTTGCGTCTAAGTCAGTAAAATGATATAGGCCAGAAGATTTGAAGGTATTCACACTTATGACCTCCTGAAATCACCCTTAAAGGGCAATGGCGATTAACCACAGAAGTTCTGTACTGAAGATTCAATCCATTACATTCCCATTAATAGAACAGCCATACTGTCAGTGAAAACATTTAACAGGAACTGGGTTATTTTTATAATTTATGGTGACTAAGCATTTATTCTATTATATCTTGTCTGACAGAGCTCCAAAATAATAGATGAACCCTCTGCACTCTGATGACAAAATGCTGAGATTCCAAGGTGCAAGCTTTCACACAATGCGACTAGAAATTTAACTAATTCAATCGTGTTTGACAGAGCTCAATGAGCTCTGTCAAACAAGACAGAATTGGTTAAATTCCTTGTTGCATTATGGGAAAAAAATTGCAGGTTGAAATTTTGATATTTCGATGTCAGTGTGTAGGGGTTAAATGCTTATATTTGGTGATATATGAAACATTTATAGGTTATTGTGATGAGTTGATAGTAAGACTGTCTGAGGTTTGTGGCTCAGAGTTTATGTTCAACCCACTTTTAACGATAACAAATTTAGTAAATAAACCTCTGATGCCCCCCCCCCCCCCCCCCCCCAACTTCACTGGACAAACAAGAGCAACGTGAAGCGAGGCATATGCCCACCCACCCACCCCTCTCCTGCAATACCATGGGTAGCATTGTGCCATCAAACGCATGACATGTGCCTGCAGCAACTAATATAAACAAGCATGGCAAAAATTGTATGATGACAGAGCTAGAGCAGCAAATATGTTGGACGAACACATTTTTCAATCATCCCTTAAGTTAAACAAGGGCAAATAACACTGTAAATGCTCATGCGAAGATATTAATTCTACTGGAAGGATCCGTTTCCCCATGCTGAGGAACAAGCATGGTAAAAATTATTTGAATTCAATGTATGATGACAGAGCTAGAGCAGCAAATATGTTGGACAGACACATTTTTCAATAATAATCCCCGAAGTTAAACAAGGGAAAATAACTCTGTAAATGTTTAAGTGAAGATGTTAATTCAGCTGTAGGATCTGTTCCTCCATGTTGACGGACAAGCATGGCAAAAATGATTTGAATCCGACAAATAATGACTGTGCTCAAGCAGCAAATATGTTGGACGGACACATTTGCGTTACACACGAATGTATGCAGATCTCCACTAGATACCCCCTCCGACCAAGTCGGTGGCATAATAATCAATATTTCAGATAGAGGTTGATGTCATGCCATCTTGGTTCAAATTGTAAACTAATTTGTAATTTAAACATTTCATTTATAACATTGTCATCTGCAAGCTCCCTTCCAATCAGAGGCAGAGGATTTTAGTCTATTGGAACATAAGAGCATTTTTGAATATTGAAATTGTGGTTTCAACAAATGTCCACCTTTTTTCTCAAATTGCGTTTCCCAGAGAAGATATTGGCACTTAGGTGACCAACAATTTTTTTGACAGACAAGAATTTTTGATAGACAGGGTAATGTGGGTCGGGTCCTTCTAGCATCAGGCCTGACAGTTATGCGAGTACAATACTGCACTTGTTTGTAGTAAAATACTTCTCACGGCAAGTGCAGATCTTTAGATTGGTCTAATCAGGAGACAACATAGATTTGTTGAATTATTTGCTGCTCAACCACGTCAAAAAAATCTTTTCTTTCTTTTTTTTTGGGGGGGGAGGGGGGAGGGGGGATACTTACTGTTTGAAATTCTATTTTTGGCTTCTGAAGGCCTCAGTGGTGCCTCAGAATATCTATTACTACAGGGGCTAGTTCCAACTTTTATTACTTTTTACGGCAATAGAAAATGTGCCTTGACATTCAGTCTATGTGTGAACTCAAAGTTACATTCCAAGTACTTTGGCTGTTGTTTCTAGGTAAGTCTTGGCTGACTATGTAGGCAACCAAGACTTGTGTGACCGGGACAAGACACCATGCTGGGGATTCCTCTTAGTGACATGGGTTCTCTTGGTGGGGCACCACCCGATGGTGATTTACTATATCAACACGACATAGTCACAAACATAACTTTTATTAAAAATGTAAAAGAACAGCATAACAAGATATTTATTCTGAGTCTGTGCATTTTGGTGTCTGTTCTTATCAAAATCCACATGAATTTATATTAAACTACAAAATGCAACCAGGAAATATTTATGTAATAAATATGAATGATGTAAAACAACAATATAGCTTGGGGTTATAATCTTATTCAACAAGCATGTAATTTTGCTGGCTAAATGACTGGGTTGATGAGATGATCAATTTTCACATATAACTTGAATTCAGTGTTTTGTTCTTCCTGAATCCTTACATTAACCCCTGCCAAACCAAACTGGCTACATTCTCCCCCTGATTACCAAGATTGCACCGCAATCTTGTTGGGTTTTTAGGCTTTTCCCTCTGGAAAAGACTATTGTTTTTCTACGGATTATTATTATTTTTTTATTTTTTGGGTTTTTTTTTTTTTTTTTTTTTTTTTTTCCACACATTTTTGTCCGTACGATTCAGAAGCCATTTTCGAACCGATTTTCACACAATTTGGCACACGCATAGAGTGGCAAAAAATCTAAAAATGTACCGAAGCGGAATTTTCGATTTAACCCTTATTTCGCCAGAATTGGCAAAAAACTGCCAAAATTGGGGTTTATCGGCACTTTCTCGAAACACGTCTTTAGGATTTTTTTTAAACATCCATCATTACTAGACCTGCCTATGACACAACCTTTGATACACACGACATATTAGGCGATGCATATGGTAACCCTCCACAGGCTGCCAAACATCGAAATTTTGATGAAATGGGCCAGTTTCAGACCCCCACAACACCCAAACGATACCCGAGAGGTAAACATAACTTCCTTTATTGGAAGTGGAATTTACCAAGGAGCATTTTTGTAAGTAATAAGGGTGTTCAGAAAACCAAGTGTTAACCCGTTTTGGGCTGGTTAAACAGCAATACCCCAAAAAAGCTCAAAACTTCATGTTTTCCATGGATTTCTCTAAACGAGTCTTGTAGATTTTCAAGAGAAATTGGTCACTCTCAGGTCTTGGTGTGACATTACAAGTTGCAAGGATAAAATATTCCGGTCAGCATTAGTTAACCCTCCCCAAGCTGCTAAACGTAAAAATTGTGATAAAATGGGCTGTTTTTAGACACCAACAGCACCCAAACGATATACCACAGAGAAAGGGACCTACATTTATCGGACGCAAAATTGATCGGAAAATATTTTTGAAAGTGGTAAGGGTATTCAAAATTTGACGTCTTAACCCATTGTGGGCTGGTTAAAGAGAGATACCCATTAAAATCTTAAAATACCCATTTTCTGTGGATTTCTCTAACAACATCTTGTAGGTTTTCAAGAAAAATCGGCTATTTGCAGGTCTTGGTGTGACATTACAAGTCGCATGAACAAAATATTCCGGTCAACATTATTTAACCCTCCCCGGGCTGCTGAAGGTCAAAATTGCGATAAAATGGGCTGTTTTTGCACACCAACAGCACCCAAAGGGTACACCACAAAGAAAAGTGCCTTCTTTTATCGTGCGTACAATTTATATGGAAACATTTTTGTAAGTAGTAAGGGTATTCAAAAGTCGACGTCTTAACCCATTTTGGGCAGGCTAAAGAGAGATATCCCTTGAAAGCTTTAAATTCCCATTTTCTGTGAATTTCCCTAACGGTAACTTGTAGGGTTTCAAGACAAATTGACTATTCGTAGGTGTTTATGTGACATTACAAGTTGCATGGACAAAATACTCCGGTGAGCGTTTTTTAACCATCTACAAGCTGCCAAACATCGTAATGTTGTTAACATGGGACTGTTTTCAGACACGCACAGCACCTAATGTATACATGAGAGATAAACATAATCTCCTTTGTTTGAAGTGGAATTCACAGAGGACCATTTTTGTAAGTAATAAAGGTATTCAAAAAGCCAAGCGTTAACCCCTGTTGGGGAGGTTAACAGGGATACCCATCAAAAGCTTAAAAAATCGTTTTCCCTGGATTTCTTTACAAACATTTTGTGGGGTTTTCAAGAGAAAATGGCCGTTGATAGGTCTTGGTATCATATGACCAGTTGCATGGATCAATTATTCTGGTAGGCATTTGTTAACCCTTCATGGGCTGCTAAATGTAAAAAAAAATGAGGAAATAGTCTGTTTTTGGACACCAAGAACATCAAATGGAAATGCCACAGAGAAACGAAACTTCTTTTACCGGACGCAAAACTGATAGGGAAATATTGATATTAACCCATTCTACCATTAATGATGTGTTTTACCTAAACATTTTTTTATCAAACCCAAACCGAGCCATTTGAGACTACTATACTCACCTTTCTCATAACATCAATGAAGGAACTTTAGTGAGACAGTTAAAAACAATTCATCAGACACTGTGGGGTCAAGAAAAATCATGGAATCTAATCGGGAAAAGCCATGATTCTCCAGAATCATAAAGTCTAGTTTGTTTTTGTTTTTGTTTTTATTTGTTTTATTTTTATGAAAAATAAAATTACCAATAAAATAGTATGATAAAGGTATGTCAGTTGTATTTCATTGTATCATTAGGTAATTCCAATGAGATACAAGAAAAGTACCTTGATGAACAAATATTAATATTTATTTTTCCTTACAACTTAAGAATATCCTGATCAAGGACGAAAATTGGGCACTCATTAAATATTAAATATATTTTCATGTATCACCTGTATTATGTACTGTTACAAAAAAACCAAACAAATTATGTTGTGTGAAAATGTGCAGTGCTAAGGTTAATATTGTTAGTAGGTGCATTATTAACAACATTCTGGAATGAGTGAAAAAGTTACACACTAGTATGGCAAGGTGTATGTCATGGCGGTGCACTCGCTGACATGTACAATGCCCTACTAGATGTGTCAATGAGCTCAATGAATATGAAAACCAACAAGAGTACCTTCCTGAAATTATTATGACATGCAGAGTATAAACCTTTTTCAAGAATCAAATACCATGAAAATTGAAATTGTGACTGAATTTGATACTTCATTTTTGAAATGTTCAGACAAACTAGAGTTTTTTGCTAAACAAACTCTTGTATATGGACGACTCTGTTGTCACCAGCTAGAAATATAATTTGGGTATGTTCGATGTCCATGATCAATGGTAACTAGACAGTCTGACGTAATAAATCTCTGGGTAACTGTGGCGTCTTCTTTGAAATATCATCTGGGCATAAAACATAGTACATAGTGTGAGGCCTTTGAAATTTCAAGTTTCTGAGGAACAGTGGATTTTGAAATGGTAGCACTTCACATTTTGTAATAAGACACTTAAAAATTGTCAAGTGTGTACCATAGCATTCTTTGGAACAAGCTTCGACATAATCCAAGATGGAGCAGGTAACTGGCATCTCATCTGTTGTGTAGCCAGGCATGACAACCATTGATATCTTACATTTTGACACCATGACTTGGCCAAATGCGGCTTTCCCAGAAGGGGTTAAAACTAAAGTTAGTGACACCAGTATATTTAGAACAAAAAATAAAATTTGCCAAGGCTTTCGTCTTAGTGTGTGTATACAAATATAATTGGAACTATTTGAACTTATGGATACTTCCTATTATAGTGAAATAAACTCTTTCCATATTAAGCTGAAATTATCCTGATAAACTGAAACTAATGCGAACGACTAATTTTATTTATTTATTTATTTATTTATTTATTTTTTGTGCTTTATCTAATTATCTGATAGGATAGTGGTCATGGGTAGGAGATCAATAGTTATGGGAGTGAGTGGGGTTGGGAAAGGGGTGTAGGGTGGATTCCATCAATGAACTATATAAAGCTTGTGTTGAACATCAATAGGTGTGTCGTCTACCTGCAATTTAAGGCACATGTCCAGCAGGGTTCAACTCGCAGACACTCTACCTAATGACACAAGTTCAAAAAGCTCTATATTGTGTCATTTCAGGAAAACAAAAAAAAAGGGGGGGGGGGGGGGGGGGAATCATTTTTAAAATCTGTTCTGCTTGTTCCCAAATCTGTTTCTTCTTTCTGCCATTGTTTCCAGAGCTGATTTAAGTTTCCCTTCAAAATCTGCCATAAGTCCTGGAGGACAGTTTTCGACACTACACCATTCTGGAACTTCTCTGCATGTATTTCTGGGATGTACCAGGAATATGGGCCTGCCATTGGTTATCTTGAAATGTGACAGATGTGAACATTCTGTAAATCTATTTGGAGCAGTGTGTTTCTTATTGCATGTGGTTTGCAGAGTATTTTGTGTGCAATTTGCCATTATTTCACCTTTGAAGACTGTGACTGCGTCTAGCATGTCGACTATTATGTCCATATACAAATTTGTAATTGGATGCCAAGGTGAAAGTCTTGAATTATTCAATCAAGTTTTCACAAGAGTTTGCTGACCAGTGAGTTTAATTTCTTGTATTGGAAATCTCTGCAAGTCGACATTTGTCTTGGTATTCTCAGATTCTCTAATGTGTTGTATTGAAGGTATGCTTGTTTGATTTGTTGTAAAAAACTTGTGTTTGTTACTTGTGAGGGGTCTTTTTCTTTTCTTTCCTGACTGTGTTCTGCCTTCATGGAATTTGTGTCGCAAGAGTTCTGGGACTATGTCTTTATGTACCTAGTCAGTCTTGGAAATATTTCGTAGTTTTACTTTGTAACAGAGTTGTTTTTGTACCCATGCAGACGTTAAAACTTTTTCGATATCATTTGGGCCTATTGGACGTGTCTCATTATTATCTGATTCATGACGAGTTTTATTTTCTGTGGTCTTCTTGGAACTTTGATTACTGTGGTTTTGAATTGCTTTTTCAATTCTCTCTTGCAGGTCTCTGTGATTTTCTGTGTCAGTTTCAGTACTGCCACTATTCTGAGTTGGAGTTGTTTGACTGTCATCAGAATCTTGACCAAAATTATCCTCACTGACCTCATCTTCTTCAGTACCATCGTTTAAGTAGAATGGTCGATCCCGTATTTCATTATATACCTTCAGTTTGGTAACATTTACAACGGTTTTCCTGACTTTATTTTCTTTGTCATTTTTGATCTTGAAGGTTCCATTTGGTCCAACTTCCACTATTGTATAGGGACCTGTCCACCTCCTGATAAGCTATTTGGATATACCTTTTGGAGTTTTGTCACTGTACCAAACTCGGTCACCTGGTAAAAATTTGGTTGCCACTGCTTTTTTATCATACTGTGTCTAGTATTTTACCTGGGCTCGCTTCAAATTTTCAGCTGCAATTTCTCTTGTAGTCTGTAACTGTTTTATGATTTCATTTAGGTGTTCTTTGTGACTTCTTGCCATGGATTCCTTAGGTATTAGTCATGTATCTATTGGTGTGCGCATTTCCTGTCCAAAAAGCAAATGGAATGGCGAGTAACCTGTCGACTGGGTCGCTGGCGTCATTCGATATGCCATCATAATGGGTGCGATATAGTGTGGCCAATCAGTCTGATTCTCACAATAGGTGCGTAATGATTGAATGATGAAGGAATTTAAACGTTCAACGGCTCCATTTGTCATTGGGTGGTATGCACTCGTATAGTGGCATTTTACCTGCAGAAGCGCGGAGAGAGCTTCAACCAATTTTGAGAGGAAATTCTGGCCTCTATCAGATACTATTGTTCTTGGTGCTCCATAGCGTGCAAATATTTCTCTGAACAAAATATTGGTGATTTCGGTGGCTTCTTAAGTTTTCATTGCAAATGCCTCACACCATTTGGATGCCGAGTCTACCAAAAGAAGTAAATATCGGTTTTTGTCTGGCGTCAGTGGCAATTCCAGCACGTCCATGTGCCACCTTGCAAATACGTCTTCACATGGCAAAGGGTGTAATGGTACTGGATGTTTATGCGTATCTCTCTTAGCCGGTTGACATTTTTGACAGGTTTTGACATAGCTTACAACATCAGAATACAGATTTTCCCAGTAGTATTTCTGTCTCACAGCTTCGTATGTTCTCTCCTGTCCTTGATGACATCCCCCAGCAATACTATCATGGTAAGCATTCAATACTTCTTTTCTCAATGGCTGTGGAACAGCTAACTGTCTGATAATTCTCTCTCCTTTTGGGTGGCTTTTTGCTCTGACATTGTAAAAATGGTACAAGAGGCCATTAATTATTTCAAAATGATATGCTTTAGCATCAAGTGATCTGGCTTTTTGACGGTCATTTGGCACAATTCCATGTCGTTTATAGTTGATAATTGGTGCCAAATCTGGACACTGGCATTGTAAATGTTTCAGTGTGGCTAGCTGCTGTAATTTGGCAGGGTCTGCGTCATGATTATCGTCACCATTTTCTTCTCCTTCAGTTAAACTTTGCAGGTTGCAAATGGACAAACTTGGTTTTGTTTCACATTTGTATTCAAATGTTACTGCAGTGTATATAGATGTTGAATTTTTGGTAGAAATACTGTATAGCTGCTCAGATAAGTCTGGCATTTCTGCAGGAGCTTGATCTTGAGGGTACTCATGTCGTGACAGTGCATCAGCATTATTTTTCTTTCCAGGCCTATGAACTATATCAAAATTGTATCCTTGTAACTGGAGATCCCGCCGACCTAGGCGGTTGTTACTATCTTTGGCCGACTCAAGCCATCGAACAGTAATATTATCTGTGTAGACTTTGAATGTGTTGTTTGCTAGGTATGGCTTAAAATGTAGGATGGCGTCTCATAATGCAAGGCCTTCTTTTTCATTTATGTGCCATTTCCTTTCATGTTTGTTCAGGGCTCGTCCACCAAATGCTATAACATTCTCTTTCTTACTGTGTGGGCCCTGTTGACCCAATATATACCCAATTGCATAACTGGAAGCATCAACTGATAGGACAAAGGGCCTATTAAAATCTGGGAATATAAGGATTGGGGGCGATATGAGTTTTTGTTTCAACTGATCAAATGATGATTGGCATTCCTTTGTCCATTTGAACTGTATATCTTTCTTTGTTAGCTCTATGAGTGGAGTCGCTAACTTTTAATAGTCTTTTATGAATTTTCTATAAAATCCAGTTAGGCCTCAGAAGCTACGGACTTGTTTAACTGTTTTGGGTATGGGGTAAGTTTGAACAGCAGCAGTTTTTTCAGGATTAACCTGAATCCCTGATTTGGATAAACAATGACCTAAATAATCCACTTTTTCTTTAGCAAAATGGCATTTTGAAGGACGAAGAGTTAATTTTGCCTCTTTTAGCTTATCAAAGACTAATTGCAAGTGTTTTAAGTGAGTATTAAAATCTGGACTATAAAGTAAAATATCGTCAATGTAAACCAGTGCTATTTTCCAGTTTAGTTCTTTCAACACTTTGGTCATCAGCATTTGATAGGCCATCGGGCCATTTACCAAACCGAAACTTAATCTGCGAAATTGATAATGACCACAGTGAGTGGAAAATGCAGTTTTGTGTTTTGATTCAGGATCAAGTGGGATTTGGAAAAATCCACTTGCTAAATCTAGTACGCTAAATACTGTGGCTTTTGCATCAGCTACAGTATCAAAAACATCATCGATTCGTGGAATTGGGAAAGACGTAAGTTTTGTAATTTTGTTTAGTTTACGATAGTCAACTGCAAACCTATACTGGCCTGATTGTTTCTTTTTAACAAGAACAACTGGGGACTGCCACATTGAATCTGATTCTTCTATTATGTCGTTTTCAAGCATTTCTTTAATTTGCTTTTCTGTTTCCTTACGTAGATGTGGTGTTTGCCGATAAGGGGGTGTCCGCACTGGAGCTGCATTTCCTGTATCAATAACATGATACTGCAGATTTGTTTTTCCCAATTCAGACATATCTTTGGCAAAAAATTTTTCTATTCTGTGAAATTAAAGTAACAATTTTCTTTCGTTGATCTGTTGATAAATTTTCATTTATTTTAATTCCTAAATCATGAATAACATGCTCATTTATTGGCTTTGAGGATTCAGTTTCAGGAATTTTACTTTCATTTTGTAATGTCAATATTTGATTATCATCAATTTGAAAGGCACTTGCTAATTTAAAATTTTTGGCTATTTTAATTGGAGTAGCAGTGGGGTTAAGAACTCGATAGACTGACTTTCCATTTGTGACTTTTCCAACACATTTTGAAACGACTAAATTTTTATTATTGTACAACACAGCAGGCTCAATTTAGACAACTTTTGAGTTCCTGTTTTAGGAAATTTTGACTTCTATATTCATCTCGGAATGAGGGGGAACTACAAAAGGCATAGTTGATCGAACCACTCCAAAGTGATCCTTTGACTGGTTAACTTCATTTACTAAAGGCACTTCTAAAAAATTCTCTTGAAGAGAAAGGGTATTGTTTTCAAAATTTATGTGAGCTTTGTTCGCTTTCATGAAATCTAAGCCTAAAATAATTTCAGCAGAGAGGTTTCTAACTACCCTCATTAGTTGACAGATGTTTAGTCCTTCAATGTTCATTTCTAAATCAAAATTTCCCAAAATTTCAGTACCACAGGCAGCATTAATAAATCTTTCTGTTCTCTTCTGCAAATGGACATGGTTGAAACACTGGAACAAGAATTTCTCAGAAATACAAGAAATGCTGGCTCCGGTGTCAACCAGGGCATTTGTAGAGCGTCTTTTGCCAATTTTTATGTTTAGCATATTTCTGTTCATTGGTGTCACTAAGGATAAAGAGGGGAATTGAGAATTTGAGAGGATTGCCATAATGATTTAAATTTTAATTGACAAACTTTTTCAACTGAATCAAAGTTATGGTGTCAAAATATAATTTAACATATGGCTGTACTCACCCTCGGCAACTGGCAGGACACTCATTCCACGTTCTTCATTGAGGTGACTGCTTCCTTTCTTCCTTTCATTTCCTTAAGTAAGCCGATTCTCCACCATCTGTGACCGGGACAAGTCACCATACTGGGGATTCCTCTTAGTGACATGGGTTCTCTTGGTGGGGCACCACCCGATGGTGATTTACTATATCAACACGACATAGTCACAAACATAACTTTTATTAAAAATGTAAAAGAACAGCATAACAAGATATTTATTCTGAGTCTGTGCATTTTGGTGTCTGTTCCTACCAAAATCCACATGAATTTATATTAAACTACAAAATGCAACCAGGAAATATTTATGTAATAAATATGAATGATGTAAAACAACAATATAGCTTGGGGTTATAATCTTATTCAACAAGCATGTAATTTTGCTGGCTAAATGACTGGGTTGAAGAGATGATCAATTTTCACATTTAACTTGAATTCAGTGTTTTGTTCTTCCAGAATCCTTACACTAACCCTTGCCAAACCAAACCGGCTACACTTGCCTAAAACAACTGCAAAGTCACATGATAGGGGGCGCGGTGGCTCAGTTGGTAGAAGTGCAGGCTGCAAGCCGTGAGGTTCTCGGTTTGAATCCCACCTGCAGCAACCGCGTTGTGTCCTTGGGCAAGACACTTCACCCCGACTGCCTATATGGGGGCACGATGATGCTGTGTACTGAGGTGTACTGCACGTCGATGGTGCGCATGTCTTCAACCAATCTAACCTTGCCTGTGCTGCGGTGCAGAGTTCAGAGTTACGATGTTGGAGAGCTGACAGCTGCTCGTCGTTGCTCGGTGGTTCTCTCAGAGTACTCCGGCTTCCTCCACCCGTAAAACTGTTACGGTCACGATTAGCCATTGTGCATAAGTATGTGACCTTAAAACACCAATACATAAATACATATAAGTCACATGATATGGACTGTCAATGTGAAGCAAAAATGTATAAAAATATCTCCTGCCCTTATGGGTTATTTATTTATTGGGGTTTAACAACACTTTTGAGAGCCAGGGTCATCTCGTGTCGGACATTTTTATGGCTGGAGGAAGGCGGAGTACTTAGAGAACCACCAAGCAAATGTCAGACTCCCCAACATACTCAGCACAAACAGAGTTAGCATTGGTTGAAGTGCACTATTGACGTACAGTATGCCACAGTACACAGTGCCACTGGCCCCCATGTGGGCAATCGTGATGAAGTGGCTTGCCCAAGGACACAACGCAGTTACCCCTGGCAGGGATCGAACCATGCACCTTTCGGCTTGAAGTTCGATGCTGTAAACACTGATCCACCACGCTCATGCCCCTATGGGTTAAGTCTCTTTTTAGGGATGTGGATAAAAAACACAACAAACCAAACTATCTATACTTTCAATCTGGGAACATTCATGTAATATGGGGACACCTTTTACTGCTTTGAGTTTGGTAGAATTTAACCTTTTACCTAACATGAAAAGCAGACGACACTTGCAAACAAGTCTTGAATAACTAATTATTTTCATTTTTTGTCTCAAAAGATAGGTCATGACCCTAACTGGAACGTGCTCGATGAGCTCGTTCTAAAGAGGAGTCATAACCTACGTTTTTGAGACAAAAAATGAAAATAGAATGAAAACTGGCGATTTTTTAGAATAGCGCTGGTCGGTTTTGGCTGTTTCGTTGGGTAAAAGGTTCAAGGCTTGGCAAGGGTTAAAAATGTAGTTTGGTGGAATTAAAAGGCTTGGCAAGGGTTAAACATGTAATCTTCTCAATTAAAATTCAGTGGGCATCAATCTGCAGAGATCAAATGCACCACTTAAAGATGAATAAAACAGAAATGAGTAGAGAACACTTCCTTGTGAGCTTGGAATTTTAATTCAGTCCATTGATGGAACACATCTAGAATCTGAGTTCTTTTAATGTTGGCTAATTAATCAGACCCATCTATCAACACACTTCAGGTAATTACTTCAATAAATCTGCTGCAGAACTACATGTATCTGCCCCTATAAATCAATGGACATTACAGAACTCACTTCATCAAATTATTTCTGAAATTAATTGAAATATTTGCATGTCTCTAAAGCATATCCAAACTTCATTTAATTACACCCTGTATCCATATGTAAAAACTAGATAACCTTTCATTTCTAAGAAACATAATAATTTCATAGTTTGTCTCAACCTCATGATTTAGGTCTTTACTAGTTTGGAGAATTTGAAAAAAGGAAAGAATAGAAAAACACAGAGAGCCGACGACAAATTTCTCAAGTTCTTTAAGACACATGCTTAAAAGTCAGATTATGAGCTAAGCGAGAGAAGTTTTCTTTTGTTTGTTATGTGTACAATAATGTTATTTCAATTCCCCTCCCCCACCCCTCCAAAACACATAAACTGTCATTAGCCAACACCATTCAAACATATGACTCACACTGAAGTAAGTGGGTGTAAGTGACCAGAGAGTATTCTGTATATACAGGATCACTAATGAGTCACAATTTGATATCAAATGTCTTTCAAATCAATAAAAATAAGTGTCAGTTTGTGGGTATATGCAAATGTCTTTCAAAGCCATAAAAAAGTGACAGTTTGTGGTTGTGTGGGGACATGAAAGTTAATAATTAGTAATTAATGACAGTATTATTGTCCCTATAGCGGCACAATATGCAGAATGATACACAGGTGATGGTCAACTCATACCCAAACCAATTCAACCACTGACCACTGGGATTCTTGAGTGCAAGATACCAATACAAAATCTGGGGTGGGACCTAAATTTATAATTATTTATTTATTGGTGTATAAGATCACATATTTCTGCACAATGGCTAATCATGACCACAACATGGAGATAACGTCAAGGTCAGTCAATAGTTTAAACACGATGTTGCCTATTTTAGAGGACTCGCACCCCAAGCATTAGTGGCTGGGTCATATTTTACCAGTGAAACAGAGCTTGTTTACCACAGTAAACAAGCACTGCTTCACTTCCCGGGATTCCCGTGGGGAAGGAACCTAAATATGGGGGTGGGGGGGGGGGGGGGGGGGGGGTGCTGATGATGACAAGGCCTAAAAAATTTTTTAAAAAACCCTTTTTCCCAGGCCCTCCTACATGGTCCTTTTGGCTGCCACATGATATCTTTTTATAGGGGCCTTAATCACTCACCCGACAAGGTGGTTCAAAGAAGTGTTTTGGGTCACATTCAGTTGGTCACGGTTCATCAATTCTTCATAACTCTAGTGTCCATGTCAGATGATTATTATCCTGGGTGTTCCGATTGCTTCCAATTCTTTCAGCTGTACACAAGCACTGCTAAACTCCCCTCCCCCCCCCCCCCATAGGAAGCCCAAATATTAACCCAGGAACTTGGATTTTAACAAATTTGAATCTGACCACCCCCCCCCCCCTCCCCCCCCCCCCCCCCCCCCCCCCCCCCCCAGAGATGCTGTATACCAAATATGAAAGGATTCTCTGATGGGTGGATTTGAAGAAAAAGATTTTTAAAGAAACTTCCTCATATTGCACCAAGTTAAAATTCGGGCCCGCATAGGAAGCCCATATATTAACTGAGGGACTTGATTCAAACAAACTTGAAACTGACCCTCATAACAATGATGTATACCAAATATTAAAAGATTCTGATTAGTGGTTCTGAAGAAGATTGTCAAAGCTTACTCCCCTTATTGCCGTAAGTTAAGATTCAGTCTCCTGTATTGAGCTCAAATATGAACCAAGGGACTTAATTCGAACACACTTGCTTCTGACCCCCCACCCCTCCCCCCCCCCACCCCCACCCCCTATGGATGCTGTATATAACAGTATAACAGTTCTCTGTTCTGAGTGGTTTAGGAAATATGGGCGTTTGGAAATATTTCTATTTTCAGAAACTAAAAAATTTGGGCGGGGCCAAAAATCTTGCCCCTCCCATTACAAAGGCAAATATTGCTCCATGAACTTTGTTTGAACAAACTTGATTTTACATCTCAAAAGGAAGTTTCATACCAAATATCAAGTCATTATACTCACTGGTTTATAAGACGATTTTTTAAAAAATTTGAACATTTTTCCTCACCCCCTGCCTATGGAGCTTGGCAACTTCATTTGAACAAATCTGAATTGACATATGATAAGGACCATGCACATCAAATTTGCTTCAATTCGACCTAGTGGTTTCTGAGGAGAAGATGATAATGTAAAGTTAATGCTGGACGATGGACAATGGATGGACGGACAGTGGACGGAAAGTAATTAGTAAAGCTCCCCCAGAGCTTTGCTCAGGTGAGCTAGAAATAAAAATTATATGGCTTATGTCTGATATTTTACCCAAGTTAATAAAATTGATAAATTTGTTCCTTGAGTGCAGCAAGGCTTTTCAATGCTTTGCACTCAAGGGACAAAATACACAACTACCCATGTTATTCTGTTGACTATGAGGCTTAAAACATACCAACAACATGAACTTCTGATAGCAAAGAAACAATTTCCAAAATAAAAAATAAAATAAAAACAAGAGGCCCCCAAGGGGCCTGAGGGTGCTCAGCTTACATGGTAGCCTAAATATCAACCCAGAGAATTGATTTCAACAAGTTCCATCTGCTCCTCCTAAGAAAAGCTTATACCAAATATCCAAAGATTCCCAAAGGGAGCCCATATATAAACCCAGGGACTTGGCTTTAACAAACTTGAATTTCACCCCCCTAAGGATGCTGCACACCAAATATCAAAACATTCCGACTGCTGGATCTGAAGAAGAAGATTTTTAAAGAAAATTCCTCATTTTGAACTAAGTTACAATTCGAACTCCCACAGTGAGTCCAAATATGGACCTAGGGACATGGCTTGAACAAACTTGAATCTCACCCCCTAAGGATGCTGCATACCAAATATCAAAACATTCCGACTGATGGATCTGAAGAAGATTTTTAAAGAAAATTCCTCATTTTGAACTAAGTTATCATTCTGGCTCCCACAGTGAGTCCAAATATGGACCTAGGGACATAGCTTGAACAAACTTAAATCTCACCCACCTAAGGATGCTGCATACCAAATATCAAAACATTCCGACTGCTGGATCTGAAGAAGATTTTTAAAAAAAATTCCTCATTTTGAACTAAGTTATAATTCGGGCTACCACATTGAGCCCAAATATGAACCCAGGGACTTGGCTTGAACAAACTTGAATCTCACCCCCCTAAGCATGGTGCATACCCAATATCAAAAGATTCTGCCTGCTGGATGATGAGAAGAAGATTTTCAAAGAAATTTGCCTGAAATGCACTAAGTTCAAATTTGGGCTCCTATACTCAGCCCAAATATAAACCCAGGGGGCCGATTTGAACAAACTTGAATCAGATCCACCCCACAATGTTGCATACCACATATCAAAAGATTCTGCCTGCTGGATCTGGAGAAGATTTTTGAAGAAATTTGCCTGAAATGCACTAAATTCGAATTCGGGCTTCTATAGTGAGCCCAAATATGAATCCAGGGGGCCGATTTCAACAAACTTGAATCAGATCCACCCCACAATGTTGCATACCAAATATCAAAAGATTCTGCCTGCTGGATCTGGAGAAGAAGATTTTTTAAGAAATTTGCCTGAAATGCATTAAGTTCGAATTCGAGTTTCTATAGTGAACCCAAATATGAATCTAGGAAGCCGATTTGAACAAATTTGAATCAAATCCACCCCACAATGTTGCATACCAAATATCAAAAGATTCTGCCTGCTGGATCTGGAGAAGAATATTTTTTAAGAAATTTGCCTGAAATGCACTAAGTTCAAATTTGGGCTCCTATAACTGAGCCCAAATATAAACCCAGGGGGGCCGATTTGAACAAACTTGAATCAGATCCACCCCACAATGTTGCTTACCAAATATGAAAAGATTCTGCCTGCTGGATCTGGAGAAAAAGATTTTTTAATAAATTTGCCTGAAATGCACTAAGTTCGAATTCGAGCTTCTATAGTGAGCCCAAATATGAATCTAGGGAGCCGATTTGAACAAACTTGAATCAGATCCACCCCACAATGTTGCATACCAAATATCAAAAGATTCTGCCTGCTGGATCTGGAGAAGAAATTTTTTAAAGAAATTTGCCTGAAATGCACTAAGTTCGAATTCGAGCTTCTATAGTGAGTCCAAATATGAATCTAGGGAGCCGATTTGAACAAATTTGCATCAGATCCACCCCACAATGTTGCATGCCAAATATCAAAAGATTCTGCCTGCTGGATCTGGAGAAGAAGATTTTTTAAGAAATTTGCCTGAAATGCACTAAGTTCAAATTTGGGCTATACTGAGCCCAAATATATACCCAGGGGCCGATTTTAACAAATTTGAATCAGATCCACCCCACAATGTTGCTTACCAAATATGAAAAGATTCTGCCTGTTGAATCTGGAGAAGAAGATTTTTTAAGAAATTTGCCTGAAATGCACTAAGTTTGAATTCGGGCTTCTATAGTAAGCCCAAATATAAATCCAGGGGGCCGATTTGAACAAACTTGAATCAAATCCACCCCGCAATGTTGCATACCAAATATCAAAAGATTCTGCCTGCTGGATCTTGAGAAGAAGATTTTCAAAGAAATTTGCCTGAAATGCACTAAGTTCAAATTTGGGCTCCTATACTCAGCCCAAATATAAACCCAGGGGGCCGATTTGAACAAACTTGAATCAGATCCACCCCACAATGTTGCATACCAAATATCAAAAGATTCTGCCTTCTGGATCTGGAGAAGAAGATTTTTTAAGAAATTTGCCTGAAATGCACTAAGTTCAAATTTGGGCTCCTATACTGAGCCCAAATATAAACCCAGGGGCCGATTTGAACAAATTTGAATCAGATCCACCCCACAATGTTGCTTACCAAATATGAAAAGATTCTGCCAGCTGGATCTGGAGAAGAAGATTTTTTAATAAATTTGCCTGAAATGCACTAAGTTCGAATTCGGGCTTCTATAGTAAGCCCAAATATGAATCCAGGGGGCTGATTTGAACAATCTTGAATCAGATCCACCCCGCATTGTTGCATACCAAATATGAAAAGATTCTGCCTGCTGGATCTGGAGAAGATTTTTTAAGAAATTTGCCTGAAATGCACTAAGTTTGAATTCGAGCTTCTATAGTGAGCCCAAATATGAATCTAGGGAGCCGATTTGAACAAACTTGAATCAGATCCACCCCACAATGTTGCATACCAAATATCAAAAGATTCTGCCTGCTGGATCTGGAGAAGAAGATTTTTGAAAAAATTTGCCTGAAATGCACTAAGTTCGAATTCGAGCTTCTATAGTGAGCCCAAATATGAATCTAGGGAGCCGATTGAACAAACTGGAATCAGATCCACCCCACAATGTTGCATACCAAATATCAAAAGATTCTGCCTGCTGGATCTGGAGGAGAAGATTTTTGAAGAAATTTGCCTGAAATGCATTAAGTTCGAATTCGAGCTTCTATAGTGAACCCAAATATGAATCTAGGAAGCCGATTTGAACAAATTTGAATCAGATCCACCCCACAATGTTGCATACCAAATATCAAAAGATTCTGCCTGCTGGATCTGGAGAAGAAGATTTTTTAAGAAATTTGCCTGAAATGCACTAAGTTCGAATTCGAGCTTCTATAGTGAGCCCAAATATGAATCTAGGGAGCCGATTTGAACAAACTTGAATCAGATCCACCCCACAATGTTGCATACCAAATATCAAAAGATTCTGCCTGCTAGATCTGGAGAAGAAGATTTTTTAAGAAATTTGCCTGAAATGCACTAAGTTCAAAATCGGGCTCCTATACTGAGCCCAAATATGAACCCAGGGGGCTGATTTGAACAAACTTGCATCAGATTCACCCTACAATGTTGCATACCAAATATCAAAAGATTCTGCCTGCTGGAACTGGAGAAGATTTTTTAATGTTTTTCCCATTGCCTGCAGTGTTAAAAAGTGATGACTCAGCACTTTTTCAAAGTCCTGAAAAAAGTACCTTGTGATCAAACCGATAGGGATTTTTTTAACCATTCTATTCTACTGGATAAAAGTAAGCTTTATACAAAATAAGAATTCTCTGTGCCATGTAGTTTTGGAGATATGGCAGTTTTAAGGTTTTTCCTATTTTTAGCTCCCGAGGTTCCAATGGGTCAATGAGAAATTTTTTTTTTACATCAATCTACTACTTATGACCCATTATCATCTCAACTTTGGTTCAAATTGACCTCACGGTTCAGAAAATAGAAATTTTAGGCGTGGCCAAAATTTTTGCCCCTCCCATAACGAAGGCAAATAATGCCCGACAAACTTCTCTTGAACAAACTTGATTCTATACCTCAAAAGGAAGCTGCATACCAAATATCAAGTCTCTGCTACTGCTGGTTCATGAGAAGAAGATTTTCAAAGATTTGGGTGCCCCTTGGGGACATGGCCCCACCCAGGAGGTGCATGCCCACTTCAAAGTGAGTGCAGGCAGCAATTCCAAAATAGGACCAGGCAAACTAGTTCAGCAATTTGGATATAGTGGCTGTCCAGCCACTACGTTCAGATTGCTAAACTACTGTAAGGGCAAAGAGGTAAGTGCAAGGAAATTTCTATTGTTACTTTCTTATATCTGGGATGATCATGCACCATCTTGTCTACAAAATCAATAAAATGGGATATATAAGCATCAGAACTGTGAGTAAGTAAGGAAGGAAGGATGGGCATTATCAGAGAAGATGCTAATGTAATTAGTTCAACACCGCAGATTATTTGGGGAATTTTGGTAGTATTTATTTATTTATATATTTATGGCCATTTAAGGTCACATATTTTTGCACAATGGCTAATCGTGACTGCAACATGGAGATAAAGACAAGTTTAGTCAATTGTTTATATTCATGTTCTAATATTTTTGAGGTCTTCCACCCCAAGCATTGGTGACTGGATCATATTTTACAGGTAAAACTCTGACTCGAGGTGACCCTGGCTGTCGAAAGTGTCATTAAACCACAATAAATAAATAATGAAAGTGTCAATGACATGGTAACCACTTACAAACTTAAGTATAATACAGAATTAACCCCTTCACCCAAAGCACACAATATCAAAATTTATTATTTTAATTATTTATTTTTCAAATGATTCACAAAATTTCAACAAAATCATATCATGTTACCCCTCATTAGAATGAGCTCTATGAGCTCATTATAATGAAGTATCATATATGCTTCCGTTGAAATTTTTTGAAAATTTGTTCTTTTCAACTTCTCAGTTTGTTAATTATGTGGACAGATCCAACTAAACCTTTACTTAGTAGAATGACCAGTGCTGTTCACCAATGAAAGGGTCAATGACACTGTAGCTTAACCTGACTGTGCGTTGTGTTTGATGAAAATGTTCAATGTTTATGAAAGAATATGAAATAAGACAAGAATTGTGATATTTGAGAATATGTTAAGTTCTGTACCCTACATGCTGTTTTCAACAAGAGTAATTTGAGCTGTTGACTGTTCTAAGGAATTGAGGCCTGAGTTGATGTGGCCCTTACAGTTAATGTATGTCAACAAAAGTTGCCAAGTTATGGTAAAATCATTCCAAAATGAGTCATCCTACCAATTTATAATGAAATCCCTTCATAAATATGACTCGTAGACTTTGCTAAAGGAATCTAGGTCACATGCTTGTCCAGCGGTCACTGTTGACTGATCACGACCAAAATAGAGTAGTTTCATCTAATACCAAATTACAATGAAATCCCATCATAAAAATGACCTGTAGACAGTGTTAAAAGCATCTAGATCACATGCCCTCAGCAGTAACGGCCCACTGATTTGTGGCCAAAATAGGAGTCTCAGCTAGACATCATACCGAGTTATCATAAGAAGTTATAATGAAATCCCTTTATAAAAACAACCTGTAGACAGTGCTAATGGAATCTAGGTCATCTGACCAGGAAGCGGTAACATCTGACCGATCGTGACCAAAATAGGTCAGTCTCACCTGGACATGATACCAAGTTATCCTTCCAAGTTACAAGGAAAACGCTTCTTAAATATGAACTGTAGACTGTGCTAAACAAATCTAGGCCACATGCTTGTGAGGCTCTCACAGTTGACCGATCACGGCCAAAATAGGACGTTCTCACTAGTCATCCTACCAATTTACAATGAAATCCCTTCATAAATACGACCTGTAGACTGTGCTAAAGGTTTTCGGGTTTTGGGCCCGTGCAGCCGTCATGGATGACCGATTGTGACCAAAAGGAGACGTTCTCATCTAGACATGACGTCAAACCTGCATATGAAATTTTGTGATGCTCAGACAAGAACAACGGGGAGTGGCCTGTGCTAAAAAAAATGTTAACAGACTGCCGCACATGTGATGGCAATAGCTTATCTTGCTAAGCTAAAAATGTGCTAGGTGGAATCATGAAGTGGATCTGAGTCCCGGAGGTAAATTTCATTGCTGGGCTATACCGCCCAATGTTGGCACATCCCTGTTTTCAATACCTGTGGCAACATTCTGACCAAAATACAAATACAAAGTCCAGTTCAGACAATAATTTATACTTATGCTGCCCACTTTTGAGGGCTTCAACACCAGGCATTGGTTACCAAGTAAGGGATACCCAACTGGTGCCATGAAGTGGGTATTCACAGGACCTCAGAAAACCAATGGCCTTATTACCACCCTGTTTAGGACACCAATTTTACATTAAATTTAAATTCCTTGTCACTTAACAAAGTCTCTTAATTCAAAGGCAAATGACAAATTCTTCTTTAATAGTACAGTGAAGCCCACTTAATTGGATATCTATTAACTGAATAACCCTGTTAACTGAATATAATTTCCCAACACAAAATCATTTACCATACATCCAGTACAAATTTGACCTGTTAATTGAATACAGATTGAAGAGTAAACTCCTGTGAATTGAATAAAAAATCGCGACATCGACGCCGTAGCTGCGACGGGTGGTGCAAACTCACAAAATTCTAAGTTCATCAAGGGCCATAACTCCAAGAAAAATATTTGGAACAACACATACATTGAACGATGGCTAGACATCAATAAGATACACTTACATGCCAAATATAAAGTCATTCCATCAAGTATTTCAAAAGTTATTGAGTTTTGAAACTCGTTGGTCACAGAAACTCGTTGGTCACAGACAGACCGACAGACAGACCGACATTGCCATTTATAGAGCTGCTAGTCGCAGCTAAAAATCTGATAACCTGTTGAGAAATGACCTGACTCTCTCCAGTTTTACTTTGTTTATAGACCTATTTGGCATCAGTACATTCAATACAGGCATTTAATCTATTATATCTTGTTTGACAGAGCTCATGGAGCTCTGTCAAACAAGATATAATAGAATAAATGTTCAGTTCATCTCTAGAATACAAGAAAGTGACACAATCCCTGTTATTTGAATACTCCTGTTAACTGAATAATTTTCATTGTCAAAGTGGCTATTCAATTAACAGGGTTCCACTGTATAAGAAGAGTTTGATAGAGACAGAAGAGACTACAGAGACTGTGTAAACATGATTCCATGTGACTGTTTGTTATAAAACTTACTTGAAGTATACAAGCACTTGTTTAGGTATCGGTCTGAATGTTCTCTGCTCAATTCGAATGTAAAATGTCTTAGTCTTTGTGTTTTTTCCCCTCCAAAACAAATTCCCAACTGGAGCCCCGGTGAAGCAAATTTTCTCAATGGCATGGTCCCCAGACCATCTCCCAAAAAGGGCAGAAGAATCCCTGAGAGTCCTATTTCACAAGTCAGATAGAACTTGTTTATTACAGTAAACAAGAACTGCACCATTGAGAAATAAAACCCAGACATGCTGAACATGTGTTTGAGTTAGTTTCAAGAACAAAACATAACATCTTCAAAGTACAAAAGTTGAAAACTATCATGGAAAATAAACCCTTTACCTAACATAAAAAAAAAATAACAGGAAATCTGTTCCAAATATTCTTGAAAAACCAAAAATATTAATTTTTTGCTTTGAAAATATAGTTTATGACCCCTCATTGGAACAAGCTGAACGAATTTTCTCCAGTGAGGGGTTATAAGCTACGTTTTATTTATGGGTATTAAGGTTACATATTTCTGCACAATGGCAAATTGTGACCACAAAGTCAAGTTTAGACAATGGTTTATACCCATGTTGCCCATCTTAGAGGACTTCAACCACAAGCAATGGTGACTGGGTCCTATTTTACCAGTAAAACAGAGCTTGTTCACCATAGTAAATAAGCACTAATTCACATATGAGGTTCCCGCACAGGTGTTTTGAGAAACCAAGAGGCCCCACAGGGCCTAAAGGGCGCACCTTGAACAGAACACGATATAAACAGAGTCCAAGAATGAATCTACATTAAGCAATCCACCTCCATAGGATACATTGTCAATCCTTGAGTGCCTCAGGAGTGACAATGAAAGCGTCAATGACACGGTAGCTTAACTTGTCTGCGTGTTGAGTTTGATGAAAAGGATAATGTTCAATGTTTATGAAGGGATTATGAAATAAGACAAGAATTGTGATAATTGGGAATATGTTAATTTCTGTTCCATGTATGCTATGTTTTTAATAAAAATAATATGAGGTGTACACTGTACTAAAGAGCTGAGGGGTGGGTTAATGTGGCCCTCACAGTTAACGTATGTCAACGAAAGTTACCAAGTTACAGTGAAATTATTCCAAAACAAGTCATCCTATCAAGTTACATTGAAATCCCTTCATAAATATGGCCTGTAGACTGTGCTAAAGGTTTTCGGGCTTCAGGCCTGTGAAGCCATGACGGTTGACCGATTGCAAAGAGGACGTCCTCATCTCGACATTATACTGAGTCATTCTATCTACTAAGTTGCAATGAAATCCCTTCACAAATACAACCTGTAGTCTGTACTAAAGTTTTTTGGGTTTTGGGCTCGGGAAGCCATCATGGTTGAATGATCGCGACCAAAAGGGGACGTTGTCATCTGGGCATCATCTGTCTGAAGTGATCCTACAAAGTTACAATGAAATCCCTTCATAAATATGACCTGTAGACTGTGCTCAAGATTTTTGGGCTTTGGGCTCGTGAAGCGACACAGTTGACCAATCATGACCGAAGGGGGATTTCATCATCCAGGCATTATATGGAATCAACCAAACAAGTTACAATGAAATCCTTCCATAAATATGACCTATAGACTATGCTAAAAGTTTTTGGGTTTTGGGCTCGGGCAGCCATCAAGGCTGAATGATCGCAACCAAAAGGGCATGTTCTCATCTAGACATTATTTGGAGTCATCCTACCAAGTTACAATGAAATCCCTTCAGAAATATGACCTGTAGACTGTGCTAAAGGTTTTCGGGCTTCGGGCCCCCATAGCCATCACAGTTGCCCAATCGCGTCCAAAAGGGGACGTTCTCATCTAGACATTATATGAAGTCAACCTACCACGTTACAATGAAATCCCTTCGATGGTACACTACACGCCCAAAGATACTGTAAATGCTGCAATATGAATGTGGTCGAATCTGAATACCATTTCCTTTTGGTATGCCCAAAATATCGATTGATGAGGACAAAATATTTCAACACCTATTACTGCCATTGGCCTTCACTAAATAAATTCAAGAAATTGTTGAATTCACGTGCAAAAAAATCTGTATTAAATTTGGCAAAATATCTGTTTCAAGCAAATAAAATAAGGTCATCCCATTTGAAAAATATTTCTGACTCCCATCAAAATTAATAATGTTTTTACTGAATGTATTATGTAACCGTTATAAAATTAGTCACACACTGTATGATTAAGGTTGTTCATTTACGACAAAGATGTATCACCCAACTACGACTCTTCATGTACACTTCCATGTTTCTCTTTTTTTCTTTCTTCTCACTCAATTTTCCATTATTTTCTTTTGCTATAAACATGCATATGTTTTTCGCAATAAAGGATAGTATAGTATAGTATAAATATGACCTGTAGACTGTGCTAAAGGTTTTCGGGTTTGGGCAGCCATCATGGTTGAATGATCGCAACCAAAAGGGGACATTCTCATCTGGGTATCATCTGGAGTGATCCTACAAAGTTACAATGAAATCCCTTCATAAATATGACCTTTAGACTGTGCTCAAGGTTTTCGAGCTGTGGGCCCTTGTAGCCGTCACAGTTGACCAATCATGACAAAAAGGGGATGTCATCATCTAGGCATTATATGGAGTCAACCTAACAAGTTACAATGAAATCCTTCCATAAATACAACCTACAGACTATGCTAAAGGTTTTTGGGCTCGGGCAGCCATCAAGGTAGAATGATCGCGACCAAAAGGGGATGTTCTCATCTGGACATTATTTGGAGTCATCCAACCAAGTTACAATGAAATCCCTTCATAAATATGACCTGTAGACTGCGCTAAAGGTTTTTGGGCTTCGGGTCCCTGTAGCCATCACAATTGCCCAATCACGTCCAAAAGGGGACGTTCTCAAATAGACATTACATGAAATCAACCTACCAAGTTACAATAAATTCCCTCCATAAATATGATCTGTAGACTGTTCTAAAGGTTTTCAGGTTTTGGGCTCGGGCAGTCATCACAGTTGACAGATCGCGACCAAATGGGCAAGTTCTCATCTAGACATCATACAGAGTCATCCTACCAAGTTACAATGAAATCCCTCCATATTAAATATGACCTGCAGACAGTGCTACAAGTTTTTGGGTTTCGGGCTTGGGCAGCCATCACGGTTGACAGATCATGACCAAAAGGGGACCTTCTCATCTAGGCATTATACAGACATCCTACCACGTTACAATAAAATCCCTTCATAAATACGACCTGTAGACTGTGCTAATGGTTTTCGGGCTTCGGGCCCCTGTAGCCATCACAGTTGCCCAATCGTGTCCAAAAGGAGACATTCTCATCTAGACATTATATGAAGTCAACCTACCAAGTTACAATGAAATCCCTTCATAAATATGACCTGTAGGCTGTGCTAAAGGTTTTCTGGTTCCGGGCTCGGGCAGCCATAACGGTTGAATGATCGCAACCAAAAGGGGATGTTCTCATCTAGACATATTTGGAGTCATCCTATCAAGTTACAATGAAATCCCTTCATAAATATGACCTGTAGACTGTGCTAAAGGTTTTCGGGTTTTGGGCTCGGGCAGCCATACTGGTTGACCGATCGCAACCAAAAGGGGACGTTTTCATCTAGTCATGACCCCAAACCTGCATATGAAATTTTGTGATGATCAGACAAGAACTACGGGGTGTAGCCTGTGCTAAAGGAAAATGTGAACAGACTAACAGACTTCCACACGCGTGATGGCAATAGCTTATCTTGACTTTGTCAAGTTAAACTAAAAATAGCCCAAACATCATGTCTTTTCTTCAGATGATCATAATGTAAAATGTAAAGCACCCCTATAAAGCCCCTTGATACAACCTATGTGGATTAATCTTAGTTACACACCTCTGGAGGGTACTGAATACAAAATTTCTAATTCTTCAGCTACATGGCCAATTCCGGCTCCCATAGGGAGCCTAAACATTAACCCAGGCACCCGATTTGAGCAAAGTTGAATCTGACCGCCCTAGAGATGTGGTATACCAAATATGACAGCAGTCTGAGTGGTGGATCTGAAGAAGACATTTTTTAAAGAAATTTCTTCATATTGTACTAAGTTAAAATTTGGGCTACCATAGTGAGCCCAAATATTAATGTACGGACCTGATTTAAACAAACTTGAATCTGACTCCCCTAGAGATGTTGTAAACCAAATATTAAAGCATTCTGACAGGTGAATCTGAAGAAGATTTTTGAAGAAATTCCCCCATATTGTACTAAGTTAAATTTCAGGTTCCCATATGGAGCCCAAATATTAACCCAGGCACTTGAATTGACCAAACTCACTCCTAGAGATGATGTATACCAAATATGAAAGCACTCCGACTGGTGGATCTGAAGAAGATTTTTAAAATTTCTTCATATTGGGCTACCATAGCGAGCCCAAATATATACCTAGGGACCCGATTTGAACAAACTTGAATCTGACAGCCACCCCCTCCCCCCCCCCCCCCCCCCAACAAAAATGCAATGCTCCTTTGGGACCATCACTCACACAGACTTTCACTTGAAATGGCCCATTGGCTTTGGAGGAGAAGACCAAAACATGGTGTTGACGTACAGCGGATGGAGAGCGGTTAGATTAGCTCAGCTTGACTTTATCAAGGTGAGCAAAAATTAAATGAACAAGGGCTATGCAAAGTGTGGGCCACTGCCCCTGACCCGTAAGCATGTTTGAAACAGCCTTAAAGATTTGTGGGACAGAAAACTTTTCCATGATGGAAGAGTGCAAAATTGCCATAACTCTGGGAAAAATTATTGGATGGAACCTGTTCCTTGTGCATATCCGTTCCCCCATGCAGGTCTATCAGCATACCAAAGGAGATCCCAAATCCAACCAATGGCTTTGAAGTTGCAATGCAAAATGTTTGTACAGACAGACAGAGATGGACAGACATACAGACAGACAGACAGAGAGCTTCAATAGATACCACCGAACCCTCTATCGGAGATTGGCGGCAAAACAAATAATAAAATTTGAATGGGTTTTTATTTTAATAGTACCAGCCTGCAATCGAGATTGCATTAGGTAAGTGGTTAACTTGATCAATATTTATATGTTATGATCATCAAAATGAATATAAAAAGTATATTAACCCTCTTCTAAAGGATTTTCTCAAAGATTGATAATGAAAAGAAAATATTCAAACGTATTTCTCGACAAAGATGAATTTATCAATTCTCATCAGAAAGAATTCAATGGAAGTATAAATGAGAAAACATCATCATTTATTAAATACAAAGGTTTTGTCTTGATTCATTCCCTTTGACAAAAATTTTATATAAAGTGGTTAAAATTGTTTTGAGTGCCAAGATGAATGATCACATTTTGCCAAGTTTCAAATTAGAATACTGTGTAACAAACAAGTACTTAAAGTTCAATGAATAAACCAGTGTGTAGTATTCCATTTAACCCTTTACCCAATGTATCGGCCAAAACCAGCCAGCGATATTCTCAAAAATCTTCAATTGATTTTCATTATTTTTTCATTTTTTGTCTCAAAAACATAGGTTATGAGCCAGTTCCATCGAGGGGTCATAACCAATGTTTTTGAGACAAAAAAAGAAAAAAATTAGTTATTCAAGAATGTTTTTGCAAGTATTGTCTGCTTTTCATGTTAGGTAAAGGGTTAACCAGAATTAGTGCACCCAAACTTGGTTGAAAGTCCAGTACTTTTCCAGTATATTTCCAGTGTCCACTGAGAATTTTCCAGTATCTATTTATTATTTATTTATTGGTGTTTAAGGTCACATACTTATGCACAATGGCTAATCGTGACAGTTTTATGGGTGGAGGAAGCCGGAGTACCCAGACTGAACCACCAAGCATCGACGAGCAGCTGTCAGCACCTCAACATTGTAACTCTGTTAAAGTTCCACTCAAGCAGAGTTACAGTGGTTGAAGATATGTGCACCATCGAAGTGCAGTATGCCTTAGTACACGGAATCATCATGCCCCATGTAGGCAAATGGGATAAAGTGCCTTGCCCAAGGACACAAAGCAGGTCGTCCCGGATGTGGATGAAACTCAGGACCTCTAGCATAAAAGCCCAACAGTCTACCACTGAGCCACAGCGCTCCCCTTTTCCAGTATCATATTCAAAGGTTTTGACTATGCAACTAATTAAAATTGTGATAAAAAAGACATATACCATATTTCAGAAGATGCAGAAGTGATGAACAGGTCTTCAAAATTCACTAAGAAATTAACTCTTATCCCGCTGAGTATTTTCAAGATATCTTTCATCAAATCTAGTCATGGCTGGTTAACAGCAGCCATGGCTAGATTTGATGAAATATTCTTATGTATTTAATAATTTAAGAAATCATTGGTGCAAAATCCATTCAATTTACAGGAGGAAAATTTTCCAAAATGAGCCCAAATTATACATATTTCAGTGGCAAGAGAAATTCTGCCCTGGGCTGGAAAATCCTGCCAGCAGCATGCAAGGAGTTGAAGCCACCTGCACAATGCCTAGTACCAAGCATTATCTATGCCAAACAACTTCTATTTATCGTATTTACAATACTTTGTTTGGGGTGGTAAATTAGTGTCGAGGTTAGTAGCAAAAATTACAATTTAAGTGTATTTACAGTATTTACCAACTTGAGATCTCCAGTATTTTTCCAGGACTGGAAAAAGCAAAACCATTTTCACAGTATTTTCCAGTATGGCATATGAACCCTGTTTAACTGTATTAGGCCTTTAAAAACATTTCTAGTTTCTCAGGCAATTTTATGGAACATAGAGAGGCTTTTTGGGGAGGGTGGGGGGTGGGGGGTGGGGTTAATCCATAGAATAGTCCTGAAAATAGTTGGAATTAGAAATTTAACTTCTTTCCCTTTTATGTGGAAAGAGTAGCCAGACAAAACGTTTGTTGAGCCAAAAAATTTAATTCACAATTATTTTAAAACGTAAAGGTATAATTTGAAACTATATCTTGAAAAGTTATCCAGATCTGCCATATTTCTATGAGGTAATTGACAAAAAAGCAAAATTATCCCTCACAAATTATTCCAAAATGTCTGGCAGCCAATTTTCTCATAATACTAGGAATTTATACAATTCAATCTTGTTTGCAGGAGCTTAATTAGTTCTGTCAAACAAGATGAATTGTTTGCATTTCTAGTTGCAATGCCACGAAAATTGACTTCTGGAAATTTCAATGTTTTGACATTGTGCAAAGAGATAAACTAATTTAATAAGAATTATTAAATTTTCAAATGAAATAAGTTATACTAGCACGTATCCCGGAAATTTTCTTTCAAAATTTTGGACATTTCTAATTGTATGCATGGTGGAAAAATGAACTCATGGTCTCTTAATCAAAGTAAACTAATAAAAAAGACCATTTTCATGTAAATTTATAGAAAATAAAATTTTCAGATAAATTTTGACCTGTTAATTGCATATAGGTTATGGAGTAAACTCCTATTAACTGAATAAAAAATCTTGAAGAAAGTCGAGAAATTACCCAGAAAGTAACCAAATTCTCAATGTTTAGGGATGTATTAGGCCTAACCCTACTTTAACTTTATGGCAAGTTTCATAATCTATGATCACAACACAGATATAAAGTAATTTTACACAACAACATTTATACCTCTGCTGTCCACTTTAGAGGACTTCAAACCTACACATTGGTTACCCAGGTATTCTTTTCTGTGTCTACAGGGGCTGAATATAAGACCCTTTCCCAATGGCATTTTGACATAATTTTACCCAATTCACACAAAAAATTAACCAATCTCAGTCCTCATTCAAATGAAAATTTAATTCTTGAAGGCTTAATTTTAACTTTAATCAACTTTTACTGCAATAAAACAGGTGCCTTAACAGGCAGTTTTTAGATACATTTGCAAGTTACATCCCAAAAACCTTGTCAGTTGCTTCTAGGCAAGTTTTGGCTGCCTGTATAGGCAGCCAAAACTTGCCTCGACACAACTGCAAAGCCACAGAATGTAGACTGTCGAAGTGTAGCAAAAAGCATAAATATCTTCATCATTTAATAGTATAAGAACAATTTATTTAACTGAGATTTTACCAAGACTGATTATAATTTCATGCGGCTGTTTGTTATAAAACTTAATACATTTATTACACATGTAGTAGCTTCTGCACTCCTCTGACCTCAATATGAATGTAACATTCCTTATTCTTTGTGTTTCTTCTTCCCAACAAATTCCCTATTGGAGACTTCATGACATGAATTTTCTCAATTATATGGGCCCCAGATCCTTGCCCAAAGAGGGCAGAAAAATCTGTTACCAGGGCCAATTTTACCAGTAACATACAATTTGTTTGCCATTGTCATCAAGTACTGCTCCACCTCCTTGGAGTCCCACAGGGTGTCAAACAACATACAATACTGTGATCATAAAAGAGGTCTCTTTCGTGACCAATCACTATTTGATCATGACACACTTATACCACTTATGCCTAAATTTCTGAAATAAAATACAGCAAAATTTAGACAGATGAAGAAAAACAAACAAAAAGGCATCTCATATTAACTGGTAGAGAGCTACATTTTTCTTGACCACAGATTTCATTTCATCATATATTGCTCTGTTACATTTGATTGGATAGTGCCAATAGGCACTATCCAATCGAATGTGACTGAGCAATGTGTCTTTAACAAAATCTGCTTCTTTCCAGGGTCAACAAGAAACCTTCTCTAACAGAGTGAAGATAAAATAGTCACAACCTGTGGATTTCATAAAGCCCAAATATGGGCTTCCAGCACTCTGCCAGTTAAAAGGTTTGGCATTTCTTTTTTGACAGGTGAAATTCTACAGTGCTGCAGTAAGGAAAGTGCACAAAGAATTATGACCAGGGTTTGCTTCACTCATAATCCTATAACCTCATTTATGATCACAATACTGTGGAATGAATTGAACTTTCAGTTTATCATTAGAAGAGAGACAATTTATTTAATTTGATAACATAGATAAGTGTTATGCACGCATTGTGCTTGTACAGAATCTTTATATCTCAACGAGACTTGTCTTTGGGGAGGAATAGATATGAGCCACACTTGCGCGGCACGTAGCTATACCTCCCCATAAATGAGTCGCTGTCTCGATAAAAGATTGCATACAAGCACAATAAGCACATAAAACTTTTATCTATCATTCAGTCAACAAAACCCATAACCATGACTTCTCAAAAATAGTCGATAACAAACAAAAAGCTACAATCGACTGATCAAAACAATGGGACTCCATTTCCAATTCCTTCAACATGAAGGAAATTGTTTAAGGTGATAAAAAATAATCAAACTGAGTCCAAGTATGCTTTTACCATTGGGCAATGATGCTTCAAACCAAATTCAATTCAGTTCATAACATCATGCATGGGTTAAATGTGTGGTTAGCAAAACAAAAATGAAAGTGTCAATGACTCTGTAGCTTAACCTGACTGTGTGTTGTGTCTGATGAAAAGGATAATGTTCAATGTTTATGAAAGCATTATGAAATATGACAAGAATTGTGAAAATTGAGAATATGTTCATTTCTGTTCCCTGTGTTTTCAATAAAAATAATTTGAGGTGTAGACTGTAATAAAGAATTGAGGGGTGGGTTAATGTGGCCCTCACAGTTAATGTATGTCAACCAAAGTTACCAAGTTGTAGTGAAATTATTCCAAAACGAGTCATTCTTTCAAGTTACAATGAAATCCCTTCATAAATACAAGAGGCCCCAGGGTGCTCACCTGACATGGTAGTCTAAATATCAAACCAGGGACTTGACTTGAATAAGCTGCATACGCCTCTCCTAAGAAAAGCATATACCAACTAGATGAAGTGATTGTGCCCACACAATACACAGGATTTTCCTTCTATTTTCAGTTCCTGCACTTTTACGTCACAAAATTGAGATAAACGCATAAAAAACAGATTTTTTTTTATTTTTGTTTGAAAATTTTTGAAGTCCCAACCATAATTTTTTCAGACTAAAATTTGTTTTTCTTCTTAAAATGGACCAAAACGCATAAAAAACCAAAAAACTAATTTCTGGATTTTGGTCCAAAATTTTCTAAGTCCCACCCGGCCTCCAAATTTTCAATGTAAAAAAAAAAAAAAAATTTGGTCTTAAAATTGACCAAAATGCATAAAAAACCAAAAAACTAATTTCCGGATTTTGGTCCAAAATTTCTAAGTCCGGACCGGGACCCCAAATTTTCAACCCAAATATGAACCCAGGGATTTGGCTTGAACAAACTTGAATCTCACCTCCCTAAGCATGCTGCATACCAAATATCAAAAGATTCCTATTGGTTGATCTGAAGAAGAAGATTTTGAAAGAATATTCCTCATACTGCACTAATTTAAACATTTGGGCTCCCATAGAGAGCCCAAATACAGATCCAGGGAACTGATTTCAATAAATATGTGAAACAATCTTCCAAAGATGTTATATGTGAAATTTGAAAGCTTTTGGAGAAGTGGTTTGGGAGAAAAGTAGTGTTAAATGTTTTTCCCATTACGCACAGTGTTAAAAAATGCTGACTCAGCACTTTTTCAAAGTCCCAAAGAAGTATCCCATGATAAAACCGACAGCAATTTTTTTTGACCATTCCATTCTGTTGGTCCTAAGGAAGCTTCGCACCACATAAGAAATCTCAGTGCCGTGTAGTTTTGGAGATATGGGCGTTTCAATTTTTTCCTATTTTTAGCTCCTGCGGTTCCCGTGGGGCAACGGGAAAAAAAATTTGGGCATAAATTAAGTACTTATGACCCAATATGCCCTCATATCAAATTTGGTTCAAATCTGCCTCTCGGTTTGGAAAATAGAAATTTTGGGCTTGGCGAAAATTCTTGCCCCTCCCATAACAAAGGCAAATATAGCTCCTCGAACTTCTCTTGAACAAATCTGAGTCTATACCTCAAAAGGAAGCTGCACACCAAATATCAAGTCTCTGCTACTGCTGGTTCATGAGAAGAAGATTTTTTAAGATTTAAGCACACTTTATGGGCATGGCCCTACCGAGGGGCGGGTCAACTTGATTTGAACAAACTCGAATTGACATATGATAGGGAACATGCACAGCAAATTTTGTTGAATTTGGTCCAGTTCGTGAGAAGTCGATAATGTAACGTTAACAATGGACGACGGACCCCGGACGACAGACGGAAAGCAATCAGTTAAGTTCCCCTTTAGCTTCGCTCAGGTGAGCTAATAACTTGTAAACTAATTAATCCCTTTATAAAAAGAACCTTTAGACAGTACTAAATGAATCCAGGTCACATGACCAGGTGGCGGTAATGGCTGACTAATCGTAACCAAAATAGGAAAGTCTCATCTGGACATCATATCGAGTTATCCTTCCAAGTTTCAATAAAATCACTTCATAAATATGAACTGTAGACTGTGCTAAACAAATCTAGGTCACAGGCCTGTATGGCCATCATGGTTGTCTGATCACGACCAAAATACAATGTTCTCATCCAGACATTATACTGAGTCATCCTACCAAGTTACATTGAAATCCCTTCATAAATATGACCTGTAGACTGTGCTAAAGGTTTTCGTGTTTCGGGCTTGGGCAGCTATCACAGTTGACAGACTGCGACCAAAAGGGGAAGTTCTCATCTAGACATTATACGGAGCAACCATACCAAGTTACAATGAAATCCCATAAATACGACCTGTAGACTGTGCTAAAGGTTTTCGAGCTTTGGGCCTGTCACCGTCATGGTCGACTGATCGCGACTGAAAGGGGACGTTCTCATCTAGACTTTATACAGAGTCATTGCACCAAGTTACAATAAAATCCCTTCATAAATATGGCCTGTAGGCTGTGCTAAAGGTTTTCGGGCATCTGGCCTGTGTAGCCATCCTGGTTGACCGATCGCAACCAAAAGGGGACGGCCTCATCTAGACATTATACTGAGTCATCCTACCAAGTTACAATGATATCCCTTCATAAATACAACCTGTAGTCTGTGCTAAAGACTTGAGAGTTTTGGGCTTGGGCAGCCGTCACGGTTGAACAATCGCAACCAAAATGGGGCGTTCTCATCTAGACATTATCTGGAGTTATCCAACCAAATTTCAATGAAATCCCTTCATAAATATGACCTGTAGACTGTGCTAAAGGTTTTCAGGTTTCGGGCCTCTTTAGCCATCACAGTTGTCCGATCGCAACCAAAAGGGGACGTTATCATCTAGACATTATACAGAGTCATCCTACCAAGTTACAATGAAATCCCTGCATAAATACGACCTTAGATTACATGTATGTTAAAGGTTTTCGAGTTTTGGGGCTCTGGCAGCCGTCACGGTTGACAGATCACAGACAAATGGGGAAGTTCCCATCTAGACATCAAACAAAGTCATCCTACCAAGTTACAATGAAATCCCTCCATAACTTCCACACGCGTGATGGCAATAGCTTATCTTGACTTTGTGAGGTTAAGCTAACTAGGGAATTATATTTTTGTAGTGCATGAGGATCTCTTTAAATACATGATGTCACTTCATTCATAAATGTTAGAAGTGTGCAAACCATTATGACATTGACGTTACTTGTCAAACCATTCTTGTGGTCACTTCCAGTTATTGCTATTCATCTTCCAATGTTTTCAGTTTTGGTGTTTTGCATGGTGGATTCTTTATGTAATGGATCAAGTAATTCACCACAACATGGAATGTATGTTGAGGAGGCATTGTTTGTTGCAGCATTGTCAGCTTTTGAAGGGAATGACTTGTCATTCATTACCAGTACCACTGAAAAAGTCACTTAGACACGTTCCTTTCTTGTGACATCATGTGACTTGAATAATTACTACAATAATGATACAAGATCTTTTATTGCCCAATTTTTATCGTTACTGATATTGCCATCTGCGATTGTATTTATTGGTAAATATAGATAATATGCATTAACTGATGACCTCATAAGGGCAATAAGGCTTTAACCCTTTAGGACCTGGAGATTTTTAAACATTTTAGCTATACTTTGAAAGTCGACTTCCAGTGGCTTTGCAGTTGTTTCTAGTCAAGTGTCGGCTGCCTACAGAGGCAGCCAAGACTTGCCTAGAAACAAATGACAAGGTATTTAGAAAACAAGTTTTGAGTTTACCCAAACAATGCACGTTGGGGCACCTGTTCCTTTGCATTAAAAAGTTATCAAAGTCGGAATTAGGCCCTTAAGGGTTAAAAACTGAGCCTGTCTATGTTGGTTATTTGACAAATTTATGGTGGTGCTGTTTTTAGGCCTTGTTTATTAAACAATCATTTAGAAAAGTAACATATTCAGATTCTCCTCAATTGTCAAATGAGAAAAATACAAAAAAAATACCCAACATAGATTTGTTATTTTTCAGCTTGTTACATTTTCTAAGTGTCAGTTTCTCAAACCTGCAGTATCATTATATAGAAGGCTAGAAAATTTATAAGATGCAAAGTTTTGGAGATTATACAGTAAGATGTTTTTGAAATGCTCAGCATAATTTTCCACAGTTTCGAAGTGAGCAAAAGATAATACTATTTAAACCGATCAGATACAACAAGACTAAAGAGTCTAAAGTTGTACTCAAAATGACTTCTGGCATTCATCAACACACTTATGTCAGAAATAAAACAAATATTTCTTTAAGAAGAAGCTTTGATGCCTTATTCATCAGGCCACTAATTTCAAAACAGTTTCTAGAGATAATGTATCAGTGCAGGCCTTCCCACACTTTCATCACTCATTTCACCAATTAAGCTGACCCAAAGGAGTGCAGGTGATGAAAGCCATAGCCACAGGAGCTTATTAACAGGAAAATAGTGAAAACAGAGAATGGAAATTTTCACTCTACTGAGAATAGTACTTCGGAATGTACAAAAGAATACTTTAGAAAAGAACATTATTTTCATTACATTATGATTTAATCAAAATATACTAAAACATACAATATTCTCCCTTTACTTTAATACACACTGAACAAACTAATTTACAATATGAAATATACTTCAGCAAACACCTCTATTATTTATGCCAGGGTAATGGTATGCCCTGCTACTGTGATGGCATCATTTGAGGAACATGAGTTTTAACACCTAAAAGCCAGAAGTTGAGTCTACTTGACTCTGATGTTGTACAGCAGGTTTACCAGTGCTTATTGTTTGGATAATAGTGAGGGTTGGTTGGTTAGAGGACAGGGAAGTAACTCTGGTGTACTGGGGACTGGAAGTAAAGACCTGGTCAAGCAGCAAAAGTTGCCCATTGCATTGAAATAAAAGCCAACCGTCATTTGCAGAGGAAATTTGGAAGCCCCATGGAGATGCTCAATCAGTTATCAATATAATTTCTTTCATTTCTGTCCACAGCTTCATGTAAATGGTGACACAGCAGTCCAAATTCAGAAAACTTTACGAAATTGGACTGCAAAAGTCATGGATGCCTGTTACGTCCTTAGTTATACTCTCTTGGCACTTCAAGACTGAGACCATTTGTTTGACATACTGAGCTAGGAACTATCAAAGTGTCCAGGCCCCATAAAAAAATTCACCCCAGGCCAAAAATTACTCTCACAGACTCTGATGTTAGTAAGCAAGAAGAGTGAATTAACCCTTTACCCAATGCAGACGAACAAAAATTTATTATTTTAATTACTATTTTTTTAATTTAAAAAAGAAAATTCAACAAAACCATATCATGTGACCCCCCTCATTGGAACGAACTCGATGAGCTCATTCCAATGAGGGGTCACATGATATGGTTTTGTTGAAATATTTTTAAAAATTTCTATCTTTCAACTGCTGAATTTGCAAACTACGCAAGCGAATGTGGACGATTCATTAGGTAAAGGGTTGACCGGAGCAGTTGTTTCTAAGCATTTGCATCAATAGGCAGACAACATTTGGCTAGAAACAACTGCCAGGCCACAAGATTTGAGAATTGCTTATGTTCATTAAATTCACATTTTCCCTTAAGAATCCTGGGAGGTGAAACAGTACTTGTTTACTGTGGTGAACAAGTCCTGTTTTACAGGTAAAGTAGGAACCAGTCACCAATGCCTCAGGTATTAGTGCTCTTGAATGGGCAACATGGATATAAACGATTGGCTGTATTTCCCAGGCTTGTTTAAGAGAATTCATAAGAGCTCATATGGAGAAAGATTAATGCACAACATATCACATAGCAGTGCCAAAACAGTGAATGATCTACTGACTACCCTATACCTATGCTTGAGCTGTGAATTTTGATTTGTTTGTCACTTATTCCATGAGTCTCCATACATCCACTCTCATATAGCTTTGAAAAAGTCATCACAAGAGTATTCTTCCTTGAGAACTCTTCTGATAGGCTGCATTTACCTTGACTATGTTTTTACATTATTGTTGACTGCCTGCACAGGCATGCCACGATATCTCCTCCTCAGACCTCCCCCTGGCGGAGAAGGCCTGAGGGATAGATATCGTGGCATATCTCCACCTTGGACCTCCCCGCCAGGAGGGGTGGAAGGGTTTATCCCAGGATATCTCCTCCTCCCCCCCCCCCCAAAAAAAAAGAAAAGGAAAAATAAATAAAACAACTTATAACAAAACATTTTATTGAATTTTCATCACATTAACAATGAAAAAGTTGTTCTAACTCTTGAATACATACATTTATGCATTTCCTTTTAAGTTCAAGTCAAAATATGATTATCTTCCCCTTCACCCATTCCCATAGCAACCTTTTGAAAACAAGAGGCCCCATGGGTCCTGAAGCGCTCACCTTGAACAGAAGACGATATAAACAGAGCCAAAGAATGAATCTACATTAAGCAATCCATACACTGTCAATCTTTGAGCCCCTCAGGAGTGACCACAATAGTCCAAGCATCATGACTTTTTTTCAGTTGATCAAAATGTAAAAGGAGAAGCTTGCCTTTTAAGCCCCTTGATATAACCTATGTGGATTAATCTTAATTACACACCTCTTTCACCACGTAATTGGAACAAAGTTGAATCTGCCCACACACCCCACCCCCACCCCCCCCCCCACCCCCTAGAGATGTTGTATGGCAAATATGAAATTTCCTCATATTGCACTAAGTTAAATTTGGGTTACCATAGCAAGCCTAAATATTAACCTACAGACCGGAAGTAAATAAAATTGAATCTGACCCCACCTAGAGATGTTGTATACCAAATATGAAAGCATTCTGACTCATAGATCTGAAGAAGATTTTTAAAGAAATTTCCTTATATTGCACTAAGTTAAAATTTGGGCTCTTATAGGGAGCCCAAATATTAACCCAGGGACTCAATGTGAACAAACTTGAATCTGAACCTCCTAGAGATGCTGTATGTCAAATATCAAAGGATTCTGACCAGTGGATCTGAAGAAGAAGATTTTTAAAGAAATTTCTTCATATTGCACTAAGTAAAAATTTGGGCCCCAATAGGGAGCCCAAATATTAAGCCAGGGACCCGATTTGAACAAACTTTAATCCTATCCCCCTAGAGATGGTGTACATACACCCAATATGAAAGCATTCTGACTGGTGGATCTAAAAAAGAAGATTTTTAAAGAAATTTCCTCATATTGCACTAAGTTAAAATTCGGGCTCCCATAGCAAGCCTAAATATTAACCCAGGTACTCAATTTGAACAAACTTGAATCTGACCCCCGTAGAGATATTGTATACCAAATATTAAAACATCTAACTGATGGTTCTGAAGAAAAAGAGTTTAAACAAAATTCCTTCATATTGCACAAAGTTAAAACTTGGGGTCCCATAGGGCGCCCAAATATTAACCCTGGGACTCAATTTTAAAAAACTTGAATCTGACTCCCCTAGAGATATTCTATACCAAATATCAAAAGATTCTAACTGATGGTTCTGGAGAAGAAGATTTTAAAAAAAATTCCTTCATATTGCACAAAGTTAAAACTCAGGCTCCCATAGAGAGCACAAATATTAACCCCAGGAATTGATGTGGACAAACTTGAATCTGACTCCCCTAGAGATGTTGTATACCAAATATGAAAGCATTCTAACTGGTGGATCTGAAGAAGAAAATTTTTAAAGAAATTTCCTCATATTGCACTAAGTTACAATTCAGGCTCCCATAGAGAGTCCAAATACCAACCCAGGAACCCGATTTGAACAAACTTAAATCTAACCCACCTAGAGATGTTCTATAACAAATATGAAAGAATTCTGACTGTTGAATCTGAAGAAAATTTTTAAAGAAACTCCTTTATATTGCACCAAGTTAAAATTTCGGCTCCTATAGGGAGCCCAAATATTAACTCAGGGACTTGATTTGAACAAACTTGAATCTGAGCCCCCCCCCCCCCCCCCCCCCCCCCCCCAGAGAGGTTGTATACCAAATTCGAAAGGATTCTGACCAGTGGATCCGAAGAAGAAGATTTTTAAAGAAATTTCCTCATGTTGCACTAAGTAAAACTTTGGGCTCCAATACAGAGCCTAAATAGAAACTCCCCCCCCCCCCCCACAAGAGATGATGTATACTAAATATGAAAGCATTCTGACTGGTGGATCTGAAGAAGATTTTTGAAGAAATTTCATCATATTGTACCAAGTTAAAATTCAGGATCCCATAGGGAGCTCAAATATTAACCTAAGGAATCAATTTGAACAAACTTGAATCTGATGATGATCTAAGTGATGGTTCTGGAGAAGACGATTTTTTAAAATTTTGTTCAACAATTTATGGGTGCTGTCAAACTAATTCCCTTGAGGAGCCTCCTGTGGACGTGGCAACTTTATTTGAACAAACTTAAATTGACATATGATAAGGAACATGCACATTAAATTTGGTCAATTTGGCCCAGTGGTTTATGAGGAGAAGTCGATAATGTAAAATTCACGCCGGATGGACGGACAGACAATGGACAGAAAGTGATCACTTAAGCTCCCCCTGACTTTCAGTCAGGTGAGTTAAAAATATTTTGTCTGCTAACTTTATAGATATTGTACATCTTCATTATGTTTGTAACCATATCTTAAAGTTTTAAATCTCTACATTACAAACTGTGGAGGGAGCTGAAGGTACCCTCATTAAGGTACCCTCAATTACTCTGGTCGATAAAAGGCAATAATTTTGTCAAAAAATACTTCTTTTTTTTCTGCAAACTTTATAGATGTTGCATATCTTCAAGGCATCAGTAACCATATACTAAAGTTTCAACTATCTACATTAGAAAATGAGGTAGGAGTTGATTACACCATGAAGGTACCCTCAATTAAAAAACACAATACATTTTCTAACTTGATCAAGGGCAATAACGGTCAATTGTCATTATATGTCCAATCTCATGGTTTACAACTTTAAAGCTTCAGAACATGACTTTGTTTAGAAAAACATGCGTCACCTATTCTTTCTTCTCTAGTATAACATCTCTGTACCTTCAGCTATAGAAAGATGTATCCTGGTGAATCAGAGTCAGAAAACCATACAACATTTTTTGGCTGCGGCTGTGGATCAGTTGGCCACCATCTTATCCAGAGGGTATTTGAGCTGACACATGTTATCTTCCCTGCCCTTGAAGTAGCATACCCCACTGCCTGCCCCCATTTTTGGAAGACATATAATTGATTTGGGCTAAAAAGTCCCTAAAGGGAAGAGAGGATGGAAGAGAGGAGGGAGAGGATGGAAGGGAAGAGGAAATGGAGGCATGAGAAGAGGGATGGGCTGAGGAGTGACTCAGATTCGGATAATCATCCTTGGATCAGGATGGGGTCGTTATTGAGTATTAGGATCACATTAGAATCGGGATCATCCTAGGATAAGGATTAAAGGGCAGGAGCAGCAACTGCTGCTTTGAGGGGGTGACGGGGCTAGTGTGCATTGTGAGGGCTAACCTTAAAAGTGTGGTTATTTTACCAAACCCCAGTCAGTTGTCTGGTGTATGCTACTTCCAGGATGGGAGGGTAGGGGTGGGGTGGGGATAACTTATGGCGGCCCCATGGTCCTTTTACAGAGAGATTCTGTTCCAGCTAAAAAAATTGCCAACAATTAGTGTCGGCGTGTGCATATAACATCTCGTATTACCATTTCGATGAGGTCACACCACAGCAGATTTCCAGTACTACCAGGAGGTATAGTTACGTGATGAATTCCACCAAATGAGTTCCACCACAGATGGGACTCGCACCCAGCTCTCCCCAATAAGGATTGAACAGCCTGCACATAACTATCAATCAATCCTTTTCCAATTCTTTCTCAAGTAGGAAATGGCGGATAAATGTTACAAACGGCATAATACTTTCCTATCCACCACAGGAGAGGGTTTCGTACACCAGGTTCTTATTAACCCTCATTCATTCATTGGGCCATTCCTCTTCAATCATGCTCCTTGATTGGTGTTACAACCATAAAATAAATTAACATGTCCCTTGTCGGGCGCATGTAATGACTGGTGCCTGTGAGGTGCCAAGTGTGAAAAATCATTGTATATTAATCTGTTCGCTCGGATTAGTAATCCGTTTGCACGAATTAGTAATCTGATCGCATGGATTAATAATGTATTTGCACAGATTAGTAATCCATGTGCACGGATTACTAAACCATTTGCACAGATTAGTCATCCATTCACACAGATTAGTAATCCATTCGCACAGATTAGTAATCCCTGCATAGGGATTAGTAAACCATGCACATGGATTAGTAAACCATGCAGATGGAATAGTAAACTGTGTGTATGGATTACCAAACAAAATTGACCTCATCATCTCTCGGACTACACAGGATTTCAACCGCTTTACAAGTTTGTTTTTCAGTTTTGAAATTTAAGCACTATCAAGGATGTCAAAGATCCATCTGAATGCTGTTTATCCTTTACCCAACCCACACTTGATCAAAATTTATTATTTTAAATATTATTTTTCCAATTTTTAAAAAAAAATTCAATAAAATCATATCATGTGAACCCTCAATGGAATGAGCTTGACCAGCCCATTACAATGAGGTGTCATATGATACAGTTTTGTTGGATGTTTTTGTAAAATAATATTTTTTTCAACTGCCCAGTTTGGAAATTATGCGGGCAGATGGGGCCGATTCGTTGGGTAAAGGGTTAAACTATATAATGGTACAATAATTAACACTTCTGATACATACTAATAAACTGATAAAATCTGCCCATATAATACTCACAAGGTAAATTGGTTCTTGATCGATAGATGGGTGGGCATCTGCCCATATCCTTAGTTCAGAACAAAATGAGAATACAACAAACTATTCTTCAGAATATGGACGGCTAGACACTCTATTAGGTGAATCGTTATGAACGGTGATGTAAGTGGCTGTTGGTGAAAAGAAACTTGAAACCCTTAGCCAATGGCAGAGGAGGGAAAGGATATAGGAGAGGGCTAATTTAGGGGTTTGGGAACTCCCCCAAGAAAATTTGGAATTTTGGAAGCGCTGATAATGTATTTGAGGCTGTCCTGAGTAGAGAATTGCTAGAAAATATCAATGAAAAAATACAACTTTTAGGATACAATTTTGATGAAGCAAGACTGTTTCCAGTTGATGCCAACACACTGGAAGAATCCCTGTAGGGCATATGCATCAGGGTTATTGTCAGGCAAAGCTCCTTCTTCCAATTGTTTGTATTTGAGAACACACATGGAAGTACTGGTTTTCAACACAAGTTATCGCCCAAGTTTTGTGCTTTTCGGAGTTAGAATGACTATGAAATGCTTTCTTTCCTGCTTTCTGTATTTAACATAATCACCACAATATCTACACAAAACTTTCCATTCATTTTCTTCATGTACAAGAAAAACTCTCCATGTACATCTTTATCTTTGAGCCAGCACCTCTTAAATTTATTTTGAAACCCACAGTCAACATCCTTGATCGACGAATCACGATTAAAACAAGAGGCCCCAAGGGGCCTGAATTGCTCACCGGCCAAAGTGGTCCAAAGAAGATTTGGGGTCACATTCAGTTAGACATGGTTCATCAACACTACAAAGGAATGAAGTCATGAGAGGCAAATTTTATGGAAAAACACTAAGGAATGGATCTGAACAAACCTGAACCTTACATGCCCCCCACCCCACCCCTGCCCATAGAGTCCAAATATTAAGCCAAGAACTCAAATTGAACAAACTTGAATCTGATCCCTCTTGAGATGTACCAATAGGAAACAAGAGGCCCCAGGGGGCCTGAGGGCGCTCACCTGACATGGTAGCCTAAATATCAACCCAGAGAATTGATTTCCACAAGTTGCATCTGCTCCTCCTAAGAAAAGCTGAAACCAAATATCCAAATATTCTGACCAGTGGATCTAAAAAAAGATTTTTAAAGAATATTCCTCATATTGAACTAAGTCATAATTCGGGCTCCCACAGGGAGCCCATATATGAACCCAGGGACTTGGCTTTAACAAACCTGAATCTCACACCCCTAAGGATTCTGCACACCGAATATCAAAACATTCCGACTGCTGGATCTGAAGAAGAAGATTTTTAAAGAAAATTCCTCATTTTGAACAAAGTTATAATTCAAGCTCCCACAATCAGCCCAAATATGGACCTAGGGACATGGCTTGAACAAACTTGAATCTTACCCCCCTAAGGATGCTGCATAAAAAATATCAAAAGCATTCATCTGCTGGATCTGAAGATTTTTAAAGAAAATTCCTCATTTTGAACTAAGTTGTCATTCAGGCTCCCATAGTGAGCCCAAATATGAACCAAGGGACTTGGCTTGAACAAACTTGAATCTCAGCCCCCTAAGGTTGCTCCATGCCAAATATCAAAACATTCCAACTGCTGAATCTGAAGAAGAAGATTTTTAAAGAAAAATTCCTCATATTGACTAAGTTATAATTTGGGCTCCCACAGGGAGCCCAGATATGGACCCATGGACTTAGCTTTAACACACTTGAATCCCCCCCCCCCCCCCCCAAGGATGCTACTCACCACATATCAAACCATTCCAACTGCTGGATCTGAAGAAGAAGATTTTTTAAGAAAATTCCTCATTTCGAACAAAGTTACAATTCAAGCTCCCACAGTGAGCCCAAATATGGACCTAGGGACATGGCTTGAACAAACTCGAGTTTCACCCCCCTAAGGATGCTGCATACCAAATATCACAAGATTCTGCCTGCTGGATCTTGAGAAGAAGATTTTCAAAGAAATTTGCCTGAAATGCACTAAGTTCGAATTTGGGCTTCTATAGTGAGCCCAAATATGAATCCAGGTGGCCGATTTGAACAAACTGGAATCAGATCCACCCCACAATGTTGCATACCAAATATCAAAAGATTCTGCCTGCAGGATCTGGAGAAGAAGATTTTTTAAGAAATTTGCCTGAAATGCACTAAGTTCGAATTCGAGCTTCTATAGTGAGCCCAAATATGAATCTAGGGAGCCGATTTGAACAAAATAGAATCAGATCCACACCACAATGTTGCATACCATATATCAAAAGATTCTGCCTGCTGAATCTGGAGAAGAAGATTTTTTAAGAAATTTGCCTGAAAAGCACTAAGTTCAAATTTGGGCTCCTATACTGAGCCCAAATATAAACCCAGGGAGCCGATTTGAACAAATTTGAATCAGATCCACCCCACAATGTTGCATACCCAATATCAAAAGATTCTGCCTGCTGGATCTTGAGAAGAAGATTTTCAAAGAAATTTGCCTGAAATGCACTAAGTTCAAATTTGGGCTCCTATACTGAGCCCAAATATAAACCCAAGGGGCCGATTTGAACAAACTTGAATCAGATCCACCCCACAATGTTGCATACCAAATATCAAAAGATTCTGCCTGCTGGATCTGGAGAAGAAGATTTTCAAAGAAATTTGCCTGAAATGCAGTAAGTTCAAATTTGGGCTCCTATACTGAGCCCAAATATAAACCCAGGGGGCCGATTTGAACAAACTTGAATCACATCCACCCCACAATGTTGCATACCAAATATCAAAACATTCTGCCTGCTGGATCTGGAAAAGAAGATTTTTTAAGAAATTTGCCTGAAATGCACTAAGTTCGAAATCGGGATCCTATACTGAGCCCAAATATGAACCCGGGGGCCGCTTTGAACAAACTTGAATCAGATCCACCCTCCAATGTTGCATACCAAATATCAAAAGATTCTGCCTGCTGGATCTGGAGAAGAAGATTTTTTAATGTTTTTCCCATTGCCTACAGTGTTAAAAAGTGCTGACTCAGCACTTTTTCAAAGTCCCGAAACTGTACCCTATGATAAAACCGATGGCAATTTTTTTTTACCAATTCTTTCTGTTGGTCCTAAGGAAGCTTCACACCAAATAAAAATTCTCGGTGCCGTGCAGTTTTGGAGATATGGGCGTTTTAATTTTTTTCTATTTTTAGCTCAGCTCCTGCGGTTCCCATGGGGCTACGGGAAAAAAAAAATCAGCATAAATTAGGTACTTATGACCCAATAAGCCCTCACAAAAAATTTGGTTCAAATCAGCCTCTCGGTTTGGAAAATAGAAATTTTGGGCGGGGCCAAAAATTTTGCCCCTCCCATAACGACGCCAAGTATAGACCCACAAACTTCTCTTGAACAAATCTGAGTCTACACCTCAAAAGGAAGCTGCACACCAAATATCAAGTCTCTGCTACTGCTGGTTCATGAGAAGAAGATTTTTTAAGATTTCAGCACACTTTTTGGGTGTGGCCCTACCCACGGGCGAGGCAACTTGATTTGAACAAAATCAAATTGCGATGTCATAACAAACTATTATCTCAAATATCAATTAAATTGGTTCAGCGGTTTGGGAGGAGAAGACGCAAACACCATGTTCACGGACGACGGACGACGGACGGTGAGTGATCACTATAGCTCTCCTGACTGAAAGTCAGGTGAGCTAAAAATTCTGACTGGTGGATATGAAGAAGGTTTTTAAAGAAATCACCTCACATTGCACTAAGTTAAACTTTGGGCTCAAATAGGGAGCCAAAATATTAACCCAGGGTCCCGATTTGAAGAAACTTGAATCTGACCTACCTAGAGATGTTGTATACCAAATATGAAAGGATTCTGATTGGTGGATCTGAAAAAGAAGATTTTAAAAGAAATTCCCTCATATTGCACTAAATTAAAATTCAGGCTCCCATAGGGAACCCAAATATTAACCGAGAAACTCAATTTGAACAAACCTGAATCTGGCCCCCTAGAGATGATGTATACCAAATATGAGAGGATTCTGACTGGTGAATCTGAAGAAGAGTTTTGAAGAATATTCCACGCATTGCACAAAGTTAAAATTTGGGCTCCCATAGGGAGCCCAAATATTAACCCAGCGACTCAATTTGAACAAACTTGAATCTGACCCTCCTATAGATGTTGTATGCCAAAAAGATTCTGAGTGGTCGATCTGAAGAAGAAGATTTTTAAAGAAATTTCCTCAAATTGCACCAGGTTAAACTTTGGGCTCCAATAGAGAGCCCAAATACTAACTCAGGGACCCGATTTGAACAAACTTGAATCTGACCCACCAAGCGATGTTGTATACCAAATATGAAAGCATTCTGACTGGTGGATCTGAAGAAGAAGATTTTAAAAGAAATTCCCTCATATTTCAGTAAGTTAAAATTTGGGCTCCAACAGGGAGCCCAATTATTAATCCAGGGACTGGATTTGAACAAACATGAATCTGACCCCCTTACAGATGTTGTATACCAAACATAAAAGGATTCTGACGGGTGGATCTGAAGAAGAAGATTTTTAAAGAAATTTTCCCAAATTGCACCAAGTTGAACTTTGGGCTCCAATAGAGAGCCCAAATCTTAACCCAGGGACTCGATTTGAACAAACTTGAATCTGACCCCCCTGGAGATGTTGTATAACAAATATGAAAAGATTCTGACTGGTGGATCTGAAGAAGATTTTTTTGAATTTTTAAAAAAATTTATGGGAGCTATCAGAGTTATGCCCCTTCTGGTGCCCCCTGTGGGCAAAGCAAGTTTATTTGTACAAACTTCAATTGACACACGATAAGGAACATGCACACAAAATTTGGTTCAATTTGGTCGAGTAGTTTGTGAGGAGAAGTTGATAATGTAAAGTTCACGACGGACGACGACGACGGACGGCAAGTGATAAGTTAAGCTCCCTTCGGTGAGCTAAAAAAACACTCATTGTTATCATAATAGAAGATTCATTTTTACTGTATTTTGTACACACGCACTGAGAAAACAGAAACCATGCAGCTACATTAATCTTTGGGAAGCCAACTCTCAGCAAATCGGATCTACTTCCAACAAGGGGCAACAAAAATATGGAAACCTGACAATTAAATGGACATTTCACCGACAGTTCGGAAAAACAAACAATAAAAAACATGGATGCCAGAATGAAAAGAAAAAATGGAAATCCATTTCACCGATGGACAGTTAAAAAATGCAGAAGAAAACAGATGCTGGTAGGAAACAAAAAACTGGAAATCCGGCAAAAAACGGAAAACTTCCATCACTATGAACTGCAAACATTTGCAAGTTGAGTGGTCTAGTTTATAATGACAAAAATGACAGCTCAGTAAGGGTGTGGACGAATATGTTTTGCAGTACATCAGATATCACATCACCCTGTAGATCCCCTTCAAGAACAGCACAATTTTTTTTTTAAATTCAACTTTTATTCCATCCAGAACACAGCTTTTGACCTATGATTGGGAATGTACTCATTGAACATTCACAAAACAAATATGAAAAACATTGATTTAACTTAATTAGTAAGCATTGAGAAAAGATAATAACAACTTGGGAAATCTTCTTATAGAAGAAATATTGTTTTTTTTTTTGCATAAATTTCTCATGATTGGGAACATGACTTGCATATTATGATTTGCAGTAAAATCCCACTGAATATTTTAATGAGATTTCATTGAAGTATTGATATCTACAATATTACTACATTCATATTTTGATGAAGAGTTGATACTGAAACAGTGTTTTTCCATTATACTCACAAATTTTTTCAAACAGATATTAATTCTTTAAATTACTGAACACGAATCAAAGACAACACTTAACCATTCATACCTTATTTCTCCAACACGAGAGACCACTTTTCCGATCAGGATCTTGATATGACCTGAATTCATAACTTAGATTGTTCCTCCGTGAATTTGTATAGCAGACAAATCAATATTTTTAACGTTCAGCCCCATGGCTGCATGTGGAAAATATTAATTGGCCTACCCCAAAATAACAAATATGGACTCTTCCAACTGCTGGCACTTAACTGTATGGAAGATACCATCAGGGTGCAAAGGGTTAAAACTGTTTCGTCTTGAAGAAATACAAATGAGTGTCAATGACACTGTAGCTCAACTTGTGTAAGACATGTACATGTATAGTATGTGACACAGCAATGACACTCATCTTAGTAATGACCTGATAACAAGAGCAACGCTAACGCATGTGCTAATGCCCCCGAAGGTAGCCAAGTCGTACTCACAGGTGGATAATCAGACAACAGCTTCACTGCTGCTTCATTGCAGAACAACACTACATTGCAGAACAACAGTAAGGAATGGCAAAGTGCCAATAAAATTATTATTATTTATATTTTGTTAATGTTTTGCAACAACAGACAACAGCTTCACTGCTGCTACATTGCAGAACAGCACTAAGGAGTCAGTAATAGAGAAAAAGTTATAAAAATAATTGCAGATGACTTGAATGGGGCCATACTGAATAATAACTGAAAGAGGCAAAAATAGGAATAGTACATACCTTTGTTAAAAATTCACAAACCAGTGAAAAAGTAGAACAGGTCTTGCATTTTTTCCAAGTGAAAAAGGGGGCATAACTGTATCAAAAATTGCCGAGTCAAACCTCAAATTGAAACCGACCTGTACTTTGACATGAGTAATCAACATATAAAATTTGAAACTCATCGGTTCAGCCAAACAATTTTAATTGGTAGGAAACCAAAAAATCATCAATTTTCAAAGTAAATAAGAGACATAACTCATGTAAGATTTGTTGGACGAAACCCTAGATACAAGGGCATCCGTTCCCCCAAGCTGCCCTATCACCATACCAAAGAACATTAAAATCCGACAACTGATGTTCGAGTTATAATACAAAATGTTTGTACGGACGGATGGAAAAAGTAAATAATGGACATAACTCCTGTAAGATTTGTCGGACGAAACCCTAGGTACAAGGGCATCCGTTCCCCCAAGCTGCCCTATCACCATACCAAAGAACATTAAAATCCGACAACTGATCTTCGAGTTATAATACAAAATGTTCGTATGGACGGACGGACGGAAAAAGTAAATAAGGGACATAACTCCTGTAAGATTTGTCGAACGAAACCCTAGGTACAAGGGCATCCGTTCCCCCAAGCTGCCCTATCACCATACCAAAGAACATTAAAATCCGACAACTGATGTTCGAGTAAGAATACAAAATGTTCGTACGGACGGACGGATGGACGGACGGACGGACGGACGGACGAACGGATGGATACCTCCACTATATACCCCTTGAAAAAAAATTTCGGGGGCATAACAAAGATACATGTAAAGTATTGTAAAGGTCTGTACATAAATACTGACCATGGCCTGTAACAAATGTACAGGTAAAGTACTGTAAAGGTGGGTGACAGTTAGATGGTAAATTAGAAACGAAATCTCCATGGAGTTAATGTTATAATGGAGATCCTTGTGTGGTGTATCATAAGCCAAATGTTAGCAATGGTTTTGGCCTGTTTGCTTCAAACCCTTCTACGGTTGATTCCTACTAATTAATAAATATTTGTCCAGTCCTTCTTAAAATATAGGTATTTGAATTTTTTATCTTTTGCTCATAGGGTTCCCACGGGTGAGGAGGTTTTATTTTTCTCATTGGAAACAGAAAACTGGGTTGTGCTAATAATGTTTACCCTCCCCAAACACCACCAAATATTAACACAGCCAAGCCCAAAAGCACTTGTTACCATCCCATGATGATAACAAACATAGTCCTAGAAGTTCTGAACAAAAAACTGATTGCACAAAATTTTGGTATAAACTGAATCTGTTCATGTTTGTCGGCTATCCATACATGTTAACGTGAACAGATAAGAGTTCAGAATTGGCCTTGCATATATCGTAAAAGTGACCAGATAAGAGTTAAGAATATATTAAACACGAAAATAATTACTGTACCTTAGAACAGGTATTTTCATTCTGCTGCACCAGAACCATCGCAGAGGCAATGAGTGCACCTTGTCTCACATAATTTATAGAATCATTTGTCATTGGGTCCAGAAGATTAAGAGCATCCTGAAAATACAGAAAACTAACAAATGTAAAATGGTAAATGGTTAGACATAATAGAGATAAAGAACTGAGAATATCCTGCTCAACTGCAAATGTCAATTTTTTTAATCTTTCAGTGTCCAAATAATGAACAAATAAAACAGCATTTACAAATTGAAAAAAAAGAACATAAACTTTGAATGTCTAACTGCACAGATGCGACAGACAGTTTGAGAGGTTAACTCTTTACCAAATGAATCAACACCATCTGCTCCCTGTAATTTACAAACTGAGCAGTGGAAAACAAAAATTAAAAAAAAAATTCCAACCAAAACCTTATGAGACAGCCTCATTGTAACAAGCTTGTGGAGCCAAAGAACATTTATGACACATCCATCTGCCTTTGATGTTGACAGAGTTCCTGAGGAACAAATTCAAGTGCAATTTAAGCGTTTTCAAGGATACTGACCATAATTTTCAAGGACCATCATAATGCCCATACTGTTATACCCAGATGTTTTAAAATCAAATTAATTCACAAAACTTCACAAAAAGTGCAATTTCTTTCACACCCTACCTTATAACATCGATTTATCTGCCCAATAGGACAAATAATACCCCACAACCCACAGTCCACCTTAACCCTTTACCCAAATGCACGATATCAAAATTAATTATTTTAATTATTGTTGTTTAAAATTTTTCAAAAAATTTCAACAAAACCATATCATAGTCACCCATCATTAGAACAAGCTCAACGAGCTGTTCCAATGAGGTTCACATGATATGGTTTTATTGAAATTTTTTAAAATGTATTTCTTCAACTGCTTAATTTGTAAATTATGCGGGTGGATGTTTTCAATGCCAATAGGAATCTGTCCGGTATTTTAAAAACATAGCACAAAAACATAATCTCTGTGCCAAGGTAATCTCTGTGCAAAGTAAATCTCTGTGGTTAATCTGTTCCTTTACCTAACATGAAAAGCAGACCACACTTGCAAACAAAATTATTGAATAACTGATTTGTTTTCATTTTTTGTGTCAAACACATAGCTTATGACCCCTCATTGGAACGAGCTCAACAAGCTTGTTTCAATGAGGAGTCATAAGCTATGTTTTGGGGGTAAAAAATGAAAAAAATAATGAAAATTGAATGTCAATTGTGGTGAATAGCGCTGGCCGGTTTTGGCTATTACATTGGGTGAAGGGTTAAAAAAAATTGACTAAAAAGAAGGAACACTAGATCAGACAAAGTTGTGTCCATGGATGACAAATTCTGAGTCAAAAGGGCAATATTATGTCCGATCAATATAAAAAATAAATTTTATAGTAAATTTCCTTTGTTATTATACCTACCGAAATTGTTTACTACAGGCTTGCACTACAGTGGAAGAACCTAACTCAGAAAAAATACTCTCTATTTTAATCTTTCCCAAGATTTGTGAAAGAAAAGTGGTGTAAGAAACACCACAAAAAAATAAGCCAAAACTGGGTCGAACGCCATCGGCGCACACCCAGTATGGGACACTCTTCCATAGTACAAATCCACGACTTCCGTAAAACAGTGCGCAATGTGTCAATTCGTCATTCTTTTGATTCCGAACCACACAGGAGTTATGTGATCAGCGGGGAGGAAGGATTCTTACCCAAATAAGAAGACGGGAGGGCCTCCATGTAAACAATTTTGGTAGGTATAATAAGAAAGGAAATTTACTATAAAATTTATATTTCTTATCAACCTATCTCAATTGTTTACTACAGGCTGAATAGACAAAAGGCTGGAGGGAATCACATAACCAACCCACACATAACTCAATAGCACTGGGACCGTGGACAGAGGAAGAGATCCCTAGGCCTATCAAACCATAGCATCACAAACATTAGAAAAGACAATGAAAGATCAGGCGTATGGTGAAGTGCGATGCACAGACTGAAAAGGGCAGTAACAGCACAAAGCTGGAACTGACCCTGAAAAAGCTGAAAGGCTGGGATAGACAACAGCCTGAGCCGAAGAAAGAGGGCCCCAAGGTTCTCTGTCGGCTTCTGCAACTGTCGCAGATAAAAGGAGAAAGTAGCATTTCTCCAGAAGGCTGCCAGAATAACATCCGTCATCCGACAACATGACAGAGTTATTAAAAGAGGAAGACAATGCACGCACCTCGTGGCAGAAAAAAAAACAACTGGTAAAACAATTACCAGTAGCTAGACGAGCGGAAGCTGCACGAATAGCAAGACAAATCCATCAAGAAATGGATGCAGGAGAGATCTGGCATGTGAGAGAATGCATATTCATCCAGGATAAAGGCGTGAATGCCCCCCCCCCCCACCCCCAAGCAGAGCAGCGCCCAAGGAAGTGACCATCTTGGAGGAAACTGCAAAGTCCTAAGCCTTTTCAAGGAAAAAAGCTGAACAAGCTTGGAGAGGCAAGGATGAGTGTCGAAACAATGCGGTATCACATATGAAAAAATGTCTCCGAAGCATGGACATGGACCCATTGCTGGAGACCCCCAGAAAGGCCGAAAGGCATGGCCTTGAACTGGTAAACTCGCCCCAGAAAAACGAACCTGAGATACTTCCGTAACACCCAATGAATCGGAAAGTGAAAGTAAGCGTCTCGCAGGTCGAAGCTGGAAGCGAAAACTCCCTGGTGGACCGACCTGAAAGTTTCCATGCTGAACTTGGGAGCAATGATAGACTGGTTCAGGAAACCCAGATTGATAACCGGTAGGAGTCGGCCGTCCTTCTTCGGCACCAAGAACTGGCGGAAATAGAAACCCACTGACCTAATGTTCTTGATGACCTCAATCGCCCCCTTTGTCAGGAGATTGTCTATCTCCGTGGACAAAAGTTCCCGACGTAAAATGTCTGAAGGAACTGTGGTTGGAAGAGGCACCCTGAACAGAGTGGGGTGCCTTCGGAAGGATATTCACAGCCCGGACCAAACAACATCTAACACCCAAGGATCGGATGTGATGGGGGCCCAACGGTCTGTGAACTCTGCCATCTTTCCTCCAACCTGGGACGGGTCGAGGTGAGGACCTTCATTTTGAACCCCGACGAGGCTCGCGAGAGGAGAAAACACCTCCTCCACTGAATGAAGAATCCTGGGACTTCCCTCAAGACTACCGACGCTTACCCTTACCCCTTGAGTAAGAAGTAGAAGCGGAGGCAGAAGGATCAGCCCCTTTGCTTCGCAGAGGAAGCAGAGGGTACTTGTTAGGCTTGGAACGGCCCATGCCTACCCAAGAAGGCTGATCAAGCTGAAGAAACAGCAGCTGATCGTTGGAATGACGTAGGACGTCATCCCGGACCGTCAACACAGAACCATGGAAAAGTTGCAGACCTGCCAAAGAAGCAGATCGAAGAGTAGCGCACTGCTCCTCAGGAAGGGATCGGCCTGTGTCCAGCGCAGAGTCCCCTCGAACTAATTCCAGAGTAGCCGTGTTACAGGCAAGCTTGTGAGAAGATGCATGAGCGCCTTGGACAGCACACGCAAAGGAGCCTGTACCTCGTCAAACTTATCTGGGGGCAGATAAGCAGCTAAAGCTGAGACGACGTGATCGGAGAGAGAAAGCATACCAAGCATCTCTCTCGATAAGCCCAATGTGGACTCCAGAATCGTCATCGGAATGACGGCAGACTTAGACTTCGAAAGCCCGAGGGAAGTGGTGTCCTGATCCAAAACCGTCAAAGTCTGATAGACCGACGGATTGGCGGAATCGTAGGAACGATAATGCGCCGGAGGCAAAAAGGTATCAACCCTGGTGAAGAACGGAGCCTTCATAGCCTTGGAACTTAGCTTAGAGTCCAAGGCTGAAAATGCTTCAACCAACTGTACTGAATGGCACGGTCGAAGATGCCCAGAAGCGGGTTGCTCCATAGGCCGTTGGCACGTGACCGATGATCGCAGCCTGGCTGACACTGTCGACTGGTTAGATGGTTTGAGATCCGGAAGGAACCCAAACACGAAATCAAGAGTTGCCCCCAAGTCCGAAGACTGCTGGCTCTTGACATCAAGCATGTCTGACTCTTCCCCTGAGTCGGAAGACACATAGCCCATCATGGGCAAACCAGCCGACGCCTCCCATGGTGTCGGAACACCAGAGGGATCAGAAAGTGGCCTGTTTCCAATCCCGGGAGGTGGCGCCTGGAAACCACTCACTGCCTCGCTGGAAGCAACAGGAAGGCTCTTTGACAGAACCTGAGTGAGTAAGGAAAGGGCCTCCCTAAGCTCACTGCCCGTACTGGCCGGTTCGACGGGAACGAACCGACTAAGTGGCTTCACCTCTGACCCTCTTAACCAGCGAAGGGTCACGATCCTCCAAAACACCCGACGTGGGACGACGGGCGGCAGCCGATACGTCCGAAGGCAGACGTGTATAGGGGTGTGACACACCCCGAGGATCAACATAGCGGGAACTCATGAGAGTCACCGCGGACCTTTGCAGGGCAGAAGGTCCACACTGCACAAAAGAGGTTGGTCCGCCAAAACTGGTCGTGGGCCAGAATGAGTGGACGGAAACGCCACAGAGTTCATAGTGTCCCACTAAGAACATCCGAATCCAATGACAACTGTGGTGCATGACTGCGCAGAGACCACAGTAGAGGGTCCGGCCGGCAGCCACTTCCAACTTCGCCGAGTTGAAGTCAGGGAAGGCTGAGGCCGATACCCCCACGTCTACACAACCAGACACTGCAGCAGACCACTGCAGGTATAAAACTACTGTGCTCAATGGCTGAGAGGACACAGTAGGGGGTTCAGTCAACAACCCCATCCAACTTCGCCGAGTTGAAGTCAGGGAAGGCTGAGGCCGATACCCCACAACCACACTACAGACATCCCTGCTGACCCTGGCAGGGATAAGCCGAGGCCGGCTAAAAACGGTGCCCAATGACGTTGTAGATGGAACAGCAGTAGCAGCAGATACGACGGGAGCTGTTGGAACTGGCGAAAAAGCGGAGAGAGCCACCAAGCTCGGCCTCCAAAGGAGAAGTCACAACCCTAGTGACAGCCTCAGATGTCGACTGGAGAGGGCGCATAGTCCCGGAACCCGGCATCTCTTCACCAGAAATCCAACAGCTCCCGCAGTATCCACCATGGTAAAAAACTGCACATTCCCCATGGAAGGGGAATAACTCTCACCAGACATGGTCGAGTCAGGAAGCCCCGAAAGGACAGCGTTCCCCACCCCCCACTGGTGTGGGAGGAGCTGCACATCCCCCACGGAGGGGGAGCAATTCTCACCAGACGTGGTCGAATCAGGCGACCCCGAAACGATAGCATTCTCCACCCTCCGCGGGAGCGGGAGAAGCTGCACATCCCCCACAGAGGGGGTCAAACTCACACCAGACGTGGTCGAGTCGGGGGCCCCCGAAACGACAGTGTCCACCCCCCCCTGCGGGGGTGGGAGGAGCTGCACATCCCCCACGGAGGGGAGCAATTCTCACCAGACGTGGTCGAATCGTGCAACCCCCGAAACGATAGTGTTCTCCACCCCCCGCGAGAGCGGGAGGAGCTGCACATCCCCCACGGAGGGGGACAAACTCACAACAGACGTGGTCGAGTTGGGAGGCTCCCAAAATGACAGCGTTCCACAACACCCGCGGGTGCGGAAGAAACGGCCACGAGAACACACCAAGGCGAGGGCAAAAGGAATTGCCCTAAAGGAACCAAACTGGAAATAACAGAGGTGAGAGCAGTAGAAGAAAAAGGTGAACTCAACAGAAACAGAAAGTAGAAGAACACCCTCAACTACGAGAGAAAGTGGCAGAAATTTAAACCGGTGGGTACATGACAGAACCCAGGCGGTCGACAGGGACCGAAAAAAAACAAAAATTCAGCCCTCAACAGAGTGAAGAAATCCTGTCCAGACAGTCCCAGAATGACACCTAACTCCAAAATTAATTCATTCAACCAAAAAAATTCATTGTCGAATCGCGTGATGTCGAAAACAAAACATTCGCGAAAACGGAATAGTAAATAATAAACAGTGAGAATGTGGTTGAAAATATTAACGAGAATATATAAAACACAGTCCTGTTATTATACGATCTTCAGATCCATAATTCCAGTCACAGGAAAACCATTATCCACGAGTTGAATTATCACTGTTTCACAATGCATATGACGGAGACACATCCTGCTCGTACGTCGGATAAAAAAAGAATGACGAATTGACACATTGGGCACTGTTTTACGGAAATCGTGGATTTGTACTATGGAGGAGCATCCCATACTGGGTGTACGCCGATGGCGTTCGACCCAGTTTTGGCTTATTTTTTCGTGGTGTTTTTTACACCACTTTTCTTTCCCAAATCTTGGGAAAGATCAAAATAGAGAGTATTTTATCCGAGTTAGGTTCTTCCACTGTAGTGCAAGCCTGTAGTAAACAATTGAGGTAGGTTGATAAGAAATCACAAGTGCACATATGGATCAAGTTTCAAATAAATTGATTCATAAATGACCGAAAAAGCTCTGGACGCATGGACAGATGGACATACAGATGACAGCTACATTGTGCAAGTTTTTTTTCCAAATCATTGTGGGGCTATAGTTTTTCTGTATAGTGCCCTCTGTGGGGTTGGACGGATGGATGGATGGCCAGATGGATTGACAGATGGATGAACATTCTTACACATTCTTACTTGTGGGTTTTTCCCATGTTAAATCCTAATTAACCGAACAAGGTCAAAAAAATTAACCATACAGTGCAAAAAATAACTCCACAAGTGGCCACTGTACTAACCCAACCCCACAACTGCCACTGACCCTAAATTGTAAACCCCACAATGTGCCTCTGCTAAGCCTGGACAGACAGATGGATGGATGGACAGATGAATGGACAAATGGACAAATGGACAGACAGCCAGCCAATCCAATATATCAACCCCTATCCATCCAGAACTTTGTTGCAGGGGGGTGAGGGGAATATAATTACCACACTTATTGGAATCAGTTTTTCATCTGTATAAATAATGTTTTTGCAAAGTTTGTAAAATGAAATTGTCCCTTATGTTGTATATATCATTCGTATGAAAGCAGTCAATTCAATTAAATAAATTAACTTGAAGATGCGAATTTATCAAACATTTGAAAAATGGTACCCTGTAGTTTTCAACCCAAACTGGTCAACTCATCCCTCACAGAAAATTCAGTACCACGTCATTTTCCATCTTTGTCGAAATTTGGAGATAGTGATGAGCATTTTCACAGGGATTACCACACATACACTTTGGATTGGCCAGAATATAGTTTTGGAACTTGTCATTATTTAGGTCGCTGCAGTTATTACGCAATTTTGAGTGTAAAATGTTGGCCTTTCTTTTACCCACACGGAAATAAAGAGGTGGTTTGGGGATCAAGTTCAATTGGGCATAGGTTTGTTTGAACTCCGTTAGTGTTGCGGCTCCGGTGAGTACGTCTGGTAAGTTGTTCCAGCTTTTTGTGGTGGAAGGGAAAAAGGATTTTTTGAAATGCTCCGTTGTTCATCCATCCGTCTGTCTGTCCAGGCTTAGCAGAGGCACATTGTGTCTGTCTGTCCTGGCTTAGCAGAGGCACATTGTGGAGTTTACAATTTAGGGTCAGTGGTAGTTGTGGGGTTGGGTTAGTACAGTGGCCACTTGTGGGGTTATTTTTGCACTGTAGGGTTAATTTTTTGACCTTGTTTTGAAAAGAATGCAGAATAGAACTGCCTTTGTCTTAGCAGGGTTGAATGAGACGAGCCATTGAAGAGACCAGGTGTTAATTTTTCCAAGGTTTCGATTGAGGGAAACGGTAAGATTTTCAATATTGTTTTTGTTATCAGTTACACATGAACTAGGGTGGCCCTCCCTTTTGAAGTGACGTGAAAAACACAAATACTGCATTCTTTTCAAAATTATCAACAATGAAACTCCAAATTACCTCAATGCATTGTTACCCCCTCGAACGCATGATATCTAATTTTTGATAGTAATCCAGTCTCATTCACTGAAGATCACAAGCACCTGGGTTTAATTCTCCAATCTAATCTAAACTGGGACTCTCAGATAACTGAAATATGCAAGAAAGTCAACACCCGTCAGTCTTTTCTTCGCAAACTGATATTCATTTTGAACAGAAAAACTTTGGAACAAATCTATCTCACCTTCATTCAACCACTACTTGATTATGGCGATGTAGTGTGGGACTGCACACCCGAATATTTGACTCAGAATCTTCACAGACTTCAGCTTGATGCTGCGTGTATCATTACTGGCTTAATGCGATCTGTCTCTGCTGATCAACTTCTGGCTGAACTAGGGTGGCCCCCCTTTTGAAGCGACGTGAAAAGCACAAATACTGCATTCTTTTCAAAATTATCAACAATGAAACTCCAAATTACCTCAATGCATTGTTACCCCCCTCGAACGCATGATATCTCAATGTATGATCTTCGCAACCCCAACAGATTCAGCATTATCCAGCAAAAACGGAGCGTTTCAAAAAATCCTTTTTCCCGTCCACCACAAAAAGCTGGAACAACTTACCAGACGTACTCACCGGAGCCGCAACACTAATGGAGTTCAAACAAACCTATGCCCAATTGAACTTGATCCCCAAACCACCTCTTTATTTCCGTGTGGGTAAAAGAAAGGCCAACATTTTACACTCAAAATTGCGTAATAACTGCAGCGACCTAAATAATGACAAGTTCCAAAACAATATTCTGTCCAATCCAAAGTGTATGTGCGGTAATCCCTGTGAAAATGCTCATCACTATCTCCTGGTGTGCCCTTGATACTTTGACCCCAGGATTACACTACTCGATTCTCTTCGAGATTTTGATATATCATCCGAAACCGATCTCTTGTATAGTAAATCCACACTGACAACAAAACAAAACGAATATATCTTTCTGAAAACCCAAGCTTTCATCCTAGCAAGTGGCCGCTTCAATTGAGTCATTACATTCTCGACTAGCCTCTCTCTTGCACTAGACGAGACGTACTATAAACGTCACATCCCTCCCCTTTTATCTTGCCATTCAAGAGCTTTCGTAGAGAAAGTCAACAGTGTCCAGCCCTATGTATTCCCTGTGTCGAGACCCTATTACGTGCATGGCTGCCTGTTTCAACAACTTATATTTCAATTGTAAATAGTGTAAATCCCTATTCATTTGTGAACCAATCTATATATCTTGTAGACGCATCTATGTATTGTTTTTTCTGTTGTATTTATGGAGAGGAGTTAACATAAGTTGTATAACTTGTACTCCAATTCTTTTGTAAATTTATGGCAAATAAAATATGTTTAAACTGAAACTAAAAGAACAAAAGTAAAGGTTGTGTTCACGTGGATCTAATTTTGGCATATGATATGCATCAATGAAATCGATTTCAGATTGCCACTGTCAATAAATGTGCTGAGGGCTTTATTGGCTACAAAACTGCAATTTATTTGAAAGTTGTTAATTTTTTTTTTATCTATTAATGCCCATTTTGCTAAAATAGTGCATAATTGTTTGTCATGAGGGTCAATTATTTGAAACAGCAGAAAATTAAAATTACAAATCACATGAATTAAAAAATGATGTCACAGGGAGTTGCTTACTTCTGATAACTTTCGGGTAACTTTATTAATGTCATGTTTTCTGTAAGTTTGTCTGCATTAATGTGTTTTTGAATTCCAGATTTATGTAATTTTGCATTGCTTCTGTGTCTTACACTTTGTTTGTACACAGTGGGTTTTTTTACATGCTCTTCACATACCCCGGGAATATACCCGGGAAGTGCCTGGAGTAAACGAGTGAAAAAGTGTATGGATGTGCTTATTTTTGAAAGGTCAAGCATGCAGCAGAATTTGGATGCAAAGTTGATGCAAAGTCAATCCCCTAACAAAGATGCATAATAACTCTCTAAAACTTAAACTGAGCTGCAGCAAATTTCTGTCACACATCTCAATTTCAAATCAATATCTTAAGAAAAGAAAAAGTAGTTTGCCCCCAAAAGAATTAAACTAACTGACCAACCAACTGGCAGACTGACTGACCAATCAAACAGCAGACTGACTGTCAGATCTGAATCTTGGGAAAAAAGTCATTAAACAATATTAACAGGTCTTTACAAATTAGGTGAACAATCGTTTTGTTTGCTTATCCAACAATAAGGCAACTGTTACTGGACATCAGAAAAATGGCTGTAGTTGTCAAAAGACACTTGATCGAAAAGACACTTCATTAAATGAACGTTTGGTAGAATGGGCACTTAACAAAAAGGACATTTGGTTGAAAATAAATTTTCGAAAAGCTTTGTTGAATTTTCGACGAAAGATTTTTGTTTCAGATTGAATGATTTTTTACTAAAAATTGTTTAGCAACTATGCCTAAAACACATACCCAGCTCACTTGTTACCAACACTAGATGACTACAACTGAATTTAAAGTTGATATATATACATTACAGTTTGCGGGTAGTTCTTACAACAGAAAAAACAAATTTTTAACTTTTTATCATTCTTCAAAAATAGTAAAGAGATGAAGAATTTAAATTTTCAATTTAAATTTCAAATCCACTGTCCTAGACCATCCTGAGCAGTAGATTTGATATTTAGAATTTCTTATATATGTTTAATTTTAAATTAGAATGTTATTGTTAAGATTATTTTGATGAACTGTCCAATCGACAAAGTGTGCATTCGACAAACTTATTTCGAACAACTGTCCATTTGACCAAATGGGCCTTTCAAGAACTGTCTTTCGATGAAGTACCATGGGACCAGAAAAATAGGATCGCATACTAAAACTGTCCTTAGTATACATTTGTCGGGTCTTCCTAAATCTTTTTATTACTACAAAGATAACAAACTTTGTGTTCATTGACTTGGAGATGTAGTGATGTGATGTAAAATGGGCATGGCAATCTAGAAAATCAAGGAGTGCAAAACAATTGCCCTCCTCAGATTGCCTGGGAGTGCAACTGCACCTGAAATTTTCAATGCAAAAACGTGTGTGCCATTTTGGTTATATTCACTTCAGGGTATTAATATTGTGACTGAAAAACAGTACTACATTCAGCGACAAAAACGGAAAAAATGGCACACACATAAAAATGTTGCATTCAATTCTTATGTGACTGTCTTCTACACTCAAAATGTATCGAAATGCAACACAGAATGGGTCATGTATTATTGCAAATCAATGCAACATTGACAAATCGCCCCTGTGTTTCAATGTGTTCTATGTGCCACTAGGCACATAGAACATATTGGAACTCAGGGGACGAAATGATAATAGATTTTAAAGGCAGTCCCAAACAGGTCTGGCATTCCAGAAAATCAAGAGGTGCAAAACATTGCCCTCCTCAAGTTTTTCTAGGTGTGCAGTAGGCGTGCAGCACTCCTGCACTCCTCAAGGATGCCAGGCCTGATGTAAAACCCTGAATCATTTCCAACAGTGTCTTATATCACAGTACAGGTTTCATGAAAAAAGCTTTAAAATTCTACATTATTCATCTCCACCTTTGAACTATTGCTGCAATATATACACCTGGAACTTAATTAAGCACCCCTGGGAATGTTTCATGACAGTGAAGTTGCTGTTACTGATTACAAGTATTATGTTTTAATAATGGCAATGTCTTGCAGTACATTTCATCTCATGAAACATGATGTTTCTGGTTGATGGCGTACCCTAAACACATCCCCTCGTCCACGTGAAGCATGCTACCTACGAATGTCACAAAAAACACTATCATCCATATGCACTGGTATAAAACAAGAAAATTTGTCACTTCTTTTATCCCGATCATATACAGTTACCGAGGGTCGAAAGGGCCTTGTTCCCCATACCGTCCCTGCACACCTTCAGCGCACGACATCATTCCTTTGTTGTTGCACGACTTCTTTTATCAGTAAATGTTGACATGGTAAGGAGAAGACTGTCAGAGGCATGCATGCAACAGGCATGTCATTCAAAGTTATTGGAAGGCAACTTGGCTATAGTCATTCTGTCTTCCCACTAGACCAATTCCCTTTAGGCCAATTCCTAAAAGAGCAATTCCCCTTAGACCAACTACATAGTGTTTCTAATTAAGGGTTGATTAAGGATAATTAGGAAAACAATTATTTATAAAAATCTGCCCAACATCTATATAATATTGACAAGCCAGAAGATAAGCAGACTGTCATTTGCAAAATGAGGTCCCCAGAGGATGAATTTGGTGATGCTACCCTGCACAGCAGGGTAGCAACACTAAATTTACCCTCTGTGAACCTCAACCTGAATCAAACATAAACAGAAAGAGGTACCCAGAGGATAAACTGGCCCACTGCATGGGATAGCATCAGCAAATTCACCCTCTGGGGACCTCATTCTGCAAATGACAGACTGCTCATGGTCTTTTGTGAATTGGCCTCGTGGGAGTTGGTCTAAAGGGAATTGGTCTAGTAGGAATGAGCCGTCATCAGAAGACTTGTCTGAAAAAATCAACAAACCAATGATGTTAAGGACCGACCAAGGCTTGGACAACCCAAAAATACCTTTCCTTGGGAAGATCGGTGTCTGGCATGCCTCGTCAGATGTGAACCCTTTGCTTCAAGTGGGGTTTTGAAATGCCTTTGGCTCCCCAGCAGGCATTTGTGCAACACAACAATGCACAACAATGCAGTGTTAGGGTGAAAGTACATGAACCAAATTTAGGGATTTCAGGCATGAATGTATTTACGGTTGAAATCCCCCCCCCCCCCCCCCCCCCCCCCCCCACTACGCTACATGTACAACCTTAAATCCAAGGTCCTGCAGAAACCTAGTAAGGCTATGCAATATCATGTAACTGTTGTGTCAGTTCATTCAGAAATAATCATTGTATCTCCAAGACTCCAACAGGTGGATTTTTAAGATCAAGACACTGATCAGCAGTAATGTAATATTACTAGTCTTTTTACAGGCATAGAAACACTGTTTATCTTCACAGGAGTCTCCAGGGAAGGCTCTGATGTAATCTACAAAGCATCTTCAACAGTTTATTAAAGATGAAAGTGGCTGTATAGGGGATATGATGATTAATGTTTATTAATATCTACTTGAAAGCAAGTCTAATAATCACACTAACAATTACAAGTACTCAGACAATTGAATTTGCATAATCATTAATCAGAGAAGCATTTTCTCCAAGAGAAAGTCGAGATATGCAGACTGATTTACTGCAAGTGTGTTTTATAAGGCACTTTGCTCGTAAACTTATTTAACATATTAACTGACAAAACGATCAAATCCATACAGTGTTATTATGAAAAGATCACCAGTCAAATTTTTAATTTTTTATTTATGATTCCAAAACACAACCTATGACGTCTCACTGGAATGAGCTCAGCGAGATTCTTCCAATGAGAGGCCACAACCTGTGTTCTAAAAGCAAAAACTTAAAAATTATTTTTGTTTGCATTATTTCAGAAAAAAGTTTTTTTTCAAAGTATTGTCCCTACTTGTGTTAAAGGTTATCCCTTCAACTAACAACTTGGGTAAAATGATCCAGTGCTGTACACAAAATATCTGCACAGTTAATTTCCAGTCAGATCATAATGGTACTATACAATAAAATTTTGAAATGAAATTTGAGGGTAATGATCATAAAGATATTTACTCGTAACTTTCTGAGTATTTTAAAGAAATTTTTCATCATATCTACTCATGGCTGCTGTGAAGCAGCCATGACTAGAGTGGATAAAAAAATTCATCAAAATTTAATCCAAGAAATCATTGATGAAAAAATCCATTCATTTTGCAAGGGAGAAATTTAATTACATGTACCCAAATTATACTTACTTCAGTGGCAAGTGTAATCCTGTCTGGGTAGGTATATCTGCCAGCAGCATGCAAGGAGTTAAATACAAATATCAAAGTATTTGGACCAGGTGAGAGTCCAAAATATTGGCATTTCAAAAAAAAATTCCATTTTAAGCTCATGGGGTTCCCACGGGGAAACTGGAATATTTTTTTTGCAGGAATCATGCCAAATTTGGTTCCAACTGACCCATTGGGTTTGAAATACTAATTTGACAACCTGTATACAATATATAATCTGACAAGGAAAACAATGAGAATCTATGTTGAATCTTGCAAAATATTCATTTGATTCTTGTCAAAGATTAGAAAGCATCTGTAAAGGCCTTGAGAATTCTACTTATTTCTTACTTCCTCAGAATTAGTTAACATTTAAACTTTACAGTGGTGTCATGTCTTGGCAGTCTATACATGCAGCCGGGGGAGCGGTGACGTTGTGGTAACCAGTTCTCGTCAGATCTCTGAAGTTAAGCAATGTCGAGCCTAGTTAGTGCTTGGATGGGTGACCATCTGAGCGATCAATTCGGACTCCCACGTTGAGTCCTTGGGCAAGGCACTTAACCCCGATTGTCCACATGGGGGCACGATGACACCGTGCACTATAATGCGTACTGCATGTCGATGGTGCGCATGTCTTCAACCAATCCAACCCTGCCTCTTGCAGTGCGGAGTTACGATGTTGAGGAGCTGGCAGCTGCTTGTCGTTGCTCGGTGGTTCTCTCCGGGTACTCGGGCTTCCTCCACCCGTAAATCAGTCACCGACACAAATGACTTTGGCAGTTAAAGTGTCGTTAAACCCTAATAAATATATATACATGCAGACAAGACTTCAGTAGAAACCACTAACAAGGTACTGTAACTTGCAGTGGCAAGACTACCAAAACCCTGCGTGTCATATCGTTTTTTACATGTACATGTCATACAAAAACTCACCAAACTTGCTACTAGGCCATTAATGGTTAAACTCTAGTAAATACATATATATATGGTAAGTTTTTCACCTTGGAATATGTACTGATTGCAGTCACAAGGGCACAACAGTACTCTTAAATTCTGAATTACTTGAAAACTGAAAATTAATTCTCACAGCAGGAGTTTGCAAGAATCAAAACCTATTCTCCCTAATTAAGACGAATTTTATGGCCTGTCGTAACATCAGCCAAATAGAAGAAAATATGGGAATGCTCCAGTCTATTCGGTACAGACAGGGTTCCTGTCAGGGCTGAAGGGCTATATTAGACAAAGATATTTGAATGCCAAAATTAAAGTGAACATATTTTTTTTGCCTGAATATTATAATGGAATATTATTTGGTTCAGTGATACCTTAAGTGTTAATGGATTGTCGAGTCCATGTTTACTGAAGTGACTATGCCACACTCTAATATCTAATTTTCAGGAGTTTTCAAGGTCAGTTCTAACATTTCTAGACTGTCCTTGTGGAGAGTTTTCTAATTTTCTAATTTTTAGTACTTAGTAGTTTTTTTGGGGATATTACAGTAGAACCTGTCTTGAGAGACCGCCCTTTGGGCCACACAAAAGTGGTCTCTCAAGACAGGTGGTCTCTCTCATAACAGATTTCAGGTTTTCTCAAGTCAGTTAGTAACCAACCACAAAATTCAGAAATGGAGAAGAATGGATTTTGGTAATTACTTTGTAGTTGTTCTTTTGTATCAAGTTTTTGTAACAAACTGAAATGGACTGTTATAAAAATTATAAAAATAAATTAGTGTTGAAAATCTTCATTGAAGATTTTCAACACTAATTTATTTTTATAATTTTTATAACAGTCCATTTCAATTTGTAACAAAAAGATTTTCAACATAAATTTATTTTTATTCCTATCTGTCACATTTCAGGTATGTATGAAATACTTTATTCAGCAATAATCCTAATCTTTTCACAGGGGTCTTATAAGAACATCTCAATCTTTAATGAGTTAGCAATTGAAACCCAATTAAGAGTTTTTAATACTTTTAATAATGTTAGTATAACAACAATGGATTTTCCAATTCCAGAACAGGTAAAAAGCTTTTGTCATGGTTTCAGTCTTCAAAGGGGCGGTCTCTCAAGACAGGTCCATTATGGCATAAAAATACAAGTTGGTACCAGGTCACAGTGGTCTCTCAAAACAGGTGGTCTCACAAGAGAGGTGGTCTCCCATAGCAGGTCCATTATAGAGTAAAACCAATCGGTGCCTGGCAGATGTGGTCTCAAGACAGTGGTCTCTCAAGACAGGTTTTACTGTATTGGGGTTTAACGCTTAATCTGCTGAGTATTTTAAAGATATTATTCATCAATTCAGTGACAAGAGAATCCCTGTGCTGGGCAGGAATATCTGCCAGCAGCATGCAAAGAGGTAATGCCACTTTCAACAGCCAGGGTCACATCATGTTGGACAGGACTTACGAAAAACCATGAGAATCCTGGAAGGTGAGATGAGCCTTGGAATTAGAACAGTTACTTTTAACCCTTTACCTAACATGAAAAGCAGACGACACTTGCAAAAAAAATTCTTGAATAACTAATTTTTTTCATTTTTTGTCTCAAAAACATAGGTTATGACCCCTCGTTGGAACGAGCTCGACGAGCTCGTTCCAACGAGGGGTCATAACCTATGTTTTTGAGACAAAAAATGAAAATATAATGAAAATTTATTGGCGATTTTTTAGAATAGTGCTGGCCGGTTTTGGCCGTTACGTTGGGTAAAGGGTTAAAAGTGTTACATCTTGTAAGATTAACTCTTTTACTAACATGAAAGACAGACAGCACCTGTAAACAAAATTTTTGAATAATTTTTTTTTTCTTTGTGTAAAAAACATAGCTTATGACCCCTTATCAGAATGAGCTCAATGGGCCCATTCCAATGAGGGGGTCATAAGCTATGTTTTTAAGACAAAAAATGAAAAAAAATACTGAAAACTGAATGATGATTTTTGTGAATAGTGCCTACCAGTTTTGATGTTGCGTTGGGTAAAAAGTTAAAGGAATGAAAAAGTGAAGAAATGCTTCACTGGTTCCAGCCATTTTCATTTGATTAAACTAAGGTAAAACAAAGTTGAGACATTGTGCACACCTTCAGAAAAAGGAATTTTGGCTGCAAAGAAAGATACTTTTATAATTTATTACTGTAGATGATAGACACTCTAATAGACTGATATATTGTAGTTTCTCCCTACAATGACATGTCTGCAGTATGCTGCTGATAAACACAGTTGTGGCCTTAGAATAATATTCCATCAATTCTTTTCTGTTCACACAAATCCAACACAATGCAAACTGACATTTTATAATAAAATAACATTTAGCTAGCTGTGAATGTTTCTTTCAAAGACTGACTTCTTAAGGGGAAGCAAATAAAATACCTTTAAACCTGTTCCAGCACATGCAATACCAAGTGCCATTGCTGCTCCAAACCTCACATTTGGATTGTAACTCTCGGATAGTAACGATACAACACTTGGACATTGTTCTGGTGTTCTGAAAGCAAACAGAAAATATTAGATAACTTTACTATTAATTACTTTTTGATCCAAATGGATCATTGCTAAAAGTACACACCAGAACTGACATCAGCGACAGTTATGCCACGCCAAAACTCTGTTGTACGAGGGGATGTCAAAAAGTTTTGAGCCTAACATAAATAAAGCTGGAATATAGGTACAGAACATATTTATTTTTCAACATTGTCCCCTTGTAATTCAATACACTTGTTCCACCTGGTCTGCAAGTCATTGATGCCGCGTCTGTAGAAGTCCATATCTTGGTCCTGTAGCCAAGAATCCACAGCAGCAGTAAGTTCCTCATCATCTTGAAATCTTTGACAATGTAAATGTTTCTTCAAATTTGGAAAAAGATGGTAGTCACTTTGAACATGTAAGTGTTTCTTCAAATTTGGAAAGAGATGGTAGTCACTTGGTGATTGAAACAATCTGAGGTGATAGCTAAAAAGAAGTTGATCTGGCGAAAATACCTATCCTTTTATAACAAGTAAAGATGAGCTCTGTCATAAAATACTGAACTGCTTAAATTCCTGGATGCATCATGGGAAACATTTGCTGCTTAAAATTTTGGTATTCTGACATTAGTGAGGATTAACAAAAGTTACAACTAACATCCAAATATATGCAATAATGAGACTGATGTCCACAATTTTTAATCAATTATTCGATTCAGCTCCGTCTAAAAGATTACATCAAGGTTGAAACAATAAAGTTCTGTATCTGAGGTGATAACTTGGAAGAAGTTGATCTACCGAAAATACCTATCCTTTTATAACAAATAAATATGAGCTCTGTCGAAACACGACTAAATTGGTTAAACCCTTCCCACCCTGGAAGGTATCATTTCCATCAATACTGTTAATGCCAAAATTGGCAAAACCATCCTGGCTTGTTGGGAGGCTCAGTAATAATTTAATCCAACAGCTCTGTCAAGCTGATGGATTAACCCTTTGAACCCTCATTTCCTGGAATGGTATCACCTTTGTGTTCACTTACAGTGAGATAGGTCAGTGCAATATCAATATACAGAGAGGATAAAATAATAACTGCAGTCTGCAGCCGCCTGGCTGCAGATTGCAGTTATTATTTTATCATCAATGCCCTGTGTTTTGACCTCTGATGATAAGACAACAATGTGACGAAATTATGCCTTGGACCGAAAAACTGGTCTTGCAGGTTCAAAGGGTTAAATTGTTACCAAGCCTAACTTCAGATTTTTTGCTCTTTATATCGTCTGCTCGTACACTAACAATTTTTTCTTCATGCAAAAATTTAGGCATACTGAGTTAAAGGAGTTAAATTCAAAGTTGCACTATGGGGGACGTTTGCTGCTTGAAACTGATATTTGGACATCGATATTTTGTCATTAGTGTTCTGAGGGTTAATTCAAGTTACAACTGACAAGATATGCATTAATGAGATTGATGTCCACAATTTTCAGTCAATTATTTGACTCGGCTCCATATATAACATAACATCAAGATTGAAACAATCAAGTTCAGTACCTGAGGTGATGGTAACTGAAAAAAAAGTTCATCTAGCGAAAATACCTATCCTTTTATAAGAAGGAAATTTGTGAGTAATTCAATCAGTGAAAAAGTAATTCTATTACCAATCACAACATTTCTATCAGCACATCCTCGTTTTCCAACTAATTGGTGATAGAAGTTATACAACAAACATGATAACCATGTTAAACAACAAATTAAGCTCAAGTGTTCATACTATATCAATAATTTACTTAACCTTCTTGGAGACACTTTGAATATATTTTTGGCTAAATAACGTCGAAGTTTTATTTTTGTTTTATTTTCCAACAATATCTTATGACATCTAATTGGAATCAGATTGATAAGCTCATTCCAATAAAGATTCATAAATTATTTTCCGGAAAAAGAATCTGAAAAAATATAATATGAATAGCAAATTCTATGTGTGGTGTTGGGAGAATTTGGATTGTTTATGTGATGAGAAGAAAAAACTCTATTCTATTCCAACTCAAATTTTGAAATAGTTTATTGTTTACATTTATTGGTGTTTAACACTTTACCCAACAAATCAGCCACATTCGTCCGCATAATTTGCAAATTCAGCAGCTGAAAAAATATTTTTCAAAAAATTTCAACAAAACCATATCAAGTGACCCCTCTTTGGAATGAGCTTGTCAAGCTCATTCCAATGAGGGGTCACATGATATGGTTTTGTTGAAATTTTTTGAGAAGTTTAAAATGAAAGTGTCAATGACACTGTAGCTCAACTTGTCAAGACAAAGACATGTACATGTATAGTATGTGACACAGCAATGACAAACATCTAGGTAATGACCTGATAACAAAGGTACATATAAAGTATTGTAACGGTCTGTACATAAATACTGACCGTTGCCTGTAACAAATGTATAGGTAAAGTATTGTAAAGGTGGGTGACAGTCAGATGCTGAACTAGAAAAGAAATCTTTGAGTCCCAGAGTGGGTCTGACTGAACCCCAAAATATTTGTTCTCATAGCACAGTGATAACAAAGGCACCCCAAAACACACTCGTTCCTGTCCCAAGGTGAAAACAAAAGTACTCAAGAAGTTTTGTGAAGATCAGTTCATAAATACGAGCTGTATAGAACTTGTGACAAAAAACTGATTGGACCTAATTTCGGTACAAAATGGCCACTGGCACCCATCTTGAATTTTGGACCGTACCCAGAAACACTCATTCTCATCCCAAGGAGATAACAAAGGTACCCAAGAAGTTTTGTGAAGATCGGTTCATAAATACAGCCTCTACCCTGAGCCGTATTGACATGTGTGCTTACATTGTGTAAGTAGCACTGAATAAATCAAAGTTCATCTAATTTGCATAATTTCTGCACGAAAAAAAACCCCTTACAATATGTGATGTATTCCATGTTACTAAACATTCATACAAAAATTTATTAAAATCAGAACTTTCATACAGAAGTTCTATACAAAAGACTGATTGCACTAATTTTGGTACAAAATGGCTGCTGGTGGCCATCTTGAATTTCAGGCCACACCCAAAAACACTCGCTCTCATCCCACGGTGATAACAAAGGTACCCAAGAAGTTTCGTAAAGATTGGTTCATAAATATGGCCTCTAGTCTGAGCTGTATAGAAGTTGTGTACAAAAAAATGATTAGACCTAATTTCGGTACAAATGGCCACTAGCAGCCATCTTGAATTTTAGACCGCACCCAGAAACACTCGTTCTCGTCCCAAGGTGATAACAAAGGTACCCAAGACATTTCGTGAAGATCAGTTCATAAATACAGACTCTAGTCTGAGCCGTATTGACATGTGTACTTACTGTGTGTAAGTCGCACTGAAAAAATCAAAGTTCATCTAATTTGCATAATTTCTGCACGAGAAAAAAACCCGTATTATATGTGATGCATCCCATGGTACTAAACATTCACACAAAAAAATTATTCAAATCAGGGCTTTCATATGGAAGTTCTGTGCAAAAATCTGATTGCACCTAATTTTGTACAAAATGGCTGCCATCGGCCATCTTGAATTTCGGACCGGACCCCAAAACACTCGTTCTCGTCCCACGGTGATACCAAAGGTACCCAAGAAGTTTCGTAAAGATCGGTTCATAAATACGGCCTCTAGCCCGAGCCGTATTGGCATTTGCACTTACAGTGCTGAAAGTAACCCCAAAAAACATCAAAATTAGTCTAATTTGCACAATTTACGTACGAGAAAAAAACCCGTATTATATGTGATGTATCCCATGGTACTAAACATTCATACAAAAAATTATTCAAATCAGAGCTTTCATATGGAAGTTCTGTACAAAAAACAGATTTCTGCATCGTCGGTACAAAATGGCAGCTGGCAGCCATCTTGAATTTCGGACCGCACCCAAAAACACTCGTTCTCGTCCCACGGTCATAACAAAGGTACCCAAGAAGTTTCGTAAAGATCGGTTCATAAATACGGCCTCTAGCCCGAGCCATAGCAGCTTGGCACTTACAGCTCTGAAAGTAACACTAAATAAATCAAAGTCAGTCTAATTTGCATAATTTACGCACGAGAAAAAAACCCGTATTATATGTGATGTATCCCATGGTACTAAACATTTATACAAAACTTTATTCAAATCAGAACTTTCATACAGAAGTTCTGTACAAAAAACTGATTTTTGCATCATCGGTACAAAATGGCCACTGGCAGCCATCTTGAATTTCGGACCACACCTAAAAACACTCGTTCCCGTCCCAGGGTCATAACAAAGGTACACAAGAAGTTTCGTAAAGATCGGTTCATAAATACGACCTCTAGCCCGAGCCATAGCCAATTGTTGACGTACGGACAGACGGACAGACGGACGGACGGACAGACGGACGACGGGCCATGACAATAGCTCAAATTTGACTTCGTCAAAGTTGAGCTAAAAATGATATTTAAAATAATAAATTTTGATATTGTCTGCATTGGTCAAAGGGTTAAAAAGTCACTTTTAGCATCTATGCCTGTATTGTAATGGTATACGACTTTTAACTCAATACCCACGATATCAAAGTTATTCAAATTTTTCACAAAATTTCAAAATAACCAAATCATATGACATCTCAATGGAATGAACTCATTCCAATGAGAGGTCACATATGATTTTGCTGAAATCTTTTGAAAATTTTAAACTTTTCAATCTGTAAATCACATGGACACATGTGGATGATTCGTAAGGTAATAGGTAAAGTCAAGTTCAGCCAATTGTTCAAGTTCAGCCAACTGTTTATTCCCAAACTATCTACTTTAGAGGACCCAAAACAAAAGGCATTGGTAACAAAGCTAATGTCCCATTCTTTGGATATATTCACTTGAAAAAAAATCCCTGAAACTATTCAGAACTGGTGGTCCTGCTTTTGGTTTCAGGAAGTTTCCAGAACCATCTCACTATATTTTCAAGAAGCTGGAGTTGAGAAACTCAAGGATTTTCAAGGAAGTTTTCAGACAAAAAAGAAGGGTGTGCCCCTCCAAGTACTACAGTTATTAAAATGAAGATGTGAGCCATGTAACTTGTACTCAATATTTGTACTCAATATGACTTCACAATAATACTTGCAACTTCACAATATGATTCTCGTTCTATTAGTGGACATTCTATTAAGCAGAGAGGATACACTCTAACAGTATTCAAATTGCTGTAAAGCAAGCTGAATATTGGTAAAATGAACCTCCCTCGATTAGCTGATAACTCATTTTACAAGGACTTTACTAGAGATGGACAATATACTGAAAAACCGAACCGATATCATGGGGTCACCGAAAAACCGAACCGACCCAATCTTTGAATACCGAAACCAACGGTATTTTCAATTTTCCCTGTGCATTCGCTATTTATAAGGCCTTGATGAGGACTGATAGCAGTTGAAGTGTTCATTTTCTTGAAAGAAGTGACTGATTTTATTTTTCAGTTTTGTTAAGCCTTAAGGACCAGGGCAGTTGTACTAAATTATCAATAGTCTACGACCTGTACATGTCCAGTTGCTTAGCAGTGATTTCTAGCCAAGTCTTGGCTGCCTGTTAAGGCAGCCAAGACTTGGCTAGAAATCACTGACCAGATAATTTTACTACTGTCATCAGGCCCACGTAAAGATGACATCTTCAGGACACACATTCTATGATTACAGACGCCTTAAGTGGAGCTTGAAAAGTTAAGGCGTATTTAGAACAAGTCACTAAATTACTGTCGATATGATCTGTGTTGACAAAAGAATGACAACGTTGAGCCCATCAACAATGACATATGTAGCACTGTGATAGAATGACACAAGAACAACTTATTCTGTATTTTTCTGACATGAATTCCCCTTTGGTACTATCAGTGAATCTGAAGTCACATAACGAATACCGAACCGATACCGCGGTATGCCCACACAAAAATACCGAAACCGATACCGAACTCAAAATTCCGATACCGCCCATCTCTAGACTTTACCTGTCCATTGCAAGGGATTTCTAAGAATTTTAAGTAGATGCCAAAACCCTGATTTACTTGGCAGTTTCTTGGGTGTCTTCCCACAAGACCAATTCCCTTTCGACCAACTCCCACTAGGCCAATTCCCCTTAGACCAACTATTGACTGTTATTGATTAAGGATAATTAGGAAAATATTTATTTACTGAAAAGCACTTTATTTGATAAAAAAATGTTTATATGCATAACACACAAAAAATATTGGTTTATAACATTTCAGCACAGCTCAATACATCTAACATTTTACTTCAATTTCTCAACCCATTTACTTCAATTTCACAATTTCCCAAATACAAAAAATATATATTTAAAACATCAATACACATATACCATTTGACTTCAATTTCACAATATTCTTCAATTTTCTTAATTTTCATCAATTTTTACCGTGAGACCAATTCCCTTTAGACCAACTATTTAGTGTTATTTAATGGTTGAGGGTTAGATTATTTTGGTGCCCACAGGCACTCTCCAATAATTTGTAATAAAACAAATTTATATAAATAAAATATTATTTGCATTCGACCGAGGGTGAAACATAAGAAAGGAAAATACTGGCTTTTGCTCTGGTATCCCTTTGTTTTTGAAACCACCGATAATGGTTTCTAGCACTCAACTCAAATTATTGTTATAAAATTATTTTGAAAGTAGAACACTTCAGTTGGTCTAAGGGGAATTGGTCTAATGGGAGTAAGTCTTTTGGGAATTGGTCTGGTGGGAGTTGGTCTAAAGGGAATTGGTCTAGTGGGAATAAACCATTTCTTGGCACTCTCTAAATTATTTTTTAATTTGTTTATTGGTGTTTAAGGTCATTTCCAGGTTCTATGGCTATATCATGACCAAAACACCAGCATAAAGTAAATGAAAATAGTAAAGGAAATGTAATTTGTTCACATTCGTTTTGGAAAGGTGACATTGAACAATGTTGCAAACTGAAAAGCAGGGGTTGAAAATACTGGTATCAGAGTAACATGCCACAACTGAAAATCACTTTGCATTACAATAAACTGATGAATAGCATCACATTGCTGCAGCACAGATTTTTCAACAAAATTAATATTTGTTCACTTGACTTGTGTGAAATTTCTCAGATATACCATTCTAGAGAATCTCCTTGATGCTCCAACATTTATGATTGCTTAGAAATCTGAATGTACATGGATAGACATCACATTTGGATTGCTAAACTGTTCCATAAATAATATACATGTCTTCATAAATAAATAACTTGGTTGTTCTACACATAAACATTTTCATGCTCTATGATGAGGTTAGTATGTCTGAGCGATCGATTCAGACTCCCACGTTGTGTCCTTGGGCAAGACACTTAACCCCGATTGTCCACATGGGGGCACGATGATGCCGTGTACTAAGGCATACTGCACGTCGATGGTGCACATGTCTTCAACCAATCTAACCCTGCCTGTGCTGCAGTGCAGAGTTATGATGTTGGGAAGCTGGCAGCTGCTTGGCATTGCTAGGTGGTTCTCTCCGGGTACTCCGGCTTCCTCCACCCATAAAGCTGTCACCGACGTGATATGACCTTGGCTGTTAAAGTGTTGCTAAACCTTAATAAATAAATAAATAAATAAATAAATAAATGAGGTTAGTATTCCTACAGTACCACATATAAGTTTGTTTTACCAGATAGCAATAAAATGGTCATGCATGGGATACCTGAACATATTTGAATTTACTACCCTTGATAAAAATGCATAGCGAATACTGAGCAGAACATACCCCAGTCATGATCTAGTCAAATTCCTTGTCCATTTTTATCATCACAGCACTGAACAAAAGCTATTGCTGAATGCAATTCATACCCCCCAATACAGTGCAAGACCGATGAAGCAAATGAATTAACCCTTTACCTAACAGGAAAAGCAGACGACACTTGCAAAAAAAAATTCTTGAATAACTAATTTTTTTGTCTCAAAGACATAGGTTATGACCCCTCATTGGAACGAGCTTGACAATCTCATTCCAACGAGGAGTCATAACCTATGTTTTTGAGACAAAAAATGTAAAAATAATGAAAATTACTTGGCGGTTTTTGAGAATAGCGCTGGCTGGTTTTGGTCGTTATGTTGGATAAAGGGTTCAAAACAAAGTAAGGGCTGTAACACTATTGAAAAATGTGGGCAACTTTTTTAATAACATGTGCAGGAGTGGCTTGTCATTAGGATCTCTCACACCAAATTTCACTGAAATCCATCCACTCACTGGTAAGATATCGATGCAGATGGACAGATGGATGCATGTAATCCAGTATACCCCACAATCTCTTTGAAAGTTGGGGTATAAATATTACCGTATTTACTCTATGTATTGGGACACTATGATTTGGGACACACATTTTTTCCAGAAAACTATATTTTTTTTATGCTCCAAAGTTTGGGACATTCAGGAGATTTGTTTCCAGTTGGCCCATCACTAGTAGCAGACGACACTCATAAAAAAAATTCTTGAGTAACTGAAAATTTTCATTTTTTGCTTCCAAAACATAGCTTATGATCCCTCATTGAAATGAACGCAATGCACCCGTTCCAATGATGGATCATAAACTATGTTTTGGAAGCAAAAAATGAAAATATAAAAAAACATTGGACAGCGATTTTCATATATAGTGATGGAAAACGAATCACACATAACATTATTCAGCATCAAATCAAGACCAGGCTGTGTTCTTTCCCCATTTTCTAAGAATTGGGACACCTGTGAAAATAATTATTTTTAGCTGTCCCAATACATAGAGTAAATACGGTATTTGCCTACAGTATAATTGTCCATCAGAACTGGATGTTAATGATACACTATCTAGATTCAGGGTTTTCAGTTTATTCTTTAGATATTGCATGTCATCCCTCGAGTGCAACAATGCACCATCTGCAATTCCTTAGCAATGCAGATAGTGCCTTGTTACCACCAAAGGACGATATACTACAATCAACACCTGCCTCTAAAAGATTGTCCGAAACAGTCATTCATTAAATGTCAAATTGTGCTGAAAATAGTGGGTTTTTGCAAAACTAAACATCAACTACACATTACATTTTTCGGAAGGGTATAGTCTTATTCATACATTTAAATACATATAAAACATGCAGGACAATGCCATTCATAAGTATTTGATCGAGTGAATGGTCTTTCATGAAAAATCATCAATCACATTCGAACAGCAAATTAACTCTTTGCCTGTTACGGGCAAATTTTTCTGCCAGGAACCAACTACTCTGTCTTTTAGAGTACGTTGCTGGCACTTCTAAACAAAACATAGCACTCTAGGTCCAAGTAGTTTGCTTACAATGTATTCTAGATGCCACGCTCTACTACTATTTCCATCAAATGAAGTCATGCTTTACAGCAGCAATGACTTCATTTTATGTGAAATTCCAAAAATATGTAATAGGTTAACTGGAAGAGTGCTAAATTATTTTTGGTCATCAGAATTTGTTTGTGTGTCTTTGCCTTATTACAATTTATAGGAGAGTGGCTAAATTGTAACAAGACAAATCTTAACAGACAAAACAAGAGCAATGCTCAAGGTGGACATATGCCCGAAACAGTGGCAATGCATACCAAACAATATTAAAATCCGAAAATGATATCAAAACTGACCAACGAACCGAAGAGCATACTGAAATTATAATTGACCCAATTTGCATTGAAAGTTTTTCTTTGAAAACTTGTGTTGGAAGGGGGTTAAATGTAATAAGGCTACCAAAGAAATCACACATATTAGGATGAATAAGAATGGCAGGCCTTCACAGCACCAATTGCACGTGTCAATCATGCCCCCATGTAGGCAACCAGGATAAAGTGCATTGCCCAAGGACACAATGCAGGTCGTCCTGGATGGGGATCGAACTCGGGACCTCTAGCATAGAAGTCCAACAGCCTACCACTGAGTCACCGCACTCCTATGTATGTTTGTATAACTTTTAGTTATTTTTTTCTCCACAAATTGTCATGTTAGCTATTGTTGTGTCCTCTATGTACATTTATTTTGTCACAATGTCATATTCGTTTTATGTTTTTTTCTGACTTGCCCCTCATGTCCACTGACTTCTCCCTCATGTCCACTGACTTCTCCCTCCTGGCCCCTGACTTCTCCCTAAAGTCTCTGGAGACAGAAGTCACTTCTCCCTAAAATCAGCTGCCAGGATGACTCCTGACTGTAACACATATTATTTAGGCTTTCCCAAACCCAGTTTGGGAAAGACTCTTGTTATTCTTTTTCAAAATTTTTCTTCTCCAATTTTTTTTTTAAATTTTAAATTTTTTTTTAATTTTTTAATTTTTTTTTTCCGCCATCAATTTTGTTTGTTGCACTGCTCAAAAACAAGCTGTATGATTTTAACCAAATTTGGCATACTGATGCCATAAAATCTAGTGAAATGATGTATCATCATGTCTGTGAAAACGCTTATTTTCAAAATATTCTGCCAAAACGGTCCAAATTTCACCATTTTTCAAAAGTCGCAAAATTGTTTAGTTATTTAGTTCAAATTTCCCACACATTTAGAACATAATATGATACACCAAAATTACTACAACAATATTTCAAAATTAACCCCCACTGGCCAAAAATGAAACGAATCTAGCTTTTTTCTTCAAAATTGACCAACTTCATGGGCAAATATCCCTAATTTCAAGGTTATTGTAACAATTGTTTTGGTATGGATAGATGCAACAATGCTTAATCTCAGATTTAACCCTCAAGCACAATGAGGATGAGAATAAGTGTACCGTTTGAAAATGCCAAAATTAGCCAACTTTGGTTGCTTTTTGTATCATTTTGGAAAGGGTTCATTTCAAACACTTTGCATGTCTGTATTCACAATTGACTACTGCACATATTTGCTGTTGTAAGTTTGGTTGTAAAGTTGAACCCTATGCCCATTCTGGTTGCATAAAAGTAGGTCCCGTAAAAAAAGTCCCATTTTTTCAAAATTTAGTAATTTCAAGGGACAATTTACTCCATTTCTAACTGATCGAGCATTGAAAGTTTTCTATGGCTGCATGAAACAGTCAAGGTATGACAACTTTTGTTTTATATGTTATTATTAAAAGTTTAACCTCTGGCAGATTTGAGACTTTTCTCAAAACATTTCCCAAGAGAAGATAGGACATTATTCCTAGAACAATTTTGCTGTTATATGTTTTATTCAAAGTTGTAACCCTCACCCAGTTGTCGGGCCTTGATTGAAGTGGAGTACCCTCAAATTGTAAATGTTAATCCAAATACCAAGATTCAAGATTCCTCCTTGTCTCTTATCAGAAACTCAAGCTGTGATTGATGACAGGTCTCTGGAAAGTGAAATGAGGTATCGTCACATTCGTGAAATCACACATTTTCAAAATATTCTGCCAAAACCATCAAAATTTCACCATTTTTCAAAAGTCTCAAAATTGTTTACAGGTATTTAGCTCCGATTTTCCGAATATTTAGAGCATAATATGATGCAACAAAATTACCACACAAATATTTCAAATTTAACCCCTATTGGCTAAAAATGACATGAATATAGCATTTTTTATACAAAACTGACCAACTTTAAGGGCACATGCCAGTGTGAAAGAGTACAGTTGGTAGATTTGTTATACAGGCCTGACTGCCTACCTGCCCGACATTAACCATACACCATTCACGTCATTGTTGTAAGAAAAATAGTCTCCCTGCCTGCTTGGTTTGGTCATTTCTGGCAACTGAATTGCCCAAAATTTTTGGCTCATTCCCTACTCAGGGTGGGGAAGGGGGCTCAGTCCTCCCAGACACCCCGGCCCATATGCCCATGATTCATCTGTACTTATTTTTCCAAAGCAAAACGGACATGGGTCGTTTTGCTTTCCATGAAAATATTCAGTAAATATCGAAGAGCAAATTTTGTGTTAAATGTTTTGATGTCCTGCTTTATCTCAAATATCTGTTTTGTCTGCATAAAACCTAGTGGCATCACAAAAAACTTTGCTTCAACAATATTTTTCTATTTTTAAAACTGATCGATAGTTTTGTGTACAATACAGTTTGCCTTTTTACATTAAAAAGTTGTGAAAGCCCATAATTTGTCCAACAAATTACAATTCTCTTTTTTATATTAAATTTCAGAATAGTTAAATTGGAGTTATTGTTGTTGATACTCAGATTTCTTTCTGTTACCATTATTGTTATTACACACAGTAACACTTCAAAATAAAATAACTGATGAAACACATGATATGTGGATATTCTTTTCCCCTAGCCGCTCTATTTTCAAACAAAAAGATATCAAAATCTGACAACCGATGCCCATGCTATAATGTAAAAGGTTAATTTTGTTATTTCTTATTATAAGTTCTACAAGGGCAATAGATGTGGTGGAATGTTTGGAAACCCTCGATATGTCCTCCATGCTGATCAAGACATCAAAATCCAACATCTGATGCTCTATTTATAATGCATAACATTCATTTTACTATGTTTCGAAGTCATACAAGGGCCATAACTCTGGTATGAATGTGTGGATAAAACCTGTGATTTGTGGATATCACTTCCCCCATGCTGGTCTATCACAATACCAAAGGATATCAAATCTGACAACTGATGCCGCAGTCATAATTAAAAAAGATTTCTACACACAGATGGATGTATGGACAGAGACCTCAACTATATACCCACTGAACCTCCTAAAGAGGTTTGGGGCATAATAATTTCATGTCAAAGGTAATATGAGGCACATCCAAGAAAATGACACATTCAAATTAAAGCACCTGTTCTTCAGAATAAACCCAAATATGGGCTGCCAGCATTCTACTGATTAAAGAGTTATTGTAATAAGTGTGTGGACACAACAGTGCAGTTTTGCTGGGTATTCCTAGGTTTTGAAGGGGTGAAACTATCTAAAAAAATATTATAAAACTGACCTGTACACTCCAATTCTCAACAAACAAATGAAACTGATAATTATTTATATATTTATTTATTGGGGTTTAAAGATACTTTCAACAGCCAGGGTCACCTCATGTCGAACTGACGATAATAATGTCATCATCTGAATGAGACCTATATGTTAGGACTTAATTAGTGACATCTAAACAGTATTTAACACTACACCTAATGTATGACCAAGTACTCATATATACACAAACACTGTTCAAATTCTATATTTTTCCAATTCTGCTTCCAAAATATAGGTTATGACCTATCATTTGAACAAGAGAGATGAGTCATTCAATAAAAAATGATTTGGAAGTAAAATAAATGAAAATACATATGTATCATACCTCTTTAAGAAAAATATTGTGTCTGCAAGTCATGTCAAAACAAGAGCAATGCAAAGCGTGGCATATGCCCCTGAGCGGTGTCATAAAAGGGAAGGTAAGTCTCTCAGGGGTATAACCAAAATCAAAAGGAAACTTCCTCCAGACACTAATAATGCATAACCCAAAAATGAAATTGACTTGAGTCGGTATTCATTACTTATTGTGTGGAAACCAAATTCAAGATGGCCACCATAATGAATTGGCCACTGGCTGCCATCTTGGTTCAGCTGCCTAGTCTGAAATTGGCCGCCATCTTGGTTCAGCTGCCTAGTCTGAAATTGAAAGGAAGCTTCCTCTAGACACCAACAATGCATATTTAAAAATAAAAATGATTCGAGTCAGCATTCATTAGTTATTGAATGGAAACCAAATTCAAAAAGGGTGCCATGGTGGCCATACTGAATTGGCTAGCTGATCCAAAATCGAAAGGAAGCTTCCTCTCGACACCAATATTGCATAACTCAATGAAAGTGCCCATGATGCTGTAGCTTAACTTGACTGTGTGTTGTGTTTAATGAAAAGGATAATATTCAATGTTTATGAAAGGATTATGAGATAAGACAAGAATTATGATAACTGAGAATATGTTAATTTCTGTTCAATGTATGCTATGTTTTCAATAAAATAATCTGAGGTGTAGACTGTACTAAAGAATTGAGGGGGTCGGTTAATCTGGCCCTCACAGTTAATGTATGTCAACCAAAGTTACCAAGTTACAGTGAAATTATTCCAAAACGAGTCATCCTATCAAGTTACAATGAAATTTATTTATTTATTGATGTTTAAGGTCACATATTTATGCACAATGGCTAATCATGACCGTGACAGTTTTACAGGTTAAAGAAGCCAGGGTACCCGGAAAGAACCACCGAGCAACGACGAGCAGATGCCAGCTCTCCAACATCGTAACTCCGCACTGCAGCACAGGCAGGGTTAGATTGGTTGAAGACATGCGTACCATCGACGTGCAGTACGCCTTAGTACACGGCGTCATCGTGCCCCCTCGCGGGCAATGGAGATGAAGTGTCTTGCCCAAGGACACAACGCGGTTGCCGCAGGTGGGATTCGAACCGAGGTCCTCTCGGCTTGCAGCCTGCACCTTTACCTACTGAGCCACCGCGCTCTCAGTTACAATGAAATCCCTTCATAAATATATCTCATAGACTTGTTAAAGGAATCTGGTCACATGATAGCTCGGCAGTCATGGTTGACCAATCATGACCAAAATAGGACAGTCTCATCTCGATACCTTACCAAATTATCCTACCATGTTACAATTAAATCCCTTTATAAACAAGAAGAATGTTACTAAGGTAACACACCCTTGTGACCTTCACCTTGCAGATGCAGCGGAAACTATTATATGTGACACACCTTCTGACTGTCCTTAACATTTGTAAAAAGTTTAACAATTGTACTATGATTCGTTTCTGAGTTATGGCTGAGATATGAATATTGACCGATTTTTAGTGTGACCTTGAAATGTGACCTTGACCTTGAAGGTACGAACCCGGCTAAGGTGTGTGAAACATCCTCCCATGGTCCTTTATAATTGTGTTAAGTTTGATGACTGTGGCCCTAACCGTGTTCAGTGTGACCTTGAAATGTGACCTTGACCTTGACCTTACGGACCTGGCTGGGGTACGTGACACATCCACCTGTTATCCTTTATAATTGAGTGATGTCAGATGATTGTAGCCCTAATAGTTTTGGAGTTATGCTTGAGACACGATTTGTGACCCTGAACATATGAAGGTCAATTGTGAGCTGCACCTTGCAGATGTGGAGAAAACTATTGTACGCGACACACCTTCTGACTGTCCTTAACATTTGTAAAATGTTTAACAACTGTATTATGATTCGTTTCTGAGTTATGGCTGAGACACGAATATTGACCAATTTTTTAGTGTGACCTTGAAATGTGACCTTGACTTTGAAGGTATGAACCCAGCTATGGTGTGTGACACATCCTCCCATGGTCCTTTATAATTGTGTGAAGTTTGATAACTGTGGCCCTAACCGTTTTCAAGTTATTGGCTCGGACACACACGGTTGAAGACATGCGTACCATCGTCGTGCAGTACGCCTTAGTTCGATTGGTTGAAGACATGCATACCATCGACGTGCAGTACGCCTTAGTACACAGCGTCATCGTGCCCCCACACGGGCAATGGAGATGAAGTGTCTTGCCCAAGTACACAACGCAGTTGCCGCAGGTGGGATTCGAACCGAGGACCTCTCGGCTTGCAGCCTGCACCTCTACCTACTGAGCCACTGCGCTCCCAATCACTTCATAAATATGAACTGTAGACTGTGCTAAACAAATCTAGGTCACAGGCTTGTGAGGTCATCATGATTGACCGATCATAGCCAAAATAGGATCTTTGTACTGAGTCATCCTACCAAATTATAATGAAATCCCTTCACAAATACAGCCTGTAGACTGCGCTAAAAGTTTTCGGGTTTTGTGCACGGGCAGCCATCAAGGTTGACAGATTGTGACCAAAAGGGAAAGTTCTCATCTAGACATTATATGGAGTCATCGTACCAAGTTACAATGAAATGCCTTCATAAATACGACCTGTAGACTGTGCTAAAGGTTTTCGAGCTTTGGGCCCATCATCGTCAGGGTTGACCAATCGCGACTGAAACGGGGCATCCTCATCTAGACATTATACCGAGTCATCGTATACCAAGTTACAATGAAATCACTTAAAAAATGTGGCCTGTAGACTGTGTTAAAGGTTTTGGGGCTTTGGGCCTGTGTAGCCATCTCTGTTGACTGATTGCAACCAAAAGGGGACGTCCTCATCTAGACATTATACTGAGTCATCCAACCAAGTTACAGTGAAATCCCTCCATAATTACAACCTGTAGACTGTGCTGAAGGTTTTCGGGTTTTGGGCTCGGGCAGCTGTCATGGCTGAAGGATCGCGACCAAAAGGGGTTTTCTCATCTAGACATTATCTGGAGTCATCCTACAAAATTAACATGAAATCCCTTCATAAAATATAACCTGTAGACTGTGCTAAAGGTTTTTGGGCTTCTGGGCCCCTATAGCCATCACAGTTGACCATCGCAACCAAAAGGGGGCGTTCTCATATAGACATTATACAGAGTCATCCTACCAAGTTACAATGAAATCCCTGCATAAATACGACCTTAGACGGTGCTAAAAGTTTTTGGGTTTCGGGCTTGGGCAGCCATCAAATGAAGTTCTCATCTAGAAATTATACAGCGTTATTTTAACAAGTTATAATGAAATCCCTTCACAAATACGACCTGTAGACTGCTAAAGGTTTTTGGGCTTGGGCAGCCATCACGGTTGACCGATCACGACCAACAAGGGACGTTCTCATATAGACATGATCCCAAACCTGCATATGAAATTTTGCGATGATCGGACAAGAACTGTAGCCTGTGCTAAAGAAAATGTGAACTGACTCACAGACTTACAGACTTCCGCACATGTGATGGCAATTGCCTATCTTGACTTTGTCAAGTTAAGCTAAAAATGAAATTGATTCGAGTCAGTATTCATTACTTATTGGGCGAAGACCAAATTCAAGATGGCTGCCATAATGAATTGGCCACTGGTGGCCATCTTGGTTCAGCTGACTGGGCCAAAATCGAAAGGGAAGCTTCCTCAAGACACCAACAAGGCATAATTAAAAAATAACGAAAATATCAATGACACTGTAGCTTAACTTGACTGTGTGTTGTGTTTGATGAAAAGGATAAAGTTCAATGTTTATGAAAGGATTATGAAATAAGACAAGAATTGTGATAATTGAGAATATGTTAATTTCTGTTCCCTGCATGTTATGTTTTCAATAAAAATAATTTGAGGTGCAGACTGGGTTATTGTGGCCCACACAGTTAATGTATGTCAACAAAAGTTACCAAGTTACAGTGAAATTATTCCGAAACGAGTCGTCCTATCACGTTACAATGAAATCCCTTCATAAAGTAAACTGTGCTAAAGGTTTTCAGGCTTCGGGCCTGTGTAGCCATCACAGTTGACCGATCGCACCAAAAGGGGACATCCTCAACTAGACATTATACTGAGTCATCCTACCAAGTTACAAAGAAATCCCTTCATAAAAACAACCTGTAGTCTGTGTTATAAAGGTTTTGGGCTCGGGCAGCTGTCACAGTTGAATGATCGCAACCAAAAGGGGATGTTCTCATTTAGACATTATCTGGAGTCATCCTACCAAGTTACAATGAAATCCTTTCATAAATATGACCTGTAGACTGTGCTAAAGGTTTTTCGGCTTCAGGCCCCTGTAGGCATCACAGTCGACTAATCCCAACTAAAAGGGGACGTTCTCATCTAGACATTATATGGAGTCATCCTACCAAGTTACAATGAAATCCCTCCAAAAATACAACCTGTTTTCAGGTTTTGGGCTTGGGTAGCCGTCATGGTTGACAGATCGAGACCAAATGGGGAAGTTCTCATTTGGACATCAATACAGAGTCATCCTACCAAGTTACAATGAAATCCCTCCATATTAAATATGACCTGCAGACTGTGCTAAAAGATTTTGGGTTTCGGGCTTGGGCAGCCATCATGGTTGACAGATCATGACCAAAAGGGGACGTTCTCATCTAGACATTATACAGAGTCATCCTACCAAGTTACAATGAAATCCCTTCATAAATACGACCTGTGGACTGTGCTAATGGTTTTCAGGTTTTAGGCTCGGGCAGCCTTCATGGTTATTACTTTCTCAACGATACATGACCTCAAACCTGCATATGAAATTTCGTAATGATCAGACAAGAACTACAGGGTGTAGCCTGTGCTAAAGGAAAATGTGAACTGACTAATAGACTTCCGCACGCGTGATGGCAATAGCTTATCTTGACTTTGTCAAGTTAAGTTAAAAATGATTTGAGTCAGCATTCATCAGTTATTGGATGGAAACCAAATTCAATATGGCTGCCATGCTGGCCATATTGAATTGGCTAGCTGGTCCAAAATCGAAAGGAAGCATTGTCTGGTCATCCACAAGTAACCCCTAAAATTATATATTTATTTATTGGTGTTTAAGGTCACATACTTATGCACAATGGCTAATCGTGACCATGACAGTTTTACACGTGGAGAAAGCCAGAGTACCTGGAGAGAACCCCGAGCATCGATGAGCAACTGTCAGCTCCTGAACATTCTAACTCTGTTCAAGCTCCGCTCAAGAAGGGTTACAGGAGTTGAAGACATGTGCACCATCGACATGCAATACGCCTTAGTACACGGCGTCATCGTGCAACCATGTATGCAACCGGGATAAAGTGAACCACTAAAATAAAATAATGATTTCATCAAATAAGCGGTTCTTTAGTTATTTGATGGAAACCAAAAGTTAACGTACGAATGACAGACACTGGATAATGGATGGACATGGTAAAAACATAATGCTCATGAGAGAATCTCTCAGCGGCATAAAAATGGGTTAATAAGAAGAAGGTTTATTTAACAGCAACTTCTAGAAAGAGGAAAGGAAGTAAAAGCTGAAATGAATTAATGTAATTTCTTTAAGAGAAAAAAGCTGTGTTTTATAATTATCTCTCTATAATCTGTAAAAACGTTTTCCTTGGGCAAAAAGAATAAATAATTAGATTAACCAAGACACTTTTCAGTAAATGAAAACAAAGATTCAGGTCTTCATATAATTAACAAATAAAAGACAATTTGTCTTTTGTTATACTTACAGTCAAAATTACAAAACATTACTCTTGATATACCTTCTAATTCCATAATCAAATAGCATAACCCTATTCATCATTCATAAAAGAAAACAAAGACTTTTTATTTTTTTTATTGTTCTGTTACAAACACCATCAGTTAAAACAAATTATGGATTAACATTAATAATCTAATCTCTTGACAAATTTCAGGCCTGATGTGTGGAGGTGAGCAATCACCTTCTATGGATCACAAGCTACTAATTGAACATGGAATATGTTTACATTTTTGGAATTCACTAAAACAAAACATTACATAATCTATTCCAATGCAGGATCATAAACAAGTTTGAACACTTTTTGAGAATAGTACTGGCTTGTTTTTACATGGGGTAAAAAGCTGATATAGGTGAGATTTACACTAAGGCTGTAAAGTGTACAGGGGTAGCTACTCTGTTAATAATGAAAATACAATCATGTTGTGTAAGCTGCCCATATGAACACCGAAATTGAGACCTCACTAATTACACTACGAGGTGGGGTCTCAAAACCCCACCACGTGACTTCAGTTTGTCTATAATTAACTTGTGTTTTTGCAAGTGCGGTAATCAGGTTTATTCTTCCACCAAAAATAGTTTCAGTTCATTGCTGTTTAGTGATTGTTAGGTATTGCACTTAAGTATAAATTGAATACGTATGTTCCATACATGTTTTTTGATAATAAAAAGCATTAATATGGCAGAAAAAACGATCAAAATATGGAGTTTGAATCGTGTTTTTAATCTCGCATGAATATGTCAAACTATGTGATGGGATGTTCGGCTGACGTCGGTTTATCTTTTGATCTCTCAGTCACTGGCTCTTAATTAGATCAAATTTTTTCAGTCAGTGAAAAATTACTTTTCCTTTTACTTGAAATCTTAAAAAAGATAGTTCAATATTTGAAAAAGTTATTAAAAGCTATTGCGATTCCGAATGTTGTTCATCAAAATCGATTCAGAACTTGAGGAATTACAAAAAAAAAATAAATGTTATACCATTGTGAAATCATGGATGTGAGTTGAAAAAAATTATAACTTGACCACCACAATATCTGGATATTCCCCTGACGGTCTTTTACCTAACTGTAGCTATTGACGGAGAAGAATCGTGTTACCGGTGCTGAATTTTGAATAAATTGTGGGTTGGGGAGGAAGGGAATCCGATTTACGATTTTAAAAGTTAAGTTCAGAGTGGAATGTTAAAATGTACATGTTGAGAGTGGAATTAACATAAATAAACTACATTAACGAAAAAGGAATGCTTGTGGTGGCCCTGGGAGGTTTCAGCCAAACACGCTTCGGAATCCACTAGCAAGGACAACTTGCCAAGATGGGGATGGGGGGGGGGGGGGGGGAGATGGGTAAGCAATCAATGATATAGGCCTATTTGTGCGTGTGGGTTTATGGGAGTCAGGAGTCCAATTGCCTTGTTTCGGGAATGGGGAGGGAGGGTGGGGGAGACTATTTACTTCACCATTTAGGAGTGGTATGGATGACTGAATCTTACACTGCCAAGACACTGAAATTTTTGATGTGCTGACTGCACGCAAAAATCAGGGGTGGCGCCAGAAAATCTCCGATAGAGGAACTAAAATCTCCTGCCTGAAAGACCTATTTTACTTTTTGGGGTTTCAAGACACGTGTGTGGGGACAAAACCAAAAAATTATAATACGAAATTTCGGGGCATGTTTGAGCTAGGGTTATGATGTGTGGTGGTCTGGCTTGTCGATCGGCATGTCATTATTGAAAAATTAAAAAAAAAATTTTCTAGTGATTTTATTTACATATGGTTATAATTATGATTGCTGAATTAATAAAAAGTAATTGACAATGTTGATTTGTCTCGTTTTTTTTCTCAAGCTTGTCATGTGCAGAGGTGTTAAAACAGATGGTGGTTTGAAGGACAGCTCTGTGCTTTGTCGCACCACTCAAATGTTATTTCACACCTTGTGCAAGTGGTAGTTTAATCTACTATATTTAATTAATCACTTCATTCCCGACTACTTTAATGTAGTAGAATATTTTATTTAAGTGTCACATTTCAATACACATACATAATATACATAAGAGTATTTACAAAATATTGATATGAAATCCAGCCTATGAAGGCTTATGAGACACATTTTCATCAGAGGCAGGTCTTTTTTTTACAGTAGTTCATAAAAAAAAAACAAAACAAAAAATCCAAACCAGAAAAACCAATACACATGCACGCACGCATGCACACCAACACACACACACACACCCTTGCGGACCCCCCCCCCCCCCCCCCCACACACACAATGTAATATGCAGACATACGCCCACATGCACTTGTGTATACTTTCGTGTACTAATTTTCTTTCACTTTTTCTTACTTTCTCCCCCCCCACCCCCATCACGTATATCTGTCTCTGTCTCTTTCCCACTGAAGTGTATTCTCTCTTAGAATGGCACATTTGCAGATATTTTAATTCGGTATCTCCCTTATATTCACCCACGTATTTTTACAAATACACAGGCTTAGCTATTTCAATTGATAATACAAATAACAACAATGTAGAGGAACATTGAACAATCTGCAAATGCAAAGAGTATAAAAGTATGTACAAACCCCACAGAATTGGATGAAGGATATTTGTTTCGGTATGCAAATATCTCCCGTCCCCGTACACCCCCCCCCCCCCACCCCGTGAAATAATCATTAGTTTCAGTCATGAGTGAGATACACTACATTTTCTTTTTACTATATCCTTTTTATAAGAATCTTTAATTGCGTAGACCGACAAGAGTAAGACGGGAAAGGGGATGGGCTGGTCGAGTTGACTCAAGTCGTAAATTGGTATCACTTCTATCATTAGCCGTGTGCCGTGGACGCTTTCGGGACGCAGGAGGCTTTTTCGCCTCCACTTCCCACCCAAGAAGAACACGGTTCATCACGGTCTACAGCTGTAAACAAAATGTGAAATTGGAAACTTCGCGAATATTAGTTATTTTTCTTAAGTCTGGTTTATTTATTTCCTCGATCAAATCGATCGTGCAAACACAACAGTTTAGGTTCGAAAGTGACGAGGACTTTGTACATAGCCAAATGGAACTGGCTGTTCTATTTACAATTTCAAACCACTGCAATAGTCGCCGTCTGCCTCCTCCAAATTCCAATTTTAATTTAAAATAAATTATCTACTACCAGTAACAAACGCAGTTGTCTTGCCAGTTGACGTCACAAGACAGTATTTATTAATCAGCAGAGAAACTGACATGCAAAAGCAATTAAGCTAATCCTTAATGCTCATGGCCACGGCGAGTCACAGTTTTGAAAACTGTCTTCTACTGATCAAACACTGTGGTCCACTGGAACTCCACGGTGGAGAACACACCACGGCGGCGTTTTTGTTTCAATCCACGTTGAACATACTGTAATGTTAGTTATAAGAAACCAAATGAAGTTAAAAGATTAAAAAAAGACAACTCGTTTATGCAAATATTTATGTGCAAAAAACAAACTTATTTATGTTAATATCTATGTGCAGTGTATTATGTTTCTATAGTTTATCACTTGTTAAAAGTTGAAACACTTGAATGAAATAAAACATATCAAAGCCAATGTTCTTGTTATTGTTGCTCTGTTGTCAATGAAGATAAGTAATTAATTGTACACGCCCACTCATAAATAGTTCCTCTATAAATAGACAGCACTAATCTAAATTTAGCATCAATAACTGGGGTATTAATTGACCAGTCTCATATGGGTACTGTACACGTAATGATGCACAGGGTTAGTCACAGTTTCTGATAATAAAAAAAATTGGTATCTGTCATACCACACTACATGAAAATGTACACTCACTAAGGCTGTGCAATGCATTGGGTTGGTCACATAATAGAGAGGATCTTATTTATAACAAGAAAGAAAAGAGTGATATACCCAGTGCATTTCACAAAGTTAGATGGTAAACTAATATGCACTGAATTAACTAACCATTGACATTGAACAGGATTAGTTGAGAGGCAGCCATATCACACACAACATGGAAATATACACTCACTAAGGCTTTGGGGCCGTCATATAAATACACATTCTTATTGGCCCGGGTGAGAAAAATTATCAAAGATAAATTATACACTTTTATACAACAAAAAATCGAAAATTCAAGCTATCACCTTGACAACCCCCTACCAAGGAACATACTCTCAGTTATGCCAATTAAACCAAGGGGATAGCATTCACGTACATCCACTCTGACACTTCTCTCTTAGAACTATCTCACAATCTCACTCTACTATTACACCAATATACATATAATTCTCACACAGATGTGCACCCTGATGCACATCACAAGTAACTCCCAGTACTTTGACTCTGTTCCCCAGTGGAACGCATGAGTCTATCCACATCTCACATCAACTCGCACGCACACTTCCATTGGCACACAATAGGAGGTGGTCCGTTGGTACACATACAGCCAACAGGTCCCCCTATACTTTTTCTCTCTCCCTCTCTCCATTGTAAAATATTATACTACCATATCATACACACACCTGTATCTATGTACACTCACGCATCCTCTGCGTAAAACAAAAAATTATTAGCAAGGGGAAACCACCCTGACCCAAGCTAGCCGATGGGCCCTTTGCCCCAACTCCTATCATCTCACTAACTTGCCATCCCTCCTTGGATAGGGTGCCCCGCCTGGCTCATGTCCATCAGCGGGCCACGTGCCCCATTAGGCACTAAATTCAAATATTCCCATGTGTGGGGGGGACACTCACTATGCCTTAGAGATTCCCTTGGCCCCCTCCATCTGGACCTTTTCCTCGGGCACTTCCTCCACCAGGGACCCCACTCGTCTTCACGCCCAACACCTGTAGGCTCCCAGGCGATGCCTGTCGTACCAGAGCTCACTGCCTCAGAAGCAACGCTCTGTTGTTTGACTTCTGCCAATCCTTCCTTGGGTGCTCCTCTCCAAGTCCCAGGGCCCCTCCTACCTCTACGTCTCTGATGCCATTGTGTGGCCACTGTGGCCACCTCTTGCGGCCTCTCCTGGCCCAATGTACCTCCCCCGCCGATCATGTGGGTTCAGTGTCCTTTATATTTTGGCATCTCCTCAGAAACATTGCGTGGTAAACTACTCCACATCCGTCTATGTCTACTCGGTAATGACTGCTGACCGTTACTTTTGTTACAGCATATGGCCCCTCCCACTGTAATCGAGGTCTACCTGACTTTGTCAGCCGAAGCACGGTCACCTTTTGACCGACCTAAAAGCTCTTAAGCTTTGGTCTACTTCCACACTGATCCTTATTATGCCCCCTCTTGTCACACACATTGGCTGCTTCTGTTCAGCCACTCCCTTGACTTCCGTCTGTTCTGCCCAGCCTCCAGTGCTTGGCGCAGTGGGCTCTTCTCTGGCGCAATCATTTGGCAGAATGCCGCTGTCTGCCTCCTCTCCACAGGCTGTATCGAGTTACTCCTCTTTCCAATACTGATCGGGGACGGGTTCCTTCTTTTAATTCTTTGGGGGGACCCTGTTTTGTCTCCTTGTGACCATCCTTCTCCAACAGTCTCGGGCCAGGTGCCCCTTCTTATTGCACACAAAGCAAGTTGTGTCCCTGGGCCCTGACCTTCTCTGATTCCACCTGGAACCTTTCAGCTCGTGACTTGGGTTCCTAACGGGTGCCTTTGCAACCACGTTACTACTATTCCTGCAAGACCAACCCTGGGTCAGAATTCCCCCATGAGCCTCCAAATACTGCCCGGCCACCCTAGTCATTTCCTCCACCCCACCTGGCTTCCTCGCCTTAACAAACAATGCCATCTCCGGGGCACACGATGACATAAACTGCTCCCTGATGAGTACGTCTTTCGGGGAGGGAAATGACTCTTCAATTTCAGATAATTCGATCCATCTGTCGAAATATCTTGTGGCCCTTGACACAAACTGGTACACACTTTCACCCTTCTCAGCCTTACATTCTCGGAATTTCGTCCTGAAACCCTCCTAGGTGATCTGGTACCTCTTGACTATAGTCTTTTTCAGCTCACCCTAGACATTGGCTTGGTCAGGGGGCATGCTCACATATACTTGTAGCGACTTGCCCGCCAGTAGTGGATTAAGACTGAACCCCCAGGCATCATCGGGCCAACCCTGACTCGAAGTAAACCTTTCAAATCTCTGTAAGTAGACGTCGATGTCGTCAGTCTGTTCATTGAACTTGGGTAATTGGGGATAAGGTGACCTCACTTTTCCCACAGAACTTTCTCCACCCTGTCTTCCATTAGCTCTCGGTAACTGCGCCCTAGCCCTTATAATTTCCATTTCCTTCTCATGTTGCCTTTCAGCCTCCTCACGTGCCCTTTCAGACATTTCTCGTTCTAACGTGGATTCTCTCTCAGCTCTTTTGTGCTCAACCTGAATTTCTTTCTCTCGCTCTGCAGCTCTTCGGGCTGCCTCTGGCTGCCTCTCTCCCCTTTCGCGCTCCAGTGCAGCTTCTCTCTCTCTCCTTTCACGCTCTAACACAGCTCTTTCTAATGCAGCTTCTCTTTCAGCCCTTTCAACCTCTTTCTCATATTCGGCTGCCCGTAAGGCAGCCTACTCCCACTTCAACGTAACCTGATGCTCTAACTCAGCGGACATTTCTTTCGCCACAAGCTTTTGTTCATCTCTCACAAATTTTTGCAACTCACTACCGCTCTCCCATATTAATCAATTGTTCCAAACTTGTGGGTTATCCATTATTAAAATTTATCACTAAAAAATTTGCACACTAAAAATAATTTTTTGACTTCAAGGGTTAATTATTGCCTATCCCACACTGCATCCAATTGTTAGGCGAGAATTTCCACCATCGTTATTTCAAATTCGCCTATCGGATTTAACTGGTAGAGTGCTAAATTATTTTTGGTCATCAAAATTTGTTGACATATCTTTGCCTTGTTAAAATTTATGGGAGAGTGCCCATAGGCACACTCCCATAAATTGTAACAAGACAAATCCTTGAAAACTGAATAATTTCACTTCAAGGATAATATGAAGTGCATCCAATGAATATAAAGTCTTTAAGATGGACTACCTGCACTTCAGATTAAAGCCCAAATATGGGCTTCCAGCACTCTACCGGTTAAGAGCTAATCTAACCAACGATTAACCCCTACACAACTTATGAAAAATATTAACACTTCAATGCGGCAACCTGTGTGAACATTAAAACTGAAGCATGTATTAAAACTGTCATTGAGTGAGCCGATTTTGAACTTTTCAGTTGTTACCTTTTTGGAAGATCCTGGTATTAGTCTTGCCAGATGTCGGAAACCGGGGCTTTGTCGCTCCCCTATGTTTATCTCAGAATAATGTTCATACATGCAAGCCTAATTTTGCCTAAATATGGCTTGCCTTCTACAACAGGTAATGATGTTTACCTAAATGCGAATAGCTCCCTGAGCTCGTACTTCGTGTTTCTGATCCTACTCTCATATATGCCCACCGACTTGGCCTGCGACTGCTCCTATTCTAAACATGAGCTCTGTGGCTGCCCTACCTCACAATGTGCCTATACTTTCACACCGATGTGGCACCTCCTCTAACCTATAGTATGGGACATCCCCATCCACTTGCAATGACCCACAGTCTTACACACCTTCAGACTGGAATGAATTTTTTGAGAAATCCCCCAATTTTTATTTCGATAGCCAGAACATTAATTCTCAGTTTAATCGCTTCAGTTGAACTTCACCGCTTAGATTTATCTTAATTTAATATTCGCTTTAAAGTACCTTTGAAAGACTCACATTTCGGCATATTCTGACATTTCAGTGACATGCTAGATGAGTAATATGGGTGTGTGTCGAGAACATGCACGATGTACTGTTTTCAAAACAATTACCTATTAACTGGCCATAATTACACAGATAATGACTGCAGGAGGAAACTAGTGTTTACTACATTTAACTGGTAGAGTGCTAAATTATTTTTGGTGATCAAAATTTGATGACATATCTTTGCCTTGTTAAAATTTATGGGAGAGTGCCCATAGGAACTCTCCCATAAATTATAACAAAGCAAATCCTTAAAGTCTAAATGATTTCACTTTAAGGATAATATGAAGTCTATCCATGGAATATGAAGTCTTTAAGATATGTTACCTGCAGTTCAGATTAAAGCCCAAATATGGGCTTTTAGCACTCTACCAGTTAATGTTTTATCCACACCGCCCAGGTGGTGTTCAACACATGCTCAATAATGGACATTAAATTTCATGCTTAATTAGCAATGATTGAATTATTGCTGGTCTGTTTAAGTGACAAATTGGCTTACAAGGGCTGTCATATAAATGAACATTCTTATACCTTGGCCCGGACGAGAAAAATTATCAAAGATATATACATTTTTATACAACAAAAATTGAAAATTCAAGCTATCACCTTGACACAGAGTAGAGATCTGATATGATGTGGGTTTTAGGAATGGCCTGTTATGGTAATCATTATTTTCTAAGGCCAGAAGGACTAGTTTTTGCCCTCCTTAATTTTTTTGAGGCCAGCAGTAGGCGAGCAAATAAATCGTTCTCCTGATAATGCCAGGCCTGCAATACTATCAATTTTTCCCGGCTGACACACATTTCGATACTTTTTCAAGAATTTCAAAATGGCATAAAAATCCTGTTAACCCTATGAATCCAAGAGACTGCTTTTCCAGTCCAGGATAGCTACTAAGTAAATGTGTGGGGTAGACCAATTGGGGGTGGGGGGGGGGGGGGGTTGTGCATGATGAAAATATTAATGGATCTACCCGTAAACAATGAATGTGGACTGCAATTGCTGCTGTTGAACTGACATGGAAGATACTACCAGTGTTCAAAGGGTTTAGTACTCTGTTTAATTATTCCTTCTACAATAATCTATCATATTATTCCTTCTACAATAATCTATCTTATTCTCTTCAAAATGACTTGTCTTCAAATGTGTTAACATCAGACCTATTTCATATCTTTCAATATCCAAACATGGTCAGACGAAATGCATATCAAGACTATCTCATTTCTCTCCTTTATGAATTCCAATTTATCCATCCTATAATAAAGAAATTTCAGGGAGAAAACTCTTCAGAACCATTTAGCAACAATGAATTTCCAACTATATCATTGTACAAAAGTGGAGTGACCACCACTAATGACCAATTTAATGTGATTTATTTGGAACTTGGCATGAACTCAGTGAACAGTAGATAATTAAATGTGAAATGTTGGTGGACTTATTCTGATAGACAATCACCTTGGAAGTGATGGATAATCCATGTGGGAGTTTGTGATGACTGATCTTTACAATGCAGAGAAGAGAATTTTGTAATAATGACTGGTTTAACACATCATATCAGCTACTGTGCTAAAAAAAACAGAGTTTTTTAACCTTTTACCTAACATAGCGGCCAAAAACGGCCAGAAAATTAACCAGAACAGGCCTACAACAGCCCAAAATATCTTGGAAATGTCTCAATAAAACAATACAAATATGGATATCATTAGAACCAGCTCGTTGAGCTGGTTCTAATGATATCCATATTTGTATGGTTTTATTGAAGAATTGTGAAATTTGTTTTCGAAAAATGAGAAAATCAATTTAGTTTTTAAAAATACTGTGTTTGGTAAAGAGTTAATCAACACAAACTGAATATCGTGATATGTTGTACACAAGTGTGAAGAGCTCCACAGGCACTCAAATGATGTGAAATCTGTTTCGGTTGCACTAAAAAAACTCGCTCTTGTAGGTTGCAATTACAATGTTCTGCCAGCTGTCAATAAGCAATGAAACAGATTTCTTTCAGGTCTGATACAAGTTAAAAAAAAAAAAAACCCACACATTTGACTCACTGATAACAGTTAACAACCCTGTACACTCCAATTACAAGGAACTTAAGGCCACACAAAGTAGATCTTCTGTTTCTCAGGCCATTATTTGTGAAATTGCATGCGGGCGAGTGGTTTTTTATTTTATTTTTTATTTCAGTAATTACTTCTTAGTCATCAAAAGTTCATGTTCTTGGTTCAAGTTTTAGGCCTCATAATCTACAGAATAGTATGGGTGGTGGTGTATTTCATCCCTTGAGTGCAAGAAGGCTTTGCAATGCTAAAGCACTGCAAAGCCTTCTTGCACTCAAGGGACAAATACATCAATTTTTTCAACTTGGGTAAAATATCAGACATAAACCATTTAATTTTAATTTTTTTAAAGTTTAAATTGGTTATAAAAAGAGAGCATGCAGCAGCCAATAGGACCATGCGGGAGGGCCTGAGAAACAGATTTTTAATTTTTTTAGGCCTAACCAATTCAATCTTGTTTGACAGAGTTCATTGAGCTCTGTCAAATGAGACTGAATTGGTTAAATTACTAGTTGCATTATGGGAAAAAATTGCAACTTAAAATTCTGATATTTCAACATCAGCATGCAGGGTTTTTTTTAATGGGGTTTTTGACAGCCAAGGTCACCTTGTGACAGTCGAGGAAGCCGGAGTATCCTGAGACAACCACTGGGCAGTGGTGATAAACTGGGAACCTTTTGAAGTCCAATGTTGTAACCACTGAGCCATCATGCTCCTTACATGAGGCAAGTCTATGGGAACAAATTTTGATGACCAAAATAAATTTGGAACTTGACCAGTTAAAACATACAAAGCATGGCTGGCATAGTATAAATTATAAAAAGAAGAATCAGAAAAGCATCACAACTTATTTCTTGGAGATTACCACAATGTTATATAACGTAAACTACTAATGGACTATGGTGTGAGCTCTTTAGTTCCAGGTCTCAGACAGTAGTTTTTCGCTAAACAATCTTGGAAAAAGCAATGTAAAGGCATACATTAACCATTTTCCTAACACATCTTACAGATAAGATTTGTAAAAATATTTCTTGGGCAAGTAAAAATTTCATTTTCTCTCTAAAAACATATCTAATAACCACTTATTGGAATTAGCTCAATGAGGTCACTCCAATGAGGGGTCACAGGATATATTAACGAAGGAAAAGTAATGAAATTTGATTGGCAATCTTTAGGAAAGTTCTGGCTGTATATGACCATTACATCAGGTGAAGAGTTGAAAAGAGAATCTACCCATTCTGAGTGGATATTGAAATCATTTCACTTCATTTCCACGTCTCTACAAATGAAATAACTTCAATATCTACCAAACATTGTTCCAATCCTCTATAGATGGAACTGACATGATGTTCCCTTCAATTACTTTCCATTTTTTATCTTTAGCTTAGAAGTCAAGGTAACCTACTGTCATGGCACGTAAGGATGCTTGTTCACTGGTTTGCTTGTCCAGAATTTGTTCAGCATGGACAGACTACAACACAGTTCTTTTCTGGTCATATACCAAGCTTCATAGATACTATTAAAAAAAGTAGGGGATATTTGATAAAAGTGAGATATATACTACTCAAAGTTTGCTAAGCACCAAGTACATCCAACTACCTATTTTACTTTTTCGTTGAAATATTGTGATGAAAAGTGTATATATTTTTTATTTAATTATATCTTTAATGATTTAAGTACAGAAATTAAGATTTTATTTGTGTTTGACATTTTTTTTTAGTTTTTGAATACGATAACCATGGAAATCTAAATTTTATAGTAAATTTCCTTTCTTATTATACCTACCACAATTGTTTACTACAGGCTTGCACTACAGTGGAAGTCCCTAACTCGGATAAAATACTCTCTATTTTTGTCTTTCCCCAAGCAATTTGGGAAAGAAAAGTGGTGCAAAAGCACCAAGAAAAAATAAGCCAAAACTGGGTCGAGAGCAACCAGCACAGACCCAGTACGGGACGCTCTCTCCCAAGTACAACTCCATGACTTCCGTTGCCAGTGCGCATATACCATCACTAAAGACTCATTCTTTTTGAATCCCGTCAACGTTAGAGTATGTGATCAGTGGGGAGGAAAGATTCTTTACCCGTAAAGAAGACAGGAGGGCCTCCATGTAAACAATTGTGGTAGGTATAATAAGAAAGGAAATTTACTATAAAATTTAGATTTCTTATCAACCTACTCACAATTGTTTACTACAGGCTGAATAGACAATAGGCTGGAGGGAATCGCATAACCAACCCACACTAACCCCAGTGCACTGGAACCGTGAAGCAGAAGGAAGAGGTCCCAAGGCTTATCAACCATAACATCGCAATCATTGGTAAAGGACAATGAAAGGAGACATATGGGCCTGTGTGACACACAGACAGAAAAGGGCAGTAACAGCACAAGGCTGAAACTGACCTTCAAGAAGCCTAATGGCTAGGGCAGACAACAGCCTGAGCAGAAGAAAGAGGACCCAAGGCAAAAAGGTCCTCCGACTGCTCCTGCAACTGGCGCAGATAACAGGTGGAGAAAGTAGAGGCATTTCTCCAGTAGGCTGCCTGCATAACATCCGATTGGTAATACAATCGCCAGCTGCTAAACGACCGTAAGCCGTACGAATAGCAAGACAAATCCATCGAGAAATGGATTGAGGAGAGATCTTCTGTCGACCCGGAATAAGAGACAGAAAAAAACGTTTCCTGCCTTTCCATATGAAACGTGTCCGATCGAGATAAATGCGAATAGCACGGACCGGACAGAGCAAAAGGCGATTACCCTCAACAGAAGGAAGAGCCCTGATACAGATAGGAGGAGGAGTAGTATCTGTAACTGATTCTTGTCCAAAAAAGAGCAATCAGTGGTAAAAGTAACACTGTTGGGAGAGCTCCTAAAAAAGGCCGAGTCAACTGAGAAGGCGTGAAGCTCCCTAACCCGTCTGGCCGAAGCAAACGCCATCAGAAACGCCGTCTTATATGTGAGAAAATGCATATCCACCTGGGATAAAGGTTCGAACGGCGCCCCCCCCAAGCAAAGCAGCACCCATGAAAGATTCCATCGTGGGGTAAGCTGCAAAGTCTGAGGCCTTTTCAAAGAAATGTGCTGAACAAGCTTGGAGAGGTAAGGATTAGTGCCGATACGACACTTCCCCAGATAAGGAAAAGTCTCTGAAAGCATGGACCTGTAAGCCTTGATGGTAACAACAGGCTGGAGACCCCGAGAATCAAACAGATATACCAGAAACTCCGCAATCTGTGAAATCGAAGGATTTGCATAATCAACAGAGTGATCAGCACACCATCGACAGAAGACCTTCCATTTAGCTGCATAAGCTAAACCAGTGAAGTGCCTCCTTGAAGAAGAAATGCACTCCACTGCTCGTCTCGAAAAACCTCTACGGAGGAGACAGGACCTGACAAAAGATATGCGTGAAGGCACAATGAAGTCGAGTCGACGTGAAACCTCCTCGGGCGACCTTGACAAAGAAGGTCACGATGTAGCGGGAGACGTGCCAGAACCGCCGCCATCAGTGAGCGGAGCTGATTGATCCACACCAGCTGAGGCGATAGGGGAGTGATCAGAATGATTCGACAACTGCAGGTTCGAATTTTGGCTAGAACCTGAGGCAGAATCGGAACCGGCGGGAAGGCGTAGCTGACTAGACCGTTCCAATCGAGTGACAGAACGTCCACGGCAAAAGCCAGAGGATCTGGACACGGGGACACGAAAGTGTCCACCTGATGGTTCCAACGAGTCGCAAAGAGATCGATCTGGGGAGGTCCCCAGAGATCGCAAAGCGACTGGAACACTGCCCTGTGGAGCATCCACTCGGTGGAAATAACCCTGCCCTGTCGGGACAGGAAGTCGGCTAGGACGTTCAGACGACCGGGAATGTGACGAACAACCACTCTGGCGTGAACATCCTGAGCGAGCAGTAGAAGATCCTGAGCCAATTCGTACATCGGAACCGAGTGCATGCCGCCCTGGTTCCGAATGTAAGCAACCACTGTCGAATTGTCGGACAGCAGAAGGACCTGGCGATTCGACAGGTGAGGGATCCACTGCCTGAAACTCAGAAGAAGAGCAAGAAGCTCCTTCTGGTTGATGTGTAGAGCTGCTTGATCCTGGTCCCACATCCCGTGTAGGGAAAGACCGAGAGGATCCAACGTCGCACCCCATCCGAGATCGCTGGCATCTGCCGTCAGAACACGATCGGACGTGGGTAAGTCCAATGGAACACCTGCGTAATCCACTGAACATCTGTCCAGGGAAGAAGGTGAGGATAAAGAGATTCCGGAAACGGAAACACCAGATCCACAGAATCTACATTCGGTCTCCAACGACTGAGCAGAAAGTGTTGGAGAGGTCTGACACGCAGCCGACCTAGAGGAATGAGATCCGTCACCGAACCGCAGAGACCGATGAGCCGGAGAAAACTCCGAGTGGTCACGGACGTGGACTGGGACAGAGTTAGAGCAGAAGCTGAGAAAATCACAGTCTTGGCCTGGGGATCCGCTACCAAATTGAATTGGGTTTGGAAAGCCATCCCCAGATGACAAAACGACTGAGAAGGGACCAGGTCCAACTTCTCGTTGACGCTGAATCCTAGCAACGTGAGCAAGCTCAACAGAGTGGCGACATCCAACTCCAGTAAGGCAGCATTGGAATGCCTCTGGAGGATATCATCCAGATATGTCGAAGTAGTCACCCTGGACTGTGTGCGATGGAACGCTATCACATGCGACATCAGTCTGGTGAAGGCCTAAGCAGCCAGGTTGAGGCCGAAAGGCATGGCCTTGAACTGGTAAACTCGCCCCAGAAAAGCGAACCTGAGATACTTCCGTGATGCCCGATGCATCAGAATGTGGAAGTAAGCGTCTCGCAGGTCGATGCTGACAGCGAAATCTCCTTGGTGAATTGATTGGCGGACCGACCTGAAAGTCTCCATGCTGAACTTGGGAGCAATGACAGACTGGTTCAGGATACTCAGATCGATAACCGGTCGGAGTCGGCCGTCCTTCTTCGGCACCAAGAACAGGCGGGAATAGAAACCCACTGACTGAATGTTCTTGACGACCTCGATCGCCCCCTTTGCCAGGAGATTGCCAATCTCCGTGGACAAAAGTTCCTGACGTAAAATGTCTGAAGGAACTGTGGTTGGAAGAGGCACTCTTGACAGAGTGGGCTGCCGTCAGAAGGATATTCGCAGCCTGGACCGAACAACATCTAACACCCACGGATCGGATGTGATGGTGGCCAAATGGTCTGCGAACTCTGCTATCCTTCCTCCAACCTGGGACGAGTCAAGGTGAGGACCTTCATTTCGAGCCCCGACGAGGCCCGCGAGAGGAGAAACCACCTCCTCTACTAAATGAAGAATCCTGAGACTTCCCTCGATTCTGCCGACCTTTACCCTTACCCCTTGAGTTAGAAGTAGAGGCGGCGGCAGAAGGACCAGCCTTTTGCTTCACAGAGGAAGCAGAAGGGTACTTGTTAGGCTTGGAACGGCCCCTGCCTCCCCTAGAAGGCTGATCAAGCTGACGAAACAGCAGCTGATCTTTGGAATGACGTAGGACGTCATCCCGGACCATCGACACGGAACCATGGAAAAGTTGGGGACCTGCCAAAGAAGCAGATCGAAGAGCAGCGTGCTGCTCCTCGGGAAGGGATCGTCCTGTGTCCAGCACAGCGTCCCTTCGAACTAATTCCAGATTTGCCGTGTTACAGGCATGCGTGTGTGTAAGATGCATGAGCGCCTTGGACAGCACACGCAAAGGAGCCTGTACCTCGTCAAACTTATCTGGAGGCAGATAAGCAGCTAAAGCTGAGACGACGTGATCTGAGAGAGAAAGCATGCCAAGCATCTCTCTAGATAAGTCCAACGTGGACTCCAGAGTCGTCATTGGAATGACGGCAGACTTGGGCTTGGAAAGCCCGAGGGAAGTGGAGTCCTGATCCAGAACCGTCAAAGTCTGGCAAACCAACGGATTGGCGGAATCGTAGAAACGATAACGCACAGGAGGCAAACAGGTGTCAACCCTGGTGAAGAACGGAGTCTTCAGAGCCTTGGAACTCAGCTTGGAGTCCAATGCTGAAAAAGCTTCAACCACCTGTACCGACTGGCACGGTCGAAGGCACCCAGAAGCAGGTTGCTCCATAGGCTGTAGGTGTGCGACTGATGATCGCGGCCTGGCTGACACTGTCGGCTGGTTAGCTTATTTGAGATCAGGCAGAAACCCAAACACAAAGTCAAGAGCTGCTCCCAAGTCCGAAGACTGCTGCCCTCGACATCAAGCATGTCGGACTCCTCCCCAGAGTCGGAAGACACATAGCACATCGTGGGCAAACCAGCCGATGCCTCCCATGGTGTCGAGACACCAGGGGGATCAGAAACCGGCCTGTTTCCAATCCCGGGAGGCAGCGCCATAGGAGGCGCCTGGAAACCACTCGCTGCCTCGCTGGAAGCAACAGGAAGGCTCTTTGACAAAACCTGAGTGAGTAAGGAGAGGGCCTCCCTAAGCTCACTGTCCGAACTGGCCGGTTCGACAGGGGAGCGAACCAGCAAAGTGGCTTCACCTCTGACCCTCTTAACCAGCGAAGGGTCACGATCCTCCAAAACACCCGACGCGGGACGATGGGCGGCAGCCGAAACATCTGAAGGCAGATGTGTATAGGGGTACGAGGCACCCCGAGGATCAAAATAGCGAGAACTCATGAGAGTCACCACAGACCTCTGCGGGGCAGAAGGTCCAGGCTGCACAAAAGGTGTTGGTCCCCCAAAACTGATCGTGTGGCCAGAATGAGTGGACGGAAACACCACAGAGTTCATAGTGTCTCCACTAAACATCCGAATCCAAAGACACAACTGTGGTGCTCAACGGCGTAGAGACCACAGTGGTGGATTCGGCCGGCAGCCCCTTCCAACTTCGCCGAGTTGAAGTCAGGGAAGGCTGAGGCCGATATCCCACAGCTACAGAACCAGACATTCCTGCAGTCCCCTGCAGCGCTGAAACTGACGACAAAGCAGACGGACCAGCAGTAGTAGTAGATACGTCGGGAGTCGTTGAGGCTGGTGGAATAGTGGAGAGAGCACCCCTGCTCGGCTCCGAAGGAGGAGTCACAACCCTAGTGACAGCCTTAGATGTCGACTGGAGGGGGACCGTAGTTCCGGAACCAAGCACCTCTTCACCAGAACACTCAACGGCTCCTGCAGTATCCACTACAAGAAAAGACTGCACATCCCCCACAGAGGAGGAATAACTCTCACCAGACAAGGTCGGCTCGGGAGCCCCCGAACGACCATGTTCTCCTTTCCCGCAGGAGCGGGAGGCACGGCCACGAGAACGAACGACACGGTTAACTGACGCCCAGAAAGTGGATGACCATGATCCACAGACACCACATGGCCGCTCGGCCGAACACCCATTACAGGAGTAACAAGAAGAATGTGAATCGTCCACATGCTTTGGCAGCAGACATTGCCCACAAGGAATTGTCCTGGGCATGATAGAGGTGAGAGGAGCAAAGAAGGTGAAATCAGAAAACAGAAGAACACTCCCAAAGAAGAGAGAAAGGTGACAGAAATTAAGATCCCAGACGATCGACCGGGAACCACACAACAAAAAGAGAGAAGAAAAACTGCAGGAGCGGTACCCCGCTGACACCCAACTCTAACACAATTAGAAAAATTAGCAAATTAAGCATTGACAATAATTGTGAAAAATAATTTAAGTCCGAACCGCATGGCACACGAAATTCGCGCGCGACTCGAGAGAGAACATATAAAATACATTATGGATATATAATATGTAAGAGAATATAATAAAAACTGTTCCTGAGAATACAAAGGATACTCTGATACACTATGAATCTGGAAACATCAATCAACAAGCTGGATAAACACATGCAGAACATCTCGACACAAGGCGATGACAAAAAGAATGAATCTTTAGCGACGGTATATGCGCACTGGCAACGGAAGTCGTGGAGTTGTACTTGGGAGAGAGCGTCCCGTACTGGGTCTGTGCCGGTTGCTCTCGACCCAGTTTTGGCTTATTTTTTCTTGGTGCTTTTGCACCACTTTTCTTTCCTAAATTGCTTGGGAAAGACAAAAATAGAGAGTATTTTATCCGAGTTAGGGACTTCCACTGTAGTGCAAGCCTGTAGTAAACAATTGTGAGTAGGTTGATAAGAAATGGTTACTACTGGTAAAAGAGGAAATTTTTCAATATGCCAAAAAGTTGATGGAGCGAACTGGTATGGCTTTAATATCAAGTATGTGACCCATTACTGTTAATTACAGCTTGACAACGCCTTCTCATGCTCCCAATCAGGTTCCTGGTGGTCCTTTGTAGGATGTTGTTAACATCTTTGGACCAGCATGGCACCAAGCTCCTGGACACTTATTGGCTGGTGGACTGGACAGGCTGAAATTGCAAGCTGCAACTCATTCCAGACATGTTCGATTGGATTGAGGTCAGGGGATCTTGCTGGTCAGTCCATACGCTCAATCCCCTCCCTCTGTTGGTACTCCCTGACAGCATGGGCAACATGAGAATGGGCATTATCATCCATCAGAATGAATCTATCACCCACTGCACCTGCATATAATCTGACATGGACATCCAGGATCTCATCAATATACCGCTGTGCAGTCAATGTACCGCGTTTAAGGACACAGAGCTCTGTACGTTCATCCCAGCTGATGCCTCCCCAGACCAAGACTGACCCTCCTCCACCATAGCGGTCATGCTCAGCAAGGTTGGCTGCATGAAATCGCTCTCCTGCTCTTCTCCATACCCTAGAATGCCGATCTGTGTGGTCTAGGCAGTACCTTGACTCATCTGTAAAAAGGACAGGTCACCAATCTTCTCTAGTCCATCCAACATGGTCCATGGCCCATTCATATCATGCCTGGCGGTGGTTCTGGGACAGTGGAATGCGAATACAAGGTCTTCTCGATCGGAGACCACCTTTGTGCAACCTTGCCTGGATATTCTGCATCGAAACATTTACCCCGGATGCATTCTGAAGGTCACTGTGAAGCTGGGTTGCTGTGGCAAAGCGGTTCCTACGGGCCTGAATGATCAAAAACCGGTCTTCAGCTGCAGATGTTGCCCTGTCTCTGCCACCACCATGCAGTCTTACTGGTGTGCCATACTGCTGAAATCTTGCTCAGGCTCTGGTGATCACCGTATGGTGCACACCAAGAGCATCACCAACCTAACGATGGGTAGCCCCTTGCTCCACCATCCCTACATCCTGCCACTTTTCTGCTTCAGACAAATGTCTTCTTACATTTGCATTTGCCATATTCAATCATTAAATCACAAGGGTTTGTGTTGAAATGAAGATTGAATACCCTACACATGTCATGTACATCTAGACAGTACACAAAAACATCATGAAAATCAAGGGGTACATGCTTTCTATGACTGTCACGAAACGTCTGCCTGTCAAGAGAGCTAATGTAAACACTGGGGACCATCTCAATACATTCCTCAATCATATCCACCAAAAAAAAGCAATCTCGATCACCAGAAATAATCCAAAACACTACTTGTTAACTCTTTACCCAAATGTAATGGCCCAAGCCAGTTAGAGCTAATCACAAAAATCACCATTTAATTTTCAGTATTTTTTTCATTTTTTGTCTCAAAAACATGACGCAAAAAATGAAAACATTTAGTTATTAAGAATTTTGTATGCAAGTGTTGTCTACCTTTTGTGTTAGGTAAGAAGTTAACAATGCTTTAGCATTGCATATAACACCGTGCTCCAACCAAAGAATGATATCATGGTGAAAAACCAGACTCACTTCCTGATTTTTAAAATGTTTTGTTTGTTTTCAAGTTCAGAAGGAAAATTGTGACTTTCAACTTTCTATTTTTAAAGTAAATCTATTATTTCTGTGCTTACTCAAGCTTCTTTTGTAATATTTCTTATACCTTTGAGGGTAAGCACTATTATTGATGGGTAAGGAAATTTGAAGAGAGTAAAATCAATTCATCGGTTGAGTTCACCATGAAATTCACAATTGCAAATGTCATCTCAATGAAACACAGACTGCTTTATCTCATGGGTACATAAGCCTGGGGAGCTGATTTTAATAATTTGAACCCTTTGTCCCTCATGACTAACAAAATGTATTTTTTCCTAAAGGACTAAAGATTTTAATTTTTTGCTTCCAAAACATAGCTTACAGGGCTTAATTTAACTGTCTTCGCACAGCGATTTTCGAATCAGTTTTCAACTATGGCTACTGGTAATCAATTTTTAAGGACAAAAACATAAATAATAGGAAATGCTAATCAAAATTTATCCAAGTTAGTCAACTGCTAATCAATTTTTAAAAATTAAATCAACCCCCCTGATAGCACACATGGGCAGAACGTAAATCGTTGACAAACTATTTTTAAATTGAAGCGAAATTTCACTAGAATTTTCTACAAATCATGCACTACAATTACAATTTGAGTGGCTAGCAATAACTAGAAATTGTCCCCTGAGTTCCAATGTGTTCTATGTGCCATTAGGCACATGGAACACATTAGAACTCAGAGGACGAAATAGTTACACAGGTTCCCGTCGTAAATTTGGTTGGCGATAAAATGTGTTCTTTGTGTTGATAGTTGTCAAATGAATTGCTGAGTGTCCTTCTGATAATTGTTTTTGTATTCGTGAATACATGTAATAAACACAGAGAGACACACGTGTGTGAATGGGTTAATCGATATGGCACCTGTGCCATCGCGGAAGGATAAAACATGAGGCCTGCAGCTTCTTGTTCTATCCATCCATGCTGGAACTCATGGCAAATTGATTAACCCATTCACACACTTGTGTAGTTCTGTGCACAACCCTTAAAATGCTATGTTTCTAAAGGGAAACATCACATCCAATTCTGTCCACAACACTGGCAAATTTTGTTCTGTATTTCTATTGAGAAATTTTGTCTTGGGAGTTTTATCCACTATCTAACACAAATATCAGATGACACTTTTTCATTTTTTTCACATAGACTGTGAGCCATCACTGGGATGATTATTTATTTATTTATTGGTGTTTAAGGTCACATACTTATGCACAATGGCTACTCATAACCGTGACAGTTTTACGGGTGAAGGAAGCCGGAGTACCCTGGAGAGAACCGCCGAGCAACTGTCAACTCCTCAATATTCCAACTCTGTTCAAGCTCTGCATAAGCAGGGTTACAACGGTTGAAGACATGTGCAACATCGACGTGCAATATGCCTTAGTACACAGCATCATCGTGCCCCCATGTGGGCAACCAGAATAAAATGCCTTGCCCAAGGACACAACCAGGGTCGTCCCAGATGGGGATCGAACTCGTGACCTCTAGCATAGAAGTCCAACAGTCTACCACTAAGCCACCGTGCTCCCTGAGAGGTCCCTAGCTTTTTTTTGGAGGCAAAAATTTAAAAAAAAAATTGTAGAATTATTTGCTCTTGGAATAAGGTTGGCCAGATATCACCACAGCCATGGTAACCTTCCTGGGAATTTAACATTGTTCCTGGCATCCTGGAAAGAGATCTGTTTGGTTAAAAAATCCTGGAAAATATCTGTCAAAAATATTGTAAGTTTTGAAATGGTTCGAGGGCCAATTTGCAAGAAGTTTCAAAACTTTTAAAGCCTAAGAGTTCCTGGCATTCCAGAAGGAGATCTGTTTCAGCAAAAAATCCTGTAAAATATCTCTAAAAAATATTGGAAATTTTGAAAAGGTTCAAGGGCAAGCAGTTTCAAAACTTTTAAAGCCTAAGAATTTCTATAATCGAAAATCATGATTGTAAAATGCATTATTAACTCTCTGCACACTGATGTCAAAATACCAAAGTTTCAGCAGTAAGCTTTTCCCACAATGCAACTGAGAATTTAATAAATTATATCTTGTTTGACAGAGCTCATTGAGCTCTGTCAAACAAGATATAATTTGTTAATTTTTTCACGCTGCGTGGGCAATATAGGGTCAATGTAAAAAAATTTGAAATACTGCCAGAGTGCTAGCAGTTAAATGAAAGTGTCAAAGATACTGCAGCTCAACTTGACCAAGAAGGGACTGAACTAAATAGCAAGTTCCAGTAATGCCAAGTCATTCGCTCAAGTTTCTACAGGAAAGACATCATACCAAAGATCCATATGGAATAAGAAAATGATTGGGTGAGGGATGCGGCCTGTAGAGTGTGCTAATGGAATTGTTGACAATTTATATGCCAAAGCCAAGATGCCACTGGTGGCCATGCTTTTTATGAAATTTAGAAAAATTCTCTAGCTTCCATCCAGACATCACACCAAAGCACCATATGAAATTTGAAAAAGATCGGGTGAGTGATGTGGCCTGCAAGGTGTGCCAATCGAATTAGTGACAACTTATATTTCAAACCTAAGATGGCTGCTGACGGCCCTGTTTTTCAATGAAATGCAGAAAAATTCATTAGCTCCCATCTAGACATTGCCTCAAAACCATGTATGAAATTTGGAACTGATTTGGTGAGAGCTTCTGCCTGTAGGGTGTGCTAAAGGAATTGTGGATGGGCAGAGGAATGTATGGTCAGATGTTTGAGGAAAAATTGCAACCCATCCCAATAGCTCATACTTGATGTTGTCAAGTTGAGCCAATCATACTTGAAATTATCAAGCTGAGCTAAAAATGATGTATTTACACATTTTAAACTGTTACAATATAATTTTGTTACATACACCTCAATCAGCTGTTTTCTGTTTTCAATTTAAATTTGTGTTCACCCAATTTAGAACACCTAATCACCTCTTCAGTTTGGTCTTCGCTGGTACCAGATCCGTTGGGCCGTCAGTTTCACTGGCCCCCATTTAGGATAAGTAAGAGCATGCTAACATGGAGATGCAGCTTGAACTGTATGTGCTCAGTACACCCCCAGGATGCCCTGCCTTAGTACAAATCAGGATGCAGCACCCATGTGCTCTTAAACTAAGCAAGGTACCAGAGCCCCCATTTTTTCCCAACTCATAATGTAACTACATCATACAATTAATTTTGCGAAATACAACCAGCAGCCAGACTTCTTGCAATGCTCACTTATTAAATATAATCAATGCAGTCTTGTCTTATGTCACTGCGTAAATTCTTGGGAAGCGTTTTCGTTTCCTGGAGTTTGGACAATGTCATGTCAATTGGCTAAACAAATTAATTCCTTTGACTACAACCATAGGTATTAGTTTCTCAACTTTCCCCATCTCATATTTCATCTTCAGTAGGCCAAGCTGCAAAACCAGGTCGTCTGCAAACTGTGATTTGCAAGTCAGCAACCTTCAATTTCTCCTCATTACACACACCCAAATTCCAAGTCAGCTATCACAGCTGACCAATCATTCCACATATTTATTTACTTATTGATGTTTAAGGTCACATATTTATGCACAATGGCTAATCATGACCGTGACAGTTTTACGGGTGGAGGAAGCCGGAGTACCCGGAGAGAACCACCGAGCAACGACGAGCAGCTGCCAGCTCCCCAACATCGTAACTCCGCACTGCAGCACAGGCAGGGTTAGATTGGTTGAAGACATGCGTACCATCGACGTGCAGTACGCCTTAGTACACAGCGTCATCGTGCCCCCACACGGGCAATGGGGGTGAAGTGTCTTGCCCAAGGACACAACACGGTTGCCGCAGGTGGGATTCGAACCGAGGACCTCTCGGCTTGCAGCCTGCACCTCTACCTACTGAGCCACCGCGCCCCCAATCATTCCACAGAGATATGCCAAGAAAACTTCCACTGACCATTTCACCTGATGGGCCAATCATGTGACCATGCTCCCTCAACTTCACTTTGTTCTTTGCCAGCAGACCAGCCAAATTACAAACAAATTTCCCCACACACCACACCCTTTGGTGATGCTGCTGCCAGGGACACCAAAAATGGGGGATGATCAGCTCCTGGCGGGGGCCGTCAGTTTCACTGGCCCCCATTCAGATAAGTAAGAGCATGCTAACATGGAGTTGCAGCTTGAACTGTATGTGGTCAGTACACCCCAAGGGTGCCCTGCCTTAGTATAGTTCAGGATGCAGCACCCATGTGCTCGTAAACTGACCAGGTGCCAGAGCCCCCTTTTTTTCCCAACTCATAATGTAATTACATCATACAATTATACTGTCAAATACAACCATGTAGGCTGCATGCCAGCAGCCAGACTTCTCGCAATGCTCACTTATTAAATATAATGAATGCTTAAACAGTCTTGTCTTATGTCACTACGTAAAATGAAAACAATGTGTTTTTGAACAGAGAATTTCTCTTTAATAGTGTTCATTTATATTTCTCCAGTGTTTGAATGAGGGTGTCGAAGTTTCGCTTTACAAGCTGCAACACTGTGTCTGAACACTGAAAACTTTCAGTTGATTGGTGTCACCATTTTAACTTTGAATGCTGGTAGGTACTGGAGGAATTCCATTGAACTTCTCTAGTGTTAAAATATCTCTGGGAATCCATCTCTTTTTTCCTTGTACATCATTGAATCAAACCCAGTATTTAGAAACTAATTACAACTTCGGTTTAATTATAATTGGAAGGTGCTCATTTGTAAGTGTTATCTTTTTTTAATTTATTGATTATTTTTGGGGTGGAATGGATGGGGGGGGGGGGGGGGGGGGGCAAAATAAGAGGCTGGATATACAGATAAATTAATTTTTTAATTTTTGGCTTTCTTTACATTTTTCAAGAGGTCCCATGTTGAGTAATCTTTGTTTTATACTCCTGGGGATTTTCTTTATTTTCCACTTCCTTTAAATCACTTCTGCTGTTCAGCAACCAGGAAGTGATTGCAGAAGAACAAAAAATGTTTTTGAAGCTGAATAATTCAACATTAATTCTGAACATTTGAGGGAATTTGATTACTTCTCAGAATTTTTGTTTAATTTCCCTTTCTATCAAATTACTACCAGGAATTGATTGAAGGAGTATGAAGGAAACTTAATTTTCTTCAAGTAAGACATGTATGGTGTTACTTTTTTCTTTTTTTTTTTTTGGGGGGGGGGGGGGGGGGATGGGCGATAACGAAATACTTTAGTAGTATTGTGATTCCATTGTTTGTGAACAGAATACATTTTAAATAGGCAGCAAGACAGGGCACAGGATCAGCTGAAATAAGTGGCCGAATAACTTCAAAATGAAAATGCTGTGAAGCAGACATGACTGGTCTCGATGAAAAATTCATCTAAATTTTACTTGAGAAGTCATTTGTGAAAAGTCCATTCAATTTACATGGGGGAGAGGGGGAAGGGGGAGGAGGGAGGAATTTGATTAAATATGCCCAAATTATACTCATTTCAGTGGAAGAAGTGGAAGAAGAAATTCTGTCCTGGGAAGGAATATCCACCAGCAGCATGCAAGGCACTGATGCTACAGCAATAAAAGGCTGTAAGATTCAATTATTACTGATTCTCTCTGTATTTACCAGCCACTTGTCCAAGAACTATAGTTTTGAAGATGCCGATTGACCTCGCAGGCCTATGGTCCTCCTCATTTGAAAGTAAGCAGAGCAGTAAATTCCAACCTGAAAGCATCCTTCATATGCATATTCTCAATGACAGGTTTATACCTGAGTCTGCACAAAGAGTTTCTTTCAACACTCAAGGACCTGGATGATTTTCCATACTTTCTAGAAAACCACAGTATATGAGCCTAATTAACAGCTTAGTGTTTTCTCACCAAGTCTTGGCTGCCTCTAGGGGCATCACTGACTTGGCTAGGAACCACATGGAATTCTCCTTTTGTCTGCAGGACTTCCTGGTTGTGTGTTAAAGTTCTGCAACCACAAAGTTTGATAATACACTGGAACCCACTTAATTGGATATCTCTTAACTGAATAACCCTGTTAAATGAATATAATTTCCCAACACAAAACCATTTACTATACCTCCAGTACAAATTTGGCCTGTTAATTGAATATAGTTTATAGAGCAAACTCCAATACAGGCATTTAATCTACTATATCTTGTTTGACAGAGCTCATGGAGCTCTGTCAAACAGGATATAATAGAATAAATTCTTGGTTTATCTTTAGAATAATTTTCATTGGCAAAGTGGCTATTCAATTAACAGGGTTCCACTGTACTGGATATAGGTTTTCAAAAGTTAACAGATCTGTAGGGTTCACATCATGATCTGAGTGCTGAACTATGGTAGGGCAGTCACACTTCTGAATATCATTCTAGCTGACAATTTGTTGCCCTCCTGTCCTTCACACAAACATTTTATTTATTTATTGGTATCTAAGGTCATTTCAGCATCTGTGGCTAAATCATGACTGCAACATAGGTATGAAGTCAAGTTTAGCCAACTATTTATGCATATGCTGCCCATTTCAGTGGACTTCCACCCAAGGCATTGGTTAGCAGGTCCCTTTTATTATCAGTAAAGCAGAACTTGTTTACCACAGTAAACAAGCACAGTTTCACTTCCTTTGCATCCCACAGGGACACACATATTTTGCATGTCAGATTGAAATTGAAAAGGCTGTTGTTTATAACCCTTTCAACAATGACACCCTGAGTCATAGTATATCATGCACTACTGTCAAGAGTTAACACTGTCAACAGGGAAATGGAATAATATCTTATATTTGTAACCATATAGGGCAGTAGGATTAAATCATTTCTGTCCCCTTCCTAATTTCATATTCACGTTTTTGCCTGCTTGTGAATTTAGTTATTTATTTGCTGAGGTTTAATGATACTTTTGACACTTAGGGTCACCACGAGTCAGACAGTTTTACAGGTGGAGGAAGCTGGAGTAATAGGAGAGAACCACCTTGCAGCAGCGAGCAACCGTCAGACTCCCCAATGTACTAACTCCACACAAGCAAGGTTAACATTGGTTGAAGACAAGTGCACCATTGACAAGCAGTACACCTTAGTACACAGTGCCACCATGCCCCCATGGCATGCTTGTGAAACTTTTTCTTTCAGGAAATATTTCATGCATTACACTTTGAAATAATTAAGATAAACGGCAGCAAGATCTGAGTTAACTCTTTAGCTCACATACAGCCACAAACTGCCCCTTCTATATTGCTCTGAAAATGTTGTTTAAAGTGTATACTTCCTTGAGAACTCTTCTGGTAGGAAACATTTATATTTTGACAGCGTTTGTATACATCATTGTTGGCTGTCCGTACAGGCAGCCAACAATGATGTACAAACACTGTTAAGTCATCTGCAATTGTGTACATGTATATGAACTAGTTAATTACATAAAATTAATTTGAGTACTTGACGGTTAATAAAGGAAAAATAGTTAAAAATTATGTTTGCTAAGCAAGTTGACTGGTCAAAACATGAAGAATACTGTGCACTGCACATTAAAAATCAATTAGCATTTCCTAACTTCTCATCAACAAAACATTATTAAAAGTCAGTTTGCCTACTGTGTGGTAACAACATTAATTATCTTTTCTATAGGAATACTTTTTTCATTATTTCTAAACAAATGAATCAGAACAATATGTACTCAACTGGAATAACCTCCGCAAGAATAATAGTTCCAATAATTCCTGAAGCCATTCGTACAAGGTAATATCTTTTACAGTCAGAAATAAATAGTTTGTGGAGCGGGGATTACCACTAAAACACTCATAGAGTGTAATTTCCATTACACCCTATCTATGCTGAAATGACTTTTGGGTTTGCCAATCAAGACTGGTTATTATTTTAATAGGTTATAGCAAAGTTCTGCATGGTAACCGCTTACAAACTTAAGTATAATATAGAATTAACCCTTCACCCAAAGCACACAATTTCAAAATTTATTATTTTAATTATTTATTTTTCAAATGATTCCCAAAATTTCAACAAAATCATATCATGTTACCCCACATTGGAATGAGCTCTATGGGCACAATCTAATGAAGTGTCATATATGCTTCCATTGAAATTTTTTGAAAATTTGTTCTTTTCAACTTCTCAGTTTGTTAATTATGTGGGCAGATCCAACTAAACCTTTACTTAGTAGAAAGACCAGTGCTGTTCACCAATGAAAGTGTCAATGACACTGTAGCTTAACCTGACTGTGTGTTGTGTTTGATGAAAATCATAATGTTCAATTTTATGAAACGATTTTGAAATAAGACAAGAATTGTGATAATTGGGAATACGTTAATTTCTGTTCAATGTATGCTATGTTTTCAATAAAAATAATCTGAGGTGTAGACTGTACTAAAGAATTGAGGGGTGGGTTAATGTGGCGCTCACAGTTAATGTACGTGGCCCTCACAGTTAATGTATGTCAACCAAAGTTACCATGTTACAGTGAAATTATTCCAAAACGAGTCATCCTATCAAGTTACAATGAAATCCCTTCAGAAATACGGACTGTAGACTGAGCTAAAGGTTTTTGAGCTTTGGGCCTGTGTAGCAATCCCGGTTGACCAATCACAACCAAAAGGGGATGTCCTCATCCAGACATCATACAGAGTCATCCTAACAAGTTACAATGAAATCCCTCCATATTAAAGATGACCTGTAGATTGTGCTAAAAGTTTTTGGGTTTCTGGCTTGGGGAGCCATCACTGTTGACAGATCATAACCAAAAGGGGACATTCTCATTTAGATATTATACAGAGTCATCCTGCCAAGTTACCATGAAATCCCTTCATAAATACGACCTGCACACTATGCTAAAGGTTTTCGGGTTTTGGGCTCGGGCAGCCATCATGGTTGACTGATCATGACCAAAAGGAGATGTCCTCATCTAGACATTATACTGAGTCATCCTACCAAGTCACAATGAATCCCTTCATAAATGTGACCTGTAGTCTGTGCTAAAGGTTTTTGGGCTCGGGCAGCCATCATGGCTGAATGATCGCTACCAAAAGAGGAAGTTCTCATCTAGACATTATCTGGAGTCATCCTACCAAGTTATGATGAAATCCCTTCATAAATGTGACCTGTAGACTGTGCTAAATGTTTTCAAGCTTTGGGCCCCTGTAGCCATCACAACTGACTAATCGCGACCAAAAGGGGATGTTCTCATCTGGACATTATATGAAGTCATCCTACCAAGTTACAATGAAATCCCTCCATGAATACGACCTGTAGAGTGTGCTAAAGGTTTTCGGGTTTTGGGCTCCGGCACTCGTCACAGTTGACAGATCGTTCTCATCTAGACATCATACAGAGTCATCCTACCAAGTTACAATGAAATCCCTCCATATTAAATATGATCTGTAGACTGTGCTAAAAGTTTTTGGGTTTCGCGCTGGTGCAGCCGTCATGGTTTACAGATCATGACCAAAAGGGGACGTTCTCATCTAGGCATTATACAGAGGCATCCTACCAAGTTACCATTAAATCCTTTCATAAATATGACTGTAGACTGTGCTAAAGGTTTTCGGGCTCGGGCAGCCATCACTGTTGACCGATCGCAACCAAAAGGGAACGTTCTCATCTAGACATGACCTCAAACCTGCATATGAAATTTTGTGATGATCAGACAAGCACTACGGGGTGTAGCCTGTACTAAAGGAAAATGTGAACAGACTTCCGCACGCGTGATGGCAATAGCTTATCTTGACTTTCTCAAGTTAAGCTAAAAACAAATATAAAAAGATACTGACTGGTGCATCTCATGAAGAAGATTTTTAAAGAAATTTCCACAAATTGCACTAAGTTTAAATTCAGGCTCCCATGCGGAGCCCTAATATAAACCCAAGGACTCGATTTCAACAAACTTGAATCTGCCCTCCGACCCACCCCCCCAGAGATGTATACCAAATATGAAAGGATTCTCTCTGGAGGATGTGAAGAAGAAGATTTTTAAAGAAATTCCCTCATATTGAACCAAGTTAAAACTAGAAAGTGTTTTAGCACACTAAAACATATGTCTCCCCTTATTTTTACTTTTTATTTTTACACGTATTTTTACTTTATGATATTTATAAAAAAGGGGGTACAAGTAAATACCGTGAACCACATACATGGAACTTTAAGCAGATAGCCAAAGTACATTAGTTGCACCTTCGACTTTTCAAAATACCTGGTCAAGGGTAAAATAAATGCAGTCACTTTAAGTGCGATGACAAATTTTGTTACAGACAGACGAACATGCATACCACAATATGACATATATGAAGCTTTTATTAAAATATCAAATTGCTGGGATTAAAAGTTGCTGAGAAAAATGTGCAAAATGTTGTTATGGACAGACTGTCAGACACACACACAGACAGAGGTAAACAAGTATGTCCCAACTTTCCCCTTTGGGGAGCGGGGTTATATCTATGATCTAGCTCAACATCCACATGTCAAAAAAAAACAAATTCTGGTCTGGACAATTACTCCCTATTTAAAGTACATAAATTTGACCTTGAGGTCAAGGTCACATGAAGGTCATGATGACATGTGGTCTCATTGTGATACATCCACATGTCAATCATCTAAGTCCTAGGTCAAAAAACAAAAAAGTTCTGATCTGGACAATTATTCCCTATTTGAAGTACATAAATTTGACCTTGAGGTCAGAGGTCAAGGTCACATGCAGTTCATCAAGGTAGAGGATATGCGGTTTCATGGTGACACATCCACATGTCAAAAACAAAAAATTCTGGTCTGGACAATTACTCCCTATTTGAAGTACATAAATTTGACTTTGAGGTCAAGGTCACATGAAAGTCATGATGACATGTGGTCTCATTGTGATACATGCAACTTTATTTGAACAAACTTGAATTGACATATGATACGGAACATGTACACCAGATTTAGTTCAATTTGGTCCAGTAGTTTCTGAGAAGTTGATAGTGTAATTTAACACCAGACGGATGGATGATGGACAGACAGACGACGGATGGAAAATGATTAGTAGAGCTCCATCTGAGCTTTGCTCTGGTGAGCTAATAATAAATTTTGAAATTGCTTGCTTTGGGTAAATTTTTCAGTAGCCAAAGAAAAAAGAAAAACCAACAGTAATTCCTTAAATTTAGGATGAAAAAATATGAGTCAGGCTGGGTGGAGAGGCCTGGAAATAAAGAGCTTACATCCTAAGTGATTAAATAGGTCTAATTTTGGGGACATCACAGACTTGCCAAATCAGTTGCTGTTCAACTTCATTGAAGAAAATATTTGATTTATTTAGAAGCAAATCCCCTGACAGTTAACCCTTTGCCCAATGCAGACAATAGCAAAATTTATTATTTTAATTATTGTTTTTTAAAATTTTGCAAAAAATGTCAACAAAACCATATCATAGGTAAGCTTGTTCCAATGATACGGTTTTGTTAAAGTTTTCAAAAAATATATTTTTTTAACTGCTTTATTTGTAAACTACGAGGGTGGATGCATCCGATTTGCCGTAAAAGGTTAAAATATGCTGTCATACATATGAAAATGTTGGTGCAAATCATGCAACATCCCATGTCTATATGTGACAGTTTCCTCATTAAAGTCTGTCTGAAATGGATAGATCCAAAGTTTCTACCTCCCACATTCTCATTTGAAAAGACAGATTGTCTTGTCACAACACTAAACATACTGCCAGGAAAATAAATCTATGAATTAGTTGCATAATTCTCCTGTTCAGATTTGGACATTTACAAATACCATCCAACAAAAATCTTCTGATTTTGTAAGAAAGTCGAGGATAATATATATATATATATATATATGTATCTCACAGACCTGGCATTCTTTAGGAGTGCGGGAGTGCTGCACGCCTACTGCACTCATAGAAAAAATTGAGCGTAATTTTTTGCACCCCTTGATTTTCTGGAATGCCAGACCTGTTTGGGGCTGCCTTTAAAATCTATTATCATTTCATCCCCTGAGTTCCACAGAGAACACATTGGAACTCGGGGGACAATTTGTCAATGTTGTATTGATTCGCAATAATTCGTGGCACATTCTGTGTCGCATATCGATACATTTTGGGTATAGAAGACAGTCAATAAGAATTGAATGCAACATTTTTAATAATGAGAAGATGTGTGTGCCAATTTTTCCACCATGTAGTTGAATTTAGTACAATTTTTCAGTCCCAATATTAATACCTTGAAGTGAATATAACCAAAATAGCATACAAGTTTTTGCATTGAAAATTTCAGGTGCAATTGCAATCCCGAGCAATCTGAGGGGGCCAATTATTTTGCACTCATTGATTTTCTAGATTGCCAGGCCTGATCTCACAAGAAGGCACACAGAGAGTACTCACTTTTCAATTAATGGGAAAATTTAAGTAACCAAATAATTACAGTCAGTTATTTTTCTGATGATAAATTGAGCATTTGATCAATTATATCTTGTTTGACAAGCTCTCTCAAACAAGAAATGAAGAACTGGGGGAGAGGGGTTAACCCATCCCAGGAAGGTGGACCCACCCACGTGATGGAAAATTTTCTTTTTGCATTGCATATCAAGGGAGATAATCAAAGCTTAAATTTCTAGCTGGACACCGAGTGGGCTGAACAGGCTGAGTCATGGAATCACACTGTCCTCATTGATTTATTAATAAAATACCTTTCATTACAAGTACACTGACACCAAAAAGACCTCAAAAGTTGGAAAATTCAACATCAGCTAAATATTTGATTCAGCTGTTGAACTGTTGCTGGCAGATATTCAAGCCCCGGAGAGAAAATCTTTTGCCACTAGAATAAGTAAAATTTGGGCACTTTTAATCATTAAATCAAGGAGTTGATCATTGATGTCTTGAGTTAAATTTACAGCAGCCATGACTAGATTTGGTAAAAATATTTTTAAAAATACTCAGCAGGTTAAGAGTTAATCCATCATTCTCTGATGGCGCATGTTGTTCTAGTGGTTAAGCTAAGGAGTCACTTTCCAGCAGGGCATCAGAAATCTAAAACATGAATGATTGTAGAATTCAAAATACACATCTTGTGCCATGCCAGTCTTTATCTGAGATCAGCAAATATTCTTCCATCATTCAATACCCAGCACATTTCACACTTTCATGTGGTAGCCATAAGGACATGCGAACAAAGTTATCATGAGAACATCAGCTAAATACTGGATCTGATCTATCATTATTGCTAATGAGTGCTGGATTAGTCGGTTGGAAGCTGGACTACTCACTGTATAAGGCAGTGTTTCTGGGGGGTTCAGCTTCCTGCAAGGAATCCCCAGCATTCTAAATTCCTCTAAAACATCAAAGGGTACAGGGATACTTTTGGTATCTGCAGGGGCAGTTTATGAGACCCTTTCCAAATAACATTTGGGCATGATTTTTCCCAATTCCCAACCCCAATTTTCCCAATCTTAGTTACCACTCAACCAAAAATTTAATGCACAACTGGTGCCCAGAACTGAGTAGTCATAAGGCCTCAGAAAACCATTGGTTTTCTGAGGCCTTATGACCACCCAGTTTAGGACACCATTTGTATATTAAATTTACATTGTTTGCCTAATGAAGTCTCTTAATTCAAAGACAAATGACAAGTACTTCTTTAATATTATAAGAAGAGTTCAATAGATCCAACAGGGAGTGAGTGAACATGATTCCATGTGACTTTTATAAAACTTCCTTGTAGAATACAAACAGCTGCTTAGATGTCCGTCTTAACCCTTTACCCAACGTAACGGCCAAAACCAGCCAGGGCTATTCACATAATTCACCATTCAATTTTTATTATATTTTCATTTTTTGTCACAAAAACAAAGCTTATGACCCCCTCATTGGAATGAGCTCAATGAGCTTGTTCCAATGCGGGGTCATAAGCTATGTTTTTGATGCAAAAAATAAGTGCTTCAAGAATTTTATTTGCAAATGTCGTCTGCTTTTCATGTTAGGTAAGGGGTTAATGTTCTCTGCTCAATCTGAATGAACAATTTCTTAGTTTTGATGGTGCATGTATGTTTTTCCCCTCCAAAACAAATTTCCAATTGGAGGCCCCATGATGCAATTGAATGAATGTGTCAATGACACTGTAGCTCAACTTGACAAACTTGAACTTGGTAAGTTTTTAGTGAAATGGCAAAATTGAAGACCATTGGTACCATTGTTATTTGGTGAAATTTAAACATAACAGTTTTGTGTGTACACAACGTCAGAGTAATCCATGCATTTTTAAAAGTAAACTAACTGTTAGGCTGGCTAAAAGAAGAATGTTGATACACAAATGCAGTAAGTTCAGAGGTTATTGTAAACGGCAACTTTTTTCACAGAAATGAATGCTAATCAATAGCTCTTATCTAGAGGTCCTACCAAATGAGCACACTAAATTCAAAAAACAATCCTAAGATAAATGTGCCCTGTAAGCCATGTCAAAGAAGAATGTTGATGCACAAATGCAATAAATACAAAGATTGTTGCTAACAGCAACAGCTTTTGATAGAAATGAAAAGAAATTTAAATTTTATAGTAAATTTTCTTTCTTATTATACCTACCACAATTGTTTACTACAGGCTTGCACTACAGTGGAAGACCCTAACTCGGAAAATATGCTCTCTATTTTGATCTTTCTCAAGCGATATGGGAAAGAAAAGTGGTGCAAAAGCACCAAGAAAAAATAAGCCAAAACTGGGTAGTGCCACCGGCGCATACCCAGTAGGGGACGCTCTTCTCTTAGTACAAATCCACAGCTTCTGGAAACCAGTGCGCAGGCAGTAACTAATGAATCATTCTTTTGAATCCGCCAACATTGGAGTTATGTGATCAGTAGGGAGGAAGGATTCTTACCCGAATAAGAAGACGGGAGGGCCTCCATGTAAACAATTGTGGTAGGTATAATAAGAAAGGAAATTTACTATAAAATTTAAATTTCTTATCAACCTACCTTACAATTGTTTACTACAGGCTGAATAGACAATAGGATGGAGGGAATCACAAAACCACCCCCCACATAACCCAATTGCACTAGAACCATGGACAGAGCAAGAAGTCCCTAGGCCTATCAAACCATAGCATCACAATCATTAGTAAAAGACAATGAGAGATGAGGCTCCTAGCTGTCACGGATGTGGACTGGGACAGAGTCAGGGCAAAAGCTGAGAGAATCACAGCCCTTGCCCGGGGAACCGCCACCGTATTCAGCTGAGTTCGGAAGTCCATCTCCAGATGACAAAACGACTGAGAAGGGACCAGGTCCGACTTCTCCTCGTTGACTCTGAACCCTAGTGACGTGAGCAGGCTCAATAGTGTGTCGACATCAAACTCCAGAAAGGCAGCATTGGAATGCCTCTGGAGGATATCGTCTAGATATGTCTAAGTTATCACCCTGGACTGTGTGCGATGTAAGGCTAACACATGCGACATCAGTTGAGTGAAGGCCCAAGGAGCCAGGTTGAGGCCGAAGGGCATGGCCTTGAACTGGTAAACTCACCCCAGAAAAGCGAACCTGAGATACTTTCGCGATATCCGCAACGTGAAAGTAAGCGTCTCGCAGGTCGATGCTGGAAGCGAAAACTCCCTGGTGAATGGACCGGTAAACCGACCTGAAAGTCTCCCTGCTGAGCTTAGGAGCAATGATAGACTGGTTCAGGATACTCAGATCAATAACCAGTCAGAGTCAGCTGTCCTTCTTTGGCACCAAGAACAGGCGGGAATAAAATCCCACTGAATGAATGTTCTTGACGACCTTCGCCCCCTTTGACAGGAGATTGTCTATCTCCGTGATCAAAAGTTCCTAACGTGTAACGTCTAAAGGAACTTGTGTTGGAAGAGGCACTCTTGACAGAGTTGGATGTCTCCGGAAGGATATCCACAGCCCAGACCGAACAACATCTAACACCCAAGGATCGGATGCGAGTGTGGCCCAATGGTCTGTGAATTCTGATATCCTTCCTCCATCCTGGGACGAATCGTGGTGAGGACCTTCATTTCGAGCCTCGGCGAGGCCCGTGAGAGGAGAAACCACCTCCTCTACTATATGAAGAATCCTGAGTCCTCCCTCTAGCCTGCCGATGCTTACCCTTACCCCATGAGAAAGTAGAAGCAGTGGCAGGAGGATCAGCCCTTGGCTTCGCAGAGGAAGCAGAAGGGCGCTTGTTAGGCTTTGGACGGCCCCTGCCTCCAACAGAAGGCTGATCAAGCTGACGAAGCAGCAGCTGATCTATGGAATGACATAGGATGTCATCCCGGACTGTCGCCACGAAACCATGGAATAGTGGCGGACCTGCCAAAGAAGCAAATCGAAGAGCAGCACGGTGCCCCTTAGAAAGGGAACGGCGTGTGTCCAACACAGCGTCCCTGTGAACTAATTCCAAGTTAGCCATGTTACAGGAATGCGTGTGCATGAGCGCCTTGGAAAGCACACGCAAAGGTGCCTGTACATCGTCAAACTTATCTGGAGGCAGATAAGCAGCTAAAGCAGAGACGACGTGATCCGAGAGAGAAAGCATGCCCAGCATCTCTCTCGATAAGCCCAACAGGGACTCCAGAGTCACCATAGGAATAAAGGCCGACTTGAGCTTGGAAAGCCAGAGGGAGGTGGAATCCTGATCCAAGACCGTCAAAGTCTGGCAGACTGACGGATTGGTGGAATCATAGGAACGATAATGCACTGGAGGCAAAAAAGTGTCAACCCTGGTGAAGAACAAAGTCTTCATAGCCTTGGAACTCAGCTTAGAGTCCAAAGCTGAAAACGCTTCAACCACCTGTACCGACTGGCATGGTCGAAGGCATCCAGAAGAAGGTTGCTCCTCAGGCTGTAGGCGTGCGACTGATGATCGCGGCCTGGCTGACATTGTCGGCTGGTTTGACAGTTTGAGATCTGGAAGGAACACAAACACAAAGTCAAGAGCTGCCCCAAGTCAGAAGACTGTTGGTTCTCGACGTCAGTTATGTTGGACTCATCCTCTGAGTCGGAAGACACATAGCCCATCATGCGCAAACCAGCCGATGCCTCCCATGGTGTAGGCACACCTGAGGGATCAGAAAGCAGCCTGTTTCCAATTCCGGGAGGTGGCGCTGCAGTGTGCGCCTGGAAACCACTAGCAGCCTCACTGGAAGCAACGGGAAGGGTCTAGGAAAGAACCTGAGTGAGCCTCCCTGAGCACATGGCCCGAGTCGGCCAGTTCGACGTGGGAACGAACCGGCAAAGTAGTTTCACTCCTGACCCTTTTAACCAGCGAAGGGTCATGATCCTCAAATACACCCGACGCAGGGTGACGGGTGGTAGCTGAAACATCTGAACGCAGATGTGTATAGGGGTATGACATACCCCGAGGATCTACAGAGCAGGAACTCAGGAGAGTCGCCGCGGACCTCTGAGGGACAGAAGATCCAGGCTGCACAAAAGGCATTGGTCCCGCAAAGCTGGCCATGGGACCAGAGTACGTGGACGGAAATGCCACAGAGTTCATGGTGGCCCCACCATGAACATCCGAATCCAATGAGAAAACTACAGTGCCCGATGGCTGAGAGACCACAGCAGAGGGTTTGGCCGGCAGCCCCTTCCGACTTCGCCGAGTTGAAGTCCGGGAAGGCTGAGGCTGATACCCCACGTCCACACTACCAGACATCTCTGCAGACCCCTGCAGGGATAAAACTGCTGTGCTCAATGGCTGAGAGGCACAGCAGAGGGTTCGGTCGGCAGCCCCTTCCGACTTTGCCGAGTTGAAGTCAGGGAAGGCTGAGGCCAATGCCCCACGTCCACACTACCAGACATCGCTGCAGACCCCTGCAGGGATAAAACTGCTGTGCTCAATGGCTGAGAGGTCACAGCAGAGGGTTCGGTCGGCAGCCCCTTCCAACTTTGCTGAGATGAAGTCAGGGAAGGCTGAGGCCGATACCCCACATCCACACTACCAGACATCGCTGCAGACCCCTGCAGGGATAAGCCCAGGCTGGCTGAAACGGTGACCGATGACGTTGCAGACGGAACAGCAGTAGCAGCAGATACGAGGGGAGCTGTTGAAACTGGTGGAAAAGGGGAGAGAGCAACCAAGCTCAGCGCCAAAGGAGGAGTCACAACCCTAGTAACAGCCTCAGATGTACACCTCAAAAGTAGGCAAGAGTCAACAACCGGACTTCAAATTTGTGTTGTGGCTGTAAGAAAGACTTCAAGTAACACTGAACCCAACTGGAATGCTGCAGTTTCATACAACAGGAAAAACTTTGGTACATGTAACTATGGTTGTAAGATTTATCTTACAATAAGTATGTATTTGGTCTGTAATTACAGTTGAACCCTGTTAATTGAATAGCCACTTTGCCAATGAAAATTATTCAATTAACAGGAATATTCAATTTATTTATTTATTTATTAAGGTTTAATGACATTTTAACAACCAGGGTCACATCGTGCCGGTGACAGTTTTATGGGTGGAGGAAGCTGGAGTACCCAGAGAAAACCACCAGCAGGGTTATTATTATAATTTCCCAACACAAAACCATTTACCATACCTCCAGTACAAATTTGACCTGTTAACTGTATATAGCTTATAGAGTAAACTCCTGTTAACTGAATAAAAAATCTTGTAACCTGTCAAGAAATTACCCTGTCTCTCTCCAGTTTTCCTTTGTTTGTTGACCTATTTGGCCCCAGTACATCCAATACATGCATTTAATCAAATATATCTTGTTTGACAGAGTTCATGGAGCTCTGTCAAACAAGATATAATAGAATAAATTCTAAGTTTATCTCTAGAATACAGGAAAATGACACAATCCCTCTTAATTGAATACTCCTATTAACTGAATAATTTTCATTGGCAAAGTGGCTATTCAATTAACAGGATTCCACTGTACCAAGTTTGACAACCTGTGTATAGAACACTTTTTTTTAAATCTGGTTCCACATTCTTGCTGGAGTTTATTATCCACCTTCACATATATGACTTGAAACCACAATTCAAAACCACTGCCAGAAAATAAGGTCATGAATAACTTGTGTAACACAAAGATCTGGTTTTTCATTTTTAATAACAAACAAATTGGATAACATCCTTTACAACAGATTACAAGGTTCTGACAAATTAAGTCTCTTGGTTTGATTTCCTATGGGTCATTGCCTACTAATTCTATTTCTGTAATTAAGGAGATTCAGTGAAATTGAAAACCTTCCAAGTCTACTTCGATTGGACTCTTTCTGTGAAAGTAACAAGTCCTATTGATTTAGAAGTGATTTTCATACTCACATCAATACTTAGATATTCACAGAGAATGAAAAGCATTTGGATATGTTATCAATACTTGAGGTGTACAAGAACACAAGTGCCAACACAACAAGTAAAAGTTAAGTATTTCCAACATTTGCCTTGCAATCACACACTTTCTGCAAGTTTGGTTGAGCTATGTATGCTATTTATTTAATTACTGGTGCTTAACCCTTTACACAACACAGAGAATATCAAAATTTATTATTTTAATTACTATTTTTTTTAAATTTTTCGAAAACCATTTTTGGTTTTGTTGAAATATTTTGAAAAAATTATTTTTTTCAATGCTCAATTTGCCAATTGTGTGGGCGGATGCAGGCGATTCGTTAGAGGGTTAATGAAAAAATTTCAACAAAACCATATCATGTGACCCAGTCATTGGAACGAGCTCAATGAGCTCGTTCCAATGTGAAGTCACATATGGTTTTGTCAAAATTTTTTTTTCAACTGCTCAATTTGTCAATTACATGGACCGGATTCAGGCAATTACTTAGGTAAAGGGTTAATGCCACATCGGCAGCTAAGGCAATATTGTGGCGAGGAAAGGGTAGAAAATAAAACATGTCATTGTCAATTATGAAGTAAAAAGATTGAATAACTAGAGGGGGTATCAGTACCCCGTGGATCACCAACAGGTGGCCAATGTAAAGGGGTGGCTGGAGTAAAAAAAAAAGTTCAAAACCTGCACACAAAAGTCCAAAATTAAAGAAAATAAGCAGCTAAAGGGTTAAATAATATAATAATAACCCCTAAGAAGCATGCTGACATAAAATAGGAACCATGGCAATATGCTACAAGGTAAGTCTCCACTTTGAAAAAAAGAAAGACAAACCTCAAAACCTGCACATAAAAGTAAAAAAAAAGTATCATATTTGTTTCTAAAATTGAGAAAAATACACTGATAATGTCACAGTAACCACCATGGCAATATGCCAGTAAGGCGAAACCCTACCTGAAAAATATCCTCTTGGAAGAAAAGAAAGAAGAACAATAAACCTGCACATAAAAGTAAAAAAAGTATCACATTTGTTTCAAAGGGTTAAAATTTAGAAAAACACCCTGAAAATGTTACAATAACCAGCGTGGCAATATGTCAGTGAGGTAAAACTCCACTTAAAAAAAAATATCAAAACCTGCACACAAAAGTACAAAACCTGCACACAAAAGTCTAAAATTAAAGTAAATAAGCAGCTAAAGGGTTAAATAATATAAAAATTGCCCAAGAAGCATCCCAACATAAAATAGGAACCATGGCAATATGCTACAAGGTAAGTCGCCACTTGGAAGAAAAGAAAGACAAACCTCAAAACCTGCACATAAAAGTAACAAAAAGTATCACATTTGTTTCAAGGGGTTAAAATTGAGAAAAATACCCTGTCACAGTAGCCACAATGGCAATATGCCAGTAAGGTGAAACTCTACTTGAAAAATATCCACTTGGAAGAAAAGAAAGACAAACCTCAAAACCTGCACATAAAAGTCAAAAAAGTATCACATTTGTTTCAAAGGGTTAAAATTTAGAAAAATACCCTGAAAATGTTAATATAACCACCATGGCAAAATGCCAGTGAGGTAAAACTCCACTTAAAAAAAAATATCAAAACCTGCACACAAAAGTACAAAACCTGCACACAAAAGTCCAAAATTAAAGTAAATAAGCAGCTAAAGGGTTAAATAATATAATAATAGTCCCAAGAAGCATCCTAACATAAAATAGGAACCATGGCAATATGCTACAAGGTAAGTCGCCACTTGGAAGAGAAAAAAGACAAACCTCAAAACCTGCACATAAAAGTAAAAAAACATCAAAACCTGCACACAAACGACAAAATAAGTCCAAAATTTGATTCAAAGGGTTAAAATAAAGACAAAATACCCTGGAAAAGAGTTAAATGTTATCGTGAACCCCTATAGCAATATGCAAAGAAGAAAAAAATTTTGTAAAAAGCACAAAAATCCAAACCTGTAAACAAACGAAGTCCAAAATTGAAGTAATTAAGCAGGAAAAGGGTTAAAGAATATAATGTAGCCTAAAGATGCATGTTTACATACAATAGAAAGCATGGACATATGCTACAAGGTGTAAATCTACATTTGGAAGAAAGGAAAAAAAAAACCCATGAAAACCTGCACGCAAAAGTCAAAATAAGTCTAAAAATCTATTCAAAGGGTTAAAAAAATTTTAAAAATGCACTGGAAAGATATCAGTGTTATAATAACCACCACTGCAATATGCAGTGAGGTCAACCTCAATTTAATTTTTTTTTTTTTTATCACAACCTGTACATAAAAGTAAAAAGCTGTAAGCCTAAGTCCAAAACCTGTACCTAAAAGTCCAAAATTGGAAGTAATTCAGCGGGAAAAGGGTTAAATAATACAAACTTAGCCCTAAGATGCATGTTTACATACAATAGAAAGCATGGACATATGCTGCAAGGTAAATCTCCACTTGGAAGAAAGGACAAAAAAACCCATCAACACCTGCACGCAAACATCAAATAAGTCTAAACTTTGATTCAAAGGGTTAAAATTAAGACAAAATACCCTGGAAAAGAGTTAAATGTTATAGTGAACCACCATAGCAATATGCAGAAACTAAACAAAATTTTAAAAAGCCAAAAAATCAAAATATTTGCGAGCGGACGACGACATGAGGGCTATGCCATAGGCTCACACAACTAATGTTGGTGAGCCAAAAATAGGAAATAATTACAAAAGACATGTCAAGGACAAGAGTGATTTAAACAGTAATGAGTGATGATACAAGAAAAGTGAGTACCTTAAAAATCAACCTGATGATTTGAGACTTAAAGAGTCTAGTTTAAAAGAATCAAAACAGTTTAAAAATTTATTAAAAAGGTTGATTACTTTAAGAAATGAGAGAATTTTGGGGGGATTCCAATGATAAAATAGATCTCTTAAGAATCTCATCATCTCACAGTGAAATACTGCCCTCTCACATGATTATTTATTTATTTATTGGTGTTTAAGGTCACATACTTACGCACAATGGCTAATCGTGACAGTTTTATGGGTGGAGGAAGCTGGAATACCCGGAGAGAACCACCAAGCATCGACAAGCAACTGTCAGCTCCTCAACATTCTATCTCTGTTCAAGCTCCGCTCAAGCACGGCGTCATCGTGCCCCCATGCAGACAATCAGGGTTAAGTGCCTTGCCCATGGAAAAAACAGGGGAGTCCGAATCGATTGCTCAGGGGTCACCCTTCCAAGGACCAACTGGGCTCGACAATACTTCAGTGATCTGACAAGAACCGGTTACCGCAATGCCAATGCACCCCCCGAACCCAGGGACTTTATTTGAACAAGCTTGAATCTCAGCCCACTTCGAATGCTGCATACACAATATCAAAATATTCTGACCAGTAGATATGAAAGAAAAGATTTTTAAATAATATTCCTCATATTGCACTATGTTAAAGTCTGAGTTCCCATAGAGGGCCCAAATATTACCCAAGGACTTGATTTAAACAAACTTGAATCTGACCCTCCTAAGGATGCTCTACACCAATCATCAAAAGATTATGACATATAGATCAAAAGAAGATTTAAAATTTTATTTGGTCATATTGTCCTGAGTTATGAACCCTGGGAGGCCAAATATGAACCCTGGGACTTGATTTGAACAAACTTCAATGTCACCCCACATAGGAATCTACATACCCAATATCAAAAGATTCTGACTGATGGATCTGAAGAAGATTTTAAAAGAATATTCCTCATATTACACTAATTTAAAATTTGGGCTCACACAGGGTGCCCAAATATGACTCCAGGGACTTGATTTAGACACACTTCAAACTGACTGGCAGATCTGAAGAAGATTTTTAAATAAATTTACTCATATTGTGCCAAGTTAAAATTGGGGTTCCCATCGGGAGCCCAAATATGAACCCCGGGACTTGATTTGGACAACATATTTATTTATTGGGGCTTAACAATACATTCGACAGCCTGAGTCACTTCGTGTTGGACAGTTTTATGTGTGGAGGAAGACAGAGTACCCTGGAGAGAACCACTGATCAATGGCAAGCAACTGTCAGGCTCCCTAATGTACTCCACGCAAGCAGGATTAGCATTGGTTGAAGGACAAACATAAATCAGAACCTCCTTAGGATGGTGCATATCAATTATCAAAAGTGCCTGGGTGATAAATCTGAAGACGATTTTTAAATAATATTTTTCATATTGCACCAATTTAAATTTTGGGCTCCTATGGGAACCCCAAATATGACATTGCATTGCATTGAACAGGGTTAGTCACACTTTCTGGTTTTAAAAAGTGTCCATTATTAACCAAGCAACTAATCCTGTGCACTGTACAACCTTAGGGTAAAACTCCTCCAAATGAACTCTTAACCCAACATAATGGTCAAAACATGCCAGTAATCTTCTCAAAAGAGCTCAAACTCAACCTATGACCCCTCATTGGAATGGATTGTGGAAAGGTTTTTTAGGAAATTTCAAAAATGAAAATAAATTCTAATTTCAATTAATAGCTAGTCAGATGCTGCAAATGGTATTTATTTTTAATGCCCTGCAACTGAATATGCACATAAAATATTTTTGCTGAGCACAAACAATTTGTTTAATGACTTAAGCTCAACAAATAAGTGGTGACATCATTGACCACACTAATCAACCTGAGAACTGAAGTTGATTTTACTTAAATTGGGCCGGACAGTTTTCAAACATAAACCAGTAATAAACTCACACACACATTACATAATATTGAAAAAATGCAAATCTACACTGTTTTTTTCCTTAAATTCACTGGCAACACTGGATAATTTCATCGACTGAATCCTGACAAAATCAATGTAATTATATGCCAATCTACAAAGTGTAATAGTTTTAAAGAAAATTACAAATGATTGCAATGTTGAAAACATGTAACTTAATTGCGTGACAGCCTCAATCATATTCAGAAATAAAGGCGAATATATCTTAGGTAAACAGACCCAGGTAATTTCTGTACCCAATCTAATTGGATCAACATCAAAAATAGAGTTTTTTAGACATGCACATGTGAATTCAGTGCATTTGTCTGTAACAAAAATATTTTTTCCCCAGAGAATTGTTTCAGCTGAAGGAGTGTTTTTAAGATTCAAAGTAATTACCCAAAACATTATAATGGAAAAAAATCAATGTAATAAAACATTTTTATGCCAGAATACATTACTCACTCTTTCTGAAAACTTCCAAATTCTATTTGTACAGTGGAACCCTGTTAACTGAATAGTCACTTTGTCAGTAAAAAATATTCAGTTGACATGAGTATATAATTAACAGGGATTGGGGCATTTTTCCTATCTTCCAGTAATAGGTCTCAGTGAGCACTATCAAACAAGATATAATTGGTTAAATTCATAATTAAATAGGAGAAAAACGGAGTGATTGGAGAAAATTCTGTTGCACTCCAAAGAGTGCTATGGGTTAAATGTACTGATGCCAGAACTGTACAAAATGTGGCGATACTGAGTGGTTGGCAAAGAAATTCTTCAAGAGATTACAAGATTGTTATTCAATTAACAGAAGTTTACTTTATAACCTAAATGCAATTATCAGGTCAAATTTGTACTGAAGGAATGGTAAATGGTTTTTGTGTTTGGAAGTTATATGCATTCAGCAATTAACAGAGACATTCAATTAAAAGTTATCCATTTAAGTGAGCTCCCTTATAATTATAAACAAGATGCAACGTCAATGGTATTCCCCGCCAAGAAGTTGTTTACTAAAAAGGGGACAAAGATGAAAAAAGCAGAAAAAGGCCCATAACTCTAGAAAAAAAAAATGGACAAAACCTGTTACTTGTGAATACCCTTTCCCCCCATGGTGGTATATCATTATACCAAAGATTTAAATCCAACATCCACTTACTGAGATATGAAGGTCAAATTTCTTATGGATGGATGGACGGATGGACAGACGGATGTCTTTAAAATCAGGCTTTATGTGGCTAAAATATTTGAGGAATTTAAAATGCATGGACAACCATTAAAACTCTTTTTTTAAGTCTAATTTCTGGGTGGTAGCAAACCCTAACCTTTTCAGCTTTCGGACCCGAACCCTAACCCATACCCCAACATAAAATCCCTGAAAATACAATACCTACTTTTTGTCACTTAGTAGCCACATAAACCATTTTAGCCACATAACCCACTTTTTTAGACACATAAACACCATTTGTATTTATTTATTTATTGGTGTTTAAGGTCACTTACTTATGCACAATGACTAATCGTGACCATGACAGTTTTACGGGCAGAGGAAGCTGGAGTACCGGAAAGAACCACCGAACATAGACGAGCAATTGTCAGCTCTTCAACATTCTAACTCTGTTCAAGCTCCGCTCGAGCAGGGTTACAGCAGTTGAAATCATGTGCACCATTGACATGCAGTACGCCTTAGTACACGGCATCATCATGCCCCCATGTAGGCAACTGGGATAAAATGCCTTGCCCAAGGATACAATGTGGGTCATCAAACTATGCTTTCAAGGGTTGAAAGCATAGTTAGCTGACCATTCATTGGAATGAGCCCAAGAGCCGATATTAATCAGGGGCCATCAGCTACATTTTGCAACAAAAACTAATAATAAACAAGAGGCCCCAGGGGGCCTGAGGGTGCTCACCTGACATGGTAGCCTAAATATCAACCCTGAGAATTGATTTCCACAAGTTGCATCTGCTCCTCCTAAGAAAAGCTGAAACCAAATATCCAAATATTCTGACCAGTGGATCTTAAAAAAGATTTTTAAAGAATATTCCTCATATTGAACTAAGTCATAATTCGGGCTCCCACAGGGAGCCCATATATGAACCCAGGGACTTGGCTTTAACAAACCTGAAACTCACACCCCTAAGGATTCCGCACACCAAATATCAAAACATTCCAACTGCTGGATCTGAAGAAGAAGATTTTTAAAGAAAATTCCTCATTTTGAACCAAGTTACAATTCGAGCTCCCACAATCAGTCCAAATATGGACCTAGGGACATGGCTTGAACAAACTTGAATCTTACCCCCCTAAGGATGCAGCATAAAAAATATCAAAAGCATTCATCTGCTGGATCTGAAGATTTTTAAAGAAAATTCCTCATTTTGAACTAAGTTGTCATTCAGGCTCCCATAGTGAGCCCAAATATGAACCAAGGGACTTGGCTTGAACAAACTTGAATCTCAGCCCCCTAAGGTTACTTCATGCCAAATATCAAAACATTCCAACTGCTGAATCTGAAGAAGATTTTTAAAGAAAAATTCCTCATATTGACTAAGTTATAATTTGGGCTCCCACAGGGTGCCCAAATATGGACCCATGGACTTGGCTTTAACACACTTGAATCCCCCTCCCCCCCCCCCCCCCCCCAAGGATGCTACTCACCACATATCAAACCATTCCAACTGCTGGAACTGAAGAAGAAGATTTTTTAAGAAAATTCCTCATTTCGAACAAAGTTACAATTCAAGCTCCCACAGTGAGCCCAAATATGGACCTAGGGACATGGCTTGAACAAACTTGAATCTCACCCCCCTAAGGATGCGGCATACCAAATATCACAAGATTCTGCCTGCTGGATCTTGAGAAGAAGATTTTCAAAGAAATTTGCCTGAAATGCACTAAGTTCAAATTTGGGCTTTTATACTGAGCCCAAATATAAACCCAGGGGGCCGATTTGAACAAACTTGAATCAGATCCACCCCACAATGTTGCATACCAAATATCACAAGATGCTGCCTGCTGGATCTGGAGAAGATTTTTGAAGAAATTTGCCTGAAATGCTCTAAGTTTGAATTTGGGCTTCTATAGTGAGCCCAAATATGAATCCAGGTGGCCGATTTGAACAAAATGGAATCAGATCCACCCCACAATGTTGCATACCAAATATCAAAAGATTCTGCCTGCAGGATCTGGAGAAGAAGATTTTTGAAGAAATTTGCCTGAAATGCACTAAGTTCGAATTCAGGCTTCTATAGTGAGCCCAAATATGAATCCAGGGGGCCGATTTGAACAACTTGAATCAGATCCACCCCACAATGTTGCATATCAAATATCAAAAGATTCTGCCTGCCGGATCTTGAGAAGAAGATTTTTGAAGAAATTTGCCTGAAATGCACCAAGTTCGAATTCGAGCTTCTATACTGAGCCCAAATATAAACCCATGGGGGGGGGGGGGGGGGGGGGGGGGGGGGCGATTTGAACAAACCTGAATCAGATCCACCCCACAATGTTGCATACCAAATATCAAAAGATTCTGCCTGCTGGACCTGGAGAAGAAGATTTTTTAAGAAATTTGCCTGAAATGCAAGAAGTTCGAATTCGAGCCTCTATAGTGAGCCCAAATATAAACCCAGGGAGCCGATTTGAACAAAATAGAATCAGATCCACCCCACAATATTGCATACCAAATATCAAAAGATTCTGCCAGCTGGATCTGGAGAAGAAGATTTTTTAAGAAATTTGCCTGAAAAGCACTAAGTTCAAATTTGGGCTCCTATACTGAGCCCAAATATAAACCCAGGGAGCCGATTTGAACAAACTTGAATAAGATCCACCCCACAATGTTGCATACCCAATATCAAAAGATTCTGCCTGCTGGATCTTGAGAAGAAGATTTTCAAAGAAATTTGCCTGAAATGCACTAAGTTCAAATTTGGGCTCCTATACTGAGCCCAAATATAAACCCAAGGGGCCGATTTGAACAAACTTGAATCAGATCTAACCCGCAATGTTGCATACCAAATATCAAAAGATTCTGCCTGCTGGATCTGGAGAAGAAGATTTTCAAAGAAATTTGCCTGAAATGCATTAAGTTCAAATTTGGGCTCCTATACTGAGCCCAAATATAAACCCAGGGGGCCGATTTGAACAAACTTGAATCAGATCCACCCCCACAATGTTGCATACCAAATATCAAAAGATTCTGCCTGCTGGATCTGGAGAAGAAGATTTTTTAAGAAATTTGCCTGAAATGCACTAAGTTCGAAATCGGGCTCCTATACTGAGCCCAAATATAAACCCAGGGGGCCGATTTGAACAAACTTGAATCAGATCCACCCTACAATGTTGCATACCAAATATCAAAAGATTCTGCCTGCTGGATCTGGAGAAGAAGATTTTTTAATGTTTTTCCCATTGCCTACAGTGTTAAAAAGTGCTGACTCAGCACTTTTTCAAAGTCCCGAAACTGTGCCCTATGATAAAACCGATGGCAATTCTTTTTTACCAACCCTTTCTGTTGGTCCTAAGGAAGCTGCACACTAAATAAAAATTCTCGGTGCCGTGCAGTTTTGGAGATATGGGCGTTTTAAATTTTTTCTATTTTTAGCTCCTGCAGTTCCCACGGGGCTGCGGGAAATTTTTTTTTTTTGCATAAATCAAGTACTCATGACCCAATAAGCCCTCACATAAAATTTGGTTGAAATCGGCTTCTCGGTTCAGAAAATAGAAATTAGGGGTGGGGCCAAAATTTTTGCCCCTCCCATAACAATGCCAAATATTATCCCTCAAACTTCTCTTGAACAAATCTGAGTCTACACCTCAAAAGGAAGGTGCATACCATATATCAAGTCTCTGCTACTGCTGGTTCATGAGAAGAAGATTTACAAAGATTTTGGTGCCCCTTGGGAGCGTGGCACCACCCAGGAGGAGGGGCAACTTCATTTGAACAAATCTGAATTGGCATTAGGTAATAAACATTTAGTCAACATTTGAATAAAATTGGGCTAGTGGTTTAGGAGGAGAAGTCGATAATGTAAAGTTAACGCCAGACGGACGACGACGGACGATGGACGCCGGACGACAGACAGAAAGTGATTAGTAAAGCTCCCCTTGAGCTTCGTTCAGGTGAGCTAAAAAACCTCCCAAAATAAATAAAATTCAAATGGTCGTTTTCTGTGCATCACATTGTTGGGAAATATCAAAAGTTAAACACTGGATAAATTTGAGGGTCCAGATGGAATTTAGAAATGAAATGATAAAATCTATTAAATCTTCAATTTCCAGGCTTTAACAAAACTTTTTTGATATTATTCTGAATTCTGGGACCATTCTGCAAAAATGGTTTGAAGGATATATTATTGTCGCTCTTCCGAAAACTTGATAAATCCTGACCAGTTTTGGGGGATTAAGGGCACCAGCAACATCGGATAAGTATACATTACATGATTACGAGCACAAGCAATATCACAAAAGTGTACATTCAGTATTTTAAGAGTGCCTGGCAAAACAATTAATGGATAATGGCTGCCCAATAATTTCCAAGCTGGGTTCAGAACAGGGTATAAAACATCTGATCACATCATTGTAATTCAACAGCTTATTCATAAGACGTTGCAAAATGGTAAAATGTTGTAGGCATGCTTCAGCAATTTAGTAAAGCTTTTGACCGAGTATAACAGGAGAGCTTATTTCTAAAGCTAATCAAAAAAGCTAATCAAAAAAGGTGTAGGTGGAAATTTCTACCACTTTGTGAAAGAAATGTTCATCTTTAAAACATTGCAAGTGAAAGCTGGAAAAATTCTATCACAGAAATTTTCCAATTCTGTTGGGATAATGCAAGGGAATAATGTTAATAATGCCCTTTAGTTTTTAATTTATTCATAGATGACATACTAACTGACTGCCAGCTGATAATACATTTCCTGAAATATAAAATACTTCAATCCCTTGCTTACATTCTTTTTTCAGCAACTTGGGATGGCTTGCACACTTCACTTAATTCATTACACACTTTCTGTTGTGAGCAGAAACTCACTGTCAATAAGCAGAAGACCAATGTTCTTATTGTTAACAAAACAGATAGGAAGTTCATGGATCACTTACATATGGTAAAAAAAGGCTACAAACAATGACATCCTACATGTTATTTATTAATTTGTTTATTGGTGTTTAAGGTCACATACTTATGCACGATTGCTAATCGTGACCGTGACAGTTTTAAGGGTGGAGGAAGCCGGAGTACTGGAGAGAACCACCGAGCAACTGTCAGCTCCTCAACATTCTAACTCTGTTCAAGATCCACTCAAGCAGGGTTACAGCGGTTGAAGACATTTACACCATCGACGTGCAGTACGCCTTAGTACAAGGCATCATTGTGCCCCCATGTAGGCAACTGGGATAAAGTGTCTTGCCCAAGGACACAACACAGGTCGTACTGGACGAGGACATCCCACATGTATCTGGGAATTGTTTCCCATACATTGGGTACTTTTACCACTGAGCAGTTGAACCCAAGAGCAAGAGAACTGAAGGCTTCCTTTAAAAGGATTGTTTTTTTTAAAGATAATACATGTACCCACGTGCAAGCCTGGAAATAAGCAGAATGCCATCTGCAGAATGAGGTTCCCAGAGGGTGAACTTGGTGAAGATACCCTGCTCTCAGTGAAACTCAACTTGAATCAACATCTCAGGCCTAAACAGAAAGATGTATCTTGAAGATAAATTGGTGGATTCTAGCCCACTGTATGGGAGAGTACCAGCGAATTCACCCTCTGGGGATCTAATTCTGCAAATGACAGGTTGATTATTTCCAGGCTTGTCCACATGTAAGAAAATCTATTCAACACGTTGTTAAGATCCATTCTTCTGTATGGTTCAGACGCATGAGGAGACCAGGCAGCTCGCAACAATTGTAAGCAGTACATTTACAATTTTGTTTTAGTTTTCTACAAGTACATTCAAAATCTTGCACAACTGCAATTAGGCAAGTACCTGCTGACCACTGAAATGAAGACTAATCTTGTCACAAACTGGCTAAAGGGAGTTAAGATTCAGATCAACCCACTGATGACTTTGGCTTACAATGAGGTGCAGGTGTCAAGTCACTTACATACCTCAGAAATAGAAAGTATTCTTTCAATCTACGAGTTAGGCAACATGTGCTAGATACAACCTGTGTTCCGCCAAACTTTTAAAACCATTTAAAAAGATGACTGTGACGTGCACACTCAGAAATAGAAGTTCAGAACACAATGAAGCTTTCATTCAGAAATCACAAAACTAAAATTCTATCATTCGGTTAATCCTCTGAACTTTAATGTCAAAATGGCAAAGTATTCAGAAGCAAATATTTTCCAAAATGCAGTTTGATATTTAACAAAGTATACCGCCCAGTGAGCTCTGGTAAATGAGATATATTTGGTTAAATTCATAGTTAAACAAGAGAAAAATAGAGTGAATGGAGAAAATTTTGTTGCACTACCAGAGTGTTCGAGGTTAAAGAAAACTACTGCAGAGCACATTATATCAATAGACTTCTAGCAGAAAATAGCTGGTTTGTCACCAGATTCTGCATTAACACCCATTATTTGAAGATAGAGATGGGGGTCTCTATCAAAAGCCAACATCAATATCCACAGAACAGTGACATTGAAAACAGCGTACAGCAAATTCTGTTGAAGATGAATTACATGCTTTCTTTACCTGTTCTAAATATAGTGATCATCTAAAGGAGCTTATGACATTTATTTGCAAACATATTCGCAGTTTAACCACCTACAAAACGTGCAGAAAATGTTCAAGTTACACGTGTGGTGGGCTAGTTTAAAACACTTAATCTGATCCACAGGAAAACATAGACCATACAGGACTCAATTTAAATTGTGCGCATCATGTCCTTACTGTTTGTTTTTTGGGGTTTTTTTTATCGTTCAACATCACTGGTGAGCACTACTAGTTCTTCTTCAATCAGGGCTATTAATTACTCAGTCTCTTAATTTACTTTGTAAGTGGATCGCATGCATTGTATGCCAACTTACAATGATTATGCAACGGGCATAAATAACAATTTTAACCCTTTACCTAACATGAAAAGCAGACGACACTTGCAAACAAAATTCTTGAATAACTATTTTTTTTCATTTTTTGTCTCAAAAACATAGGTTATGACCCCTCTTTGGAACGAGCTCGATGAGCTCGTTCCAAAGAGGGGTCATAACCTATGTTTTTGAGACAAAAAATAAAAATATAATGAAAATTAGCTGGCGATTTTCGAGAAAAGCGCTGGCCGTTTTTACAGTTTCGTTAGGTAAAGGGTTAATCTGATAAATCAGAAATCTGTATCATCATTTATTATTTATTGGGGTTTAATGACACTTTAGACAGTCGGGACACCTCGTGACAGACAGTTTTATGGGTGGAGGAAGCCGGAGTACCCAGAGAGAACCAGAGCAATGGCTAGCAACTGTCAGACTCCCCAACATACTAACTCTGCACAACAGAGTTGGCATTGGTTGAAGACAAGAGCACCTTCGATGTGCCGTACGCTTCACTTTTTACACTGTTACTCCATGTCCCCACGTGGGCAATAAAATGTTCTGAATGCAATGGTTTTTCTAATCTCCTTCCTAGCATCCAAGCAAGAAAATTAATGTAGGCCTATTTATCACCTTGCTGTGTTGAATACCATTCAAAGATAGGGTCTTGACTTTTTATCCAAGGTAATGGCCACTAGCAATACCAACCTGCACTATTCACAAAAAATGCTGATCATTTTTGCAAATGTTGTTTGCTGCTATTCATGTTTGTTAAAAAGATTTTACAGTGACTTGCAATGCCCAAGTGTGAATCATAAACTCATTGCATGCTGCTGGCAGATATTTCTGCCAGGATGGCAATATTCTTGTCACCAAGATGCATATTATTTAGGGCCCTGTGAAGCTTGAAGATTAGATTCAGATTTGAATCTTCCACAGCATTTGATTTGATTTGAATCCATTATCACGGATTTGACTTTTCCAACCCTCCCAATTAGTTTGAACATTCTCATCAAGAGGAAACCGTAACATTACTGTTCTGGTGTACTTCTTCAATGAAGTCAGCAAAACACTATTGCAATGCATATTAACAGCAGGGTATATGAAATCAGAAAGACACTGGGTTTTCTCTCGCTGATTATAAAATAATAAGAATAATAAATGTAGTTTAAAGCGAGAAATCCCCATAGTGCTCTTGGGCTTTACAAGAGAAAGAAAAAAAAGAAAAGAATTTTTGAATTCAATTCGTTCCCCGGAAGGCAGCCAGTGGAGATTTTTGAGAAAAGGTGTAATGTGGCAAGATCGTTTGCTCATAGTGATTACACATGCTGAACATCTTTGTATTGTGTCAATTTTGTCAATGATGCTCTGTTTACAGCCGAATTAGAGAGCTGCAATAGTCTATGCGACTTGTAATGAAGGCGTGGACAAGTTGTTTAGCCATCACCTCATTGATCACTCCCAGCACCCTACTAATATTCCCTAGATGATAGTAAGACATGTTTTCCTGCCAGTAAGTTCTCATCCATGACATATCCGAGGTTGCATACCGTGGCCAATGGAGAGACAGTACTGCCTTCAATGTCAAAACATTTGGGTAACTGATGACTCAAACCGATATAAATGATTTCAGTTTTGTCAGCATTCAATTTTAAGTAATTTTCGGCCATCCAAGATCTAATATCAGCTACACAATTTTCGAGTTTTTCTTTGGCTATTGTACCCAGAGTAACAGCCAATCATGTGGAAATAGCCTGTTTAAAGTGAAGGGCCACAAAAATCAATAGACTTATTCCCATTAACAGGCAGGGGAGGGGGTGTTTACTGGCACTATTCAATTGTGCTGATGTCGGATGAAATCACAACAGACTGTGCTGAATATACTTCTTAGTTGGTTCTGCCTTTGAATCTAACGTTATAAACATCATAGAACTGACTTCCCACCTAAAACCTTGCAATTAAGAATTTTATATATCTGTTTTGTCGAGGATTCTTCCCCTTTCCTTATGATTCAGCAAAATGCTGAAATACTTTGATGGCTCCAATGTCCATTTGTCTCTTTGCTGATCGATGTAATTTGGATACATAATGCAGAGAATTTCCCATAGAACTTCTTGACAGGTTATTTTCCACAGAAATAGATTCGATCTGGAATCGATTTGGATTCAATTTGGATTTGAATATTTTGCAAGATTTGATTCAGTATTCAATTCAATCCAAAAATGAGGATTTCCAGGATCCTAATATTCTTCTTCTTCTGTGTAACAAAAGTATCAATTATTTCATGAATGGTTCCTGGTCAACATTTCTGTGAACTTTTCATAAAATCCAGTCAAGACTGCTTCAAAGTAGCCCTGACTGGATTTTGTGAAAAAAAATCACCAAAACGCTTTGTAGGTTAAGAGTTGAAATGGGAGCACGGTGGCTCAGTTGGTAGAGGTGCAGGCTGCAAGCCGAGAGGTCCTCGGTTCGAATCCCACCTGCGGCAACCGCGTTGTGTCCTTGGGCAAGACACTTCATCCCGATTGCCTACATGGGGGCACGATGATGCTGTGTGCTGAGGCGTACTGCACGTCGGTGGTGCGCATGTCTTCAACCAATCTAACCCTGTCTGTGCTGCGGTGCAGAGTTCAGAGTTACGATGTTGGAGAGCTGACAGCTGCTCGTCGTTGCTCGGTGGTTCTCTCCGGGTACTCCGGCTTCCTCCACCCGTAAAACTGTCACGGTCACGATTAGCCATTGTGCATAAGTATGTGACCTTAAACACCAATAAATAAATAAATATAAATAAGAGTTGAAATTAATCTTTCTTTTTTTTTTAGTTACTCAAAGGGGTTTTAGCTATTTATTGGGGTTAATTTAACGACACTTTTGACAGCCAGGGTCATTTCATGTCAGACAGTTTTATGGGTGGAGGAAGGCAGAGTACCTCGAGAGAACCACTGGGCAAGGCAAGCAATTGTCAAGACTCTCCAACATACTGACTCTGCACAAGACAGGTACACCATTGATGTGCAGTACACCTTAGTACATGGTGTCACTGTGCCCCCACGTGGGCCATCAGGATAAAGTGCCTTGCCCAAGGACACAATGGAATTACCCCTGGCAGGGACTGAACTGTGGACCTTTTGGTTCGAAGTTCAATGCAGTAACCATTAAGCCACCATACGCCATTCTACCAGTGCAACTAAAGAATTTCAACCTGAATTCTGGAAAACCCAACTAGCTTGATATATATATCATACCAGAATGCAGATGGCACCTTGTTCCACTTAACTGGTTGAGGGGTACATTAATTTTTGATGATCTAAATTTGTTATTCAAGACTTGTTTTATTACAAATCATTGGAGAGTGCCCACAGGCACTCTCCAATAATTTGTAATAAAACAAATCTATATAAACAAAATATTAATTGTGTTTGACTGAATAAGAAATATAAGCAAGGAAGGTTGGCTTTTGCTCTGGTATCCTCATTTTTTGAAAGCCCTGATAATAATAGCTTCTGGCTCTCAACCAGTTAAGGGATGCAGAAATCAAAGTAGTTCCTGACCAATGTTGTAACAAAGATTATAGGTAAAGTGAATTAAGTACTTTTCAAGGGTGGTGGTGGAAAATCAAGTACTTTTCAAGGACAAAAACAATTTCAAGCACTTTTCATGGAAGAGACTTCAAGAACTTTTCATTTGATAGGAACCATGAAAGGGTTAATGTTTTTACAGTAACTTTCAACTTCCAAGTCTTGATTTTAAAATTTAATAATAGGATAAAGGAGAAGGCAAATTATTTACTGCCTAATATACAAGTATACCAAACAAGATTGTGGTATATTTAAATTTG
>CM062290.1:267586883-267664566 GCA_031216915.1 Pictodentalium vernedei
AAGAAGATTTTTTAATGTTTTTCCCATTGCCTATTTATTTATTGGTGTTTTAAGGTCACATACTTATGCACAATGGCTAATCGTGACCGTGACAGTTTTACAGGTGGAGGAAGCCGGAGAACCCGGAGAGAACCACTGAGCAACGACGAGCAGCTGTCAGCTCTCCAACATCGTTACTCTGAACGATGCACCGCAGCACAGGCAGGGTTAGATTGGTTGAAGATATGCGCACCATCGACGTGCAGTACGCCTCAGCACACAGCGTCATCGTGCCCCCATGTAGGCAATCGGGGTGAAGTGTCTTGCCCAAGGACACAACGCGGTTGCCGCAGGTGGGATTCGAACCGAGGACCTCTCGGCTTGCACCTGCACCTCTACCAACTGAGCCACCGCGCCCCCTTCCCATTGCCTACAGTGCTAAAAAGTGCTGACATAGCACTTTTTCAAAGTCCCGAAACTGTAACCTATGATAAAACTGATGGCAATTTTTTTTTAGTAATCCTTTCTGTTGATCCTAAGGAAGCTTCACACCAAATAAAAATTCTCGGTGCTGTGCAGTTTTGGAGATATGGGCGTATTAATTTTTTTCTGTTTTTAGCTCCTGCAGTTTTTTTGGCATAAATCATATAACCCAATAATACCTCATATTAAATTTGGTTCAAATTGGCCTCTGGGTTCAGAAAATAGAAATTTTGGGCAGGGCAAAAATTCTTACAAAGGTAAATATTGCCCGTCAAACTTCTCTTGAACAAACTTGAGTCTACACCTCAAATGGAAGCTGCATACCAAATATCAAGTCTCTGCTATGGCTGGTTCATGAGAAGAAGATTTTTTTAAATTTTGTGCATTTTGGCCCCACCCCACTCCACAATATGAGCCGAAACCTAATTTGCATAAAAATCAAAATGCCCCTATATAACCACTACTCACATGAAATTTAATTAAAATGTGGCCAGTGGTTTAGGAGAAAGAGGCTCAAACACCACCTTCACGCAGGTCGACAGATGATGGACGATGCACAGACGGACGACGGATGAAGACTGATCAGAAAAGCTCACCCTGACTTTCAGTCAGGTGAGCTAACAACACACCTATGAAAAAAGTGTAAAACCACTAAAGTGGCTTTTAGCACTTTTCAATAGAGCCTTGATAGTGGCTTCCATAACTCAAAACAATTAACAAAATGTCAAACCACTCATGTGCATAAATCTCAAACCAATCATGTGCATAAATCTCAAACCACTTAAGTACGTGTGTTATGATCACATCTGATTATGAAAGAGAATGCCTTTGTGATCACAGTACTGTACTCCAATCTGTGATAAAACTCAGAATGACCATAAATAATAATTTTATACCAGCAATATCACCATTTGTTTTTTATTTTAGATGATGCTGTCTTGCCCTAGTGTGGGTCTCGGCTCTACACAGGAGTCACCTTGGTTTTAATGAATAATTTACCCACATGGATATCTTAGTGACTGTTGGGAATGGTGTGCAATTGCACTCATAAAACAAGAGGCCCCAAGGGGCCTGAGGGTGCTCACCTGACATGGTAGCCTAAATATCAACCCAGAGAATTGATTTCAACAAGTTGCATCTGCTCCTCCTAAGAAAAGCTTATACCAAATATCCAAAGATTCTGACTAGTGGATCTAAAAAAAAAGAAGATTTTTAAAGAATATTCCTCATATTGAACTAAGTTATCATTCGGGCTCCCTCAGGGAGCCCATATATGAAACCAGGGACTTGCCTTTAACAAACTTGAATCTCACCCCTCTAAGGATGCTGCACATCAAATATCAAAACATTCTGACTGCTGGATCTGAAGAAGAAGATTTTTAAAGAAAATTCCTCATTTTGAACTAAGTTACAATTCAAGCTCCCACAGTGAGTCCAAATATGGACCTAGGGACGTGGCTTGAACAAACTTGAATCTCACCCCTAAGGATGCTGCATACTAAATATCAAAACATTCCGACTGCTGGATCTGAAGAAGATTTTTAAAGAAAATTCCTCATTTTGAACTAAGTTATCATTCGGGCTCCCACAGTGAGTCCAAATATGGACCTAGGGACATGGCTTGAACAAACTTGAATCTCACCCCCCTAAGGATGCTGCATACCAAATATCCAAACATTAAGACTGCTGGATCTGAAAAAGATTTTTAAAGAAAATTCCTCATTTTGAACTAAGTTATCATTCGGGCTACCACAGTGAGCCCAAATATGAACTCAGGGACTTGGCTTGAACAAACTTGAATCTCACCCTCCCTAAGCATGGTGCATACCCAATATCAAAAGATTTTGCCTGCTGGATCTTGAGAAGAAGATTTTCAAAGACATTTGCCTGAAATGCACTAAGTTCGAATTCGAGCTTCTATAGTGAGCCCAAATATGAATCCAGGGAGCCGATTTGAACAAAGTTGAATCAGATCCACCCCACAATGTTGCATACAAAATATCAAAAGATTCTGCCTGCAGGATCTGGAGAAGAAGGTTTTTTAAGAAAATTGCCTGAAATGCACTAAGTTCGAATTCGGGCTTCTATAGTGAGCCCAAATATGAATCCAGGGGGGCCGATTTGAACAACTTGAATCAGATCCACCCCACAATGTTGCATATCAAATATCAAAAGATTCTGCCTGCCGGATCTTGAGAAGAAGATTTTTGAAGAAATTTGCCTGAAATGCACCAAGTTCGAATTCGAGCTTCTATACTGAGCCCAAATATAAACCCATGGGGGGGGGGGGGGGGGGGGGGGGGGGGGGGGGGGGGGCGATTTGAACAAACCTGAATCAGATCCACCCCACAATGTTGCATACCAAATATCAAAAGATTCTGCCTGCTGGACCTGGAGAAGAAGATTTTTTAAGAAATTTGCCTGAAATGCAAGAAGTTTGAATTCGGGCTTCTATAGTGAGCCCAAATATGAATCTAGGGAGCCGATTTGAACAAACTTGAATGAGATCCATCCCCACAATGTTGCATACCAAATATCAAAGGATTCTGCCTGCTGGATCTGGAGAAGAAGATTTTTTAATCTTTTCCCCATTGCCTTCAGTGTTAAAAAGTGCTGACTCAGCACTTTTTCGAAGTCCTGAAAAAAGTACCTTGTGATCAAACCGATAGGGATTTTTTTAACCACTCTATTCTACTGGATAAAAGTAAGCTTTATACAAAATAAGAATTCTCTGTGCCGTGCAGTTTTGGAGATATGGCAGTTTCAAGGTTTTTCCTATTTTTAGCACCTGAGGTTCCCACGGGGCAATGAGAAATTTTTTTTTTGCATCAATCAACTACTTATGACCCATTATCATCTCATATCAAATTTGGTTCAAATCGACCTCACAGTTCAGAAAATAGAAATTTTAGGCGTGGCCAAAATTTTTGCCCCTCCCATAACGAAGGCAAATAATGCTCGACAAACTTCTCTTGAACAAACTTGATTCTAAACCTCAAAAGGACTCTGTATACCACATATCAAGTCTCTGCTACTGGTGGTTCATTAGAAGAAGATTTTCAAAAAATTTGGCCATTTTTTCCCCACACCTCTGCTCAATATGAGCTGAAACCTAGTTTGAATAAAAATCAAAATGCCCTTATATAACCCCTACTCATATGAAATTTCATTAATATACGGCCAGTGGTTTGGGAGAAAAAGGCCCAAACACCACTTTCACGACGGACGACAGACGACGGACGAAAAGTGAGCAGAAAAGCTCACCCTGACTTTCAGTCAGCTGAGCTAATAACTCTGTGTGTGAAAAACAGCGCATCTGCATTGTTCACATCGGACATCACATACCAGTAACAATAAATAGTCTGCTTCTCTGTTATTAGCATCACCTTCAACCAATTACATCTTGCAAACTTCAAATATTACCATGCCATACAATCCAGCACACCCATGATAAAAACAGTGCACTCTTTAGCTTTCATTGTGGAGTGAAAAAAAGTTCTGCTTATTAAAGCACCGAGTCATTTCATGCATACTGCAGTATATTTGCCTGAACTTATTTTAACTGGAAGCCCATATTTGGGCTTTACCCTGACATGCAGGTACAATAACATTAAGGCTTCATATTCAGTGGATATGCTTCATATTTTTTTTGAAGTCTGTATAGATTTGCCTTGTAACAATTTATGTGCGAGTGTCTGCATAAATTGTAACAAAGCAAAGACATATGAACAAATTTGGGTGTCTAAAGAAATTTAGCACTCTACCAGTTAATGTTGTCACTTCTGTCTAAGAAGCAAATTAATGATAAATGGTGCTCCCTTCTGGAACCTTCATAACCTCTTATTGATTCACAGAACAAAAAGTTCCACTTTTTCAAGTGCTCCTCTAAGGAATTCATGCACACTGCAGTAATCTGACCAGAACTTTTTTGTACAAAATAGCTTTAGAGAATATTTTTGAGTCATTCCATGGATGTAATGGATAAGGCATTATTTTGAAAAATATCAATTTTTTTTTGTTCTTCCCATGAGCTTTGAATAAAGAACAAAAAATATCAAATGATGGCTCAATTATTTCTGATTACGAACTAAAATAAAATAAAACAAGAGGCCCAAAGGGGCCTGAGGGCGCACACCTGACATGGTAGCTTAAATATCAACCCAGAGAATTGATTTCAACAAGTTGTATCTGCTCCTCCTAAGAAAAGCTAAAACCAAATAGCCAAAGATTCTGACCAGTGGATCTAAAAAAATAGATTTTAAAAGAATATTCCTCATATTGAACTAAGTTATATTTATTTATTTATTTATTGTTGTTTAAGGTCACATACTTCTGAACAATGGCTAATCATGACCACAACATGGAGATAAAGTCAAGGTCAGTCAATTGTTTATACCCCATGTTGCCTATTTTAGAGGACTTGCACCCCAAGCATTAGTGACTGGGTCCTATTTTACCAGTGAAACAGAGCTTGTTTACCACAGTAAACAAGCACTGCTTCACTTCCCGGGGTTCCCATGGGGAGAACTAAGTTATAATTCAGGCTCCCACAGGGAGCCCATATATGAACCCAGGGACTTGGCTTTAACAAACTTGAATCTCACCCCCCTAAGGATGCTGCACACTAAATATCAAAACATTCCGACTGCTGGATCTGAAGAAGAAGATTTTTAAAGAAAATTCCTCATTTTGAACTAAGTTACACTTCAAGCTCCCACAGTGAGTCCAAATATGGACCTAGGGATATGGCTTGAATAAACTTGAATCTCACCCCCCTAAGGATGCTGCATATCAAATATTAAAACATTCCAACCGCTGGATCTGAAGAAGATTTTTAAAGAAAATTCCTCATTTTGAACTAAGTTATACTTCGGGCTACCACAGTGAGCCCAAATATGAACCCAGGGACTTGGCTTGAACAAACCTGAATCTCACCCCCCTAAGCATGGTGCATACCCAATATCAAAAGATTCTGCTGGCTGGATCTTGAGAAGAAGATTTTCAAAGAAATTTGCCTGAAATGCACTAAGTTCAAATTCAGGCTTCTATAGTGAGCCCAAATATGAATCTAGGCAGCCGATTTGAACAAACTTGAATCAGATCCACCCCACAATATTGCATACCAAATATCAAAAGATTCTGCCTGCTGGATCTGGAGAAGATGATTTTTGAAGAAATTTGCCTGAAATGCACTAAGTTCGAATTCGAGCTTCTATAGTGAGTCCAAATATGAATCCAGGGGGCCGATTTGAACAAACTTGAATCAGATCCACCCCTCAATGTTGCAAACCAAATATCAAAAGATTCTGCCTGCTGGATCTGGAGAAGAAGATTTTTTAAGAAATTTGCCTGAAATGCACTAAGTTCGAATTCAAGCTTCTATAATGAGCCCAAATATAAACTCAGGGGGCCGATTTGAACAAGCTTGAATCAGATCAACCCCATAATGTTGCATACCAAATATCAAAAGATTCTGCCTGCTGGATCTGGAGAAGAAGATTTTTTAAGAAATTTGCCTGAAATGCACTAAGTTTGAATTCGGGCTTCTATAGTGAGCCCAAATATGAATCCAGGGGGCCAATTTGAACAAACTTGAATCAGAACCACCCCACAATGTTGCATACCAAATATCAAAAGATTCTGCCTGCTGGATCTGGAGATGAAGATTTTTTAAGAAATTTGCCTGAAATGCATAAGTTCGAATTTGGGTTTCTATAGTGAGCCCAAATATGAATCCAGGGGGCCGATTTGAACAAACTTGAATCAGATCCACCCCACAATGTTGCATACTAAATATCAAAAGATTCTGCCTGCTGGATCTGGAGAAGAAGATTTTTGAAGAAATTTGCCTGAAATGCACTAAGTTCGAATTCGAGCTTCTATACTGAGCCCAAATATAAACCCAGGGGGCCGATTTGAACAAACTTGAATCCGATCCACCCCACAATGTTGCATGACAAATATCAAAAGATTCTGCCTGCTTGATCTGGAGAAGAAGATTTTTGAAGAGATTTACCTGAAATGCACTAAGTTCGAATTTGGGCTTCTATAGTGAGCCCAAATATGAATCCAGGGAGCCGATTTGAACAAACTTCAATCAGATCCACCCCACAATGTTGCATACCAAATATCAAAAGATTCTGCCTGCTGGATCAGGAGAAGAAGATTTTTTTAAGAAATTTGCCTGAAATGCACTAAGTTCGAAATCGGGCTCCTATACGGAGCTCAAATATGAACCCAGGGGGCAGATTTGAACAAACTTGAATCAGGTCCACCCTACAATGTTGCATACCAAATATCAAAAGATTCTGCCTGTTGGATCTGGAGAAGATTTTTTAATCTTTTTCCCATTGCCTACAGTGTTAAAAAGTGCTGACTCAGCACTTTTTCGAAGTCCTGAAAAAAGTTCCTTGTGATCAAACCGATAGGGATTTTTTTTAACCATTCTATTCTACTGGATAAAAGTAAGCTTTATACAAAATAAAAATTCTCTGTCCCATGTAGTTTTGGAGATATGGCAGTTTTAAGGTTTTTCTTATTTTTTGTTCCCGAGGTTCCCACGAGGCAATGAGAAATAATTTTTTGCATCAATCAACTACTTATGACCCATTATCATCTCATATCACATTTGGTTCAAATCGACCTCACGGTTCTGAAAATTGAAATTTTAGGTGTGGCCAAAATTTTTGCCCCTCCCATAACGAAGGCAAATAATGCCCGACAAACTTCTCTTGAACAAACTTGATTCTAAACCTCAAAAGGACTCTGTATACCACATATCAAGTCTCTGCTACTGGTGGTTCATTAGAAGAAGATTTTCAAAAAATTGGGCCATTTTTTCCCCATACCTCTGCTCAATATGAGCCGAAACCTATTTTGGATAAAAATCAAAATGCCCCTATACAACCACTACTTACGTGAAATTTAATTAAAATGTGGCCAGTGGTTTAGGAGAAAGAGGCTCAAACACCACCTTCACACAGGACGACGGACGACGGACGAAGAGTGATAAGAAAAGCTCATCCTGACTTTCAGTCAGGTGAGCTAAAAATGTGCGCCTGTATTTCTTATGAAAAAACTACAGTAACAAATTTTTCATGATCAAGAAATGGAACAATAAGTGTGATTTTTGACACACCTGTGGTTTTTCACTAATATTTTAATTTCATACTGTGGATAATAAGATTACTTGGCATTATTCAGTTTACAACATGCGTACCAACCACTGCACACTGTTACGCTCTCAAATGAAGCCAGCTGTAGTTGCCATCATATGGATGTGACAGCATGCAAAAGCCCATAATACACACATTCTAGACTGGTAAAGAGAAGAGCTAACGCTGAAGGAATTTCATATCCCCACTGCAGTGCTGGACCAATGAAACATAAATGAACTAAAAAAAATCATACAAAATTTGACAAAGTAAGGACTATAACTCTGTTGAAAAAATACAGGCAATTTTTTCTATACCATGTGCAGAAGTGGCTTGCCACATGGACTACTCGTACCAAATTTCATTGAAATCCATCTACTCACTGCTAATATATCGCTGTGGATGGACAGATGCATGGATGGATGGATAGATATAGATGGACAGATGCATTAATCCAGTATTCCCCCATTCTCTTCGAGACTGGGAGTATAATACGGTAATTTCATTGCATTAACACACAAAATGAGTTTGGCACTGCAAATATACATGTATCTACAAGAAACAAACTGAAGTTCACAAAAACTTTAAAACATATAGTAAAGAATGGTGTCAACATTTTAACATAAGATACCAAATGAACCGCACAGGCATTCATAAATTTCAACCTGTTCAAAGTTCATAGGTGAGTTGCATTGACTGTTCAAAATTCATGAATACTGTTAGAAATGATGGTAACTGACTTTCACCCTGATTCATTCCAGTATTTTGTATCTTTGGTTCAATCAACACAATGAACAGACTCAAGTTGCCTCAGTGGATGAAAGGTATTGAGTGATGTCACTTGGACAACCATCTATTGTTCTATTGGGTATTTTGAATGTTTATAAACACTAAACAGACAAAAAGAGTGAGGGTGTATGACCACTTATCATTGCAGTACTTAACTTCGAGTTTCTCATGAGGAAACAACTTATTTACAAAATTGTTTGTTTTGATAAAAGGAGGGTCAACCGGTGGCCTAGTAAACTAGACTTTGACTCAAGTAATCCATCTAGACAGGGTTCATCTAGCAGCAGATTCATCATACCTTGCTGTTTTTAATGAGTTCTGATTTCTGGAATAATAAGTGATCAGATGAGGCAAGACAGGCATTTGCTACTCCCCACAGATAATCTTATCTGCATCTCACTAAAAGTTAAAGGTAGCTCAGCTGGCACTGAATGACCAAACATTTTTAACCCAGTGAATGTTGATCGCTTGACACATCAGATTTTCCATTTGCATCAATCAATTTTTGCTAAAACTGGGTTTTAACCATTCATTTCTTAACACACTGTGCAATTTTAAGATATTTTTTCAACAAATCTAGTCATGGCTGCTGTGAAGCAGCCATGACCAGATTTGATGGAAAATTCATGAAAATCATTGATTAAAAAGTCTATACTACTTACATGGGAAAATCTGGTTAAATATCCTTAAATTTAACTTATTTTAATGGCAAGAGATTCATTGTTCTGAGCAGGGGTATCCACCGGCAGCATGCAAGGAGTTAAACACAGAGTTCCTGATTGAGATTACAGCGTACAATACTTGCTTACATGATTTGGCGAGTCCATATTGTATTGTTGTTATATCTGGCATTCACACCGAACAGTGAGCTTTGAACTCACAGAATATTTAAGCTTTAACCCTCTAACTAGGCCTGCAACAAGGCATTGCGGTTTCAATGCATCATGATTCTTTCACTTTGCGATGCATCGCATCATGACAGATGCAGCATGATGCCCAAGTCATAGGGATTATTAATGGAAGAACCTTGCAAAGATTGAAAACATTACTGAAACACAATGCATCATTTTAATAGAGTATAATTTGTATTCATATTTGACTACTAAAAGGAGGATTACCATAAATTCTTTTTTATTTTGAGCAAACCTGAGGTGAAAAATAATGTACTGAGGGCAATTACCATTCTACTAAACATGCAGATCTTACAAGATTGGAGCTTTTCTATGAGGTACTCACATTATAATGCACATTGAATCATGAGCAAATAATCGTGATGCGCACTGCATCATGAACATCTGAATCATTCCAGCCCTACCTCTACCCTCTTCTCAATGCACAGGATATCAAAATTCATTACTTAAATTGTTTTTTTAATTTTTTTTTAAATTTCAACAAAACATATTATGTGACCCCTCCCCCCCATACACACACCCATTGGAGAAAGCTTGATGAGCTTGTTCAATGAGGGGTCACCTGATATGGTTTTGTCAAATATTTTTGATTTTTTTCAATTGCTTAATTTGAAAATTTCGTGGACTTATGCAGCAAATTTGTTAGGTAAAGGGTTAATGTTTTGGAAATTTATTTATTTATTGGTGTTTAAGGTCACAAAATTATGCACAATGGTTAATCGTGACTGTGACAGTTTTATGGGTGGAGGAAGCTGGAGTATCTGGAGAGAACCACCGAGCATTGATGAGCAACTGTCAGCTCCTCAACATTCTAACTCTGTTTAAGCTCCGCTCAAGCAGGGTTACAGCAGTTGAAGACATGTGCACCATTGACGTGCATTACGCCTTAGTACACGGCGTCATTGTGTCCCCATGTAAGCAACTGGCATAAAGTGCCTTGCCCAAGGACACAACGTGGGTCGTCCCGGACGGATCAAACTCCGGACCTCTTTCATTGAAGTCCAACAGTCTACCACTGAGTCACCGCTCCCAATGTTTTGGAAAATCAAGGAATGCTTTCGATAATGATGATACTGTACAACATTGATACAGCACTGTAAGGTGAAATAAAATGCTATCACCATGATACTGCTTTGCAATACACTGGTCAGCATCATGGAGAAAGCAGTTCATCTCACTAACCTATGGCTCTGTGTGAATATTTCCAGAACTTGAGAAGCATGATATAATTTGACTCTCACTGTGGCAAGACAAGGCCAATGTCAATGTACTGTTTACTGTAATCACAATTGCAGGAATAAAATTTATACTGGATCACGAGTGGGTCGCAATTCAGTGAAAATTATCTTTCAATTTTTCTTTCCATACCGCAGTAAAATTTCAACCGTCTGAGAAGTAATGGTAGAACACGGAATCCAGGGTTTGCAATCGGTACTGGAACTGATACCGATGGCATTTTAATCAGTACTGACTCCCATCCTTCAGAACTGACGGTTCCGGTACTCGTAGTAATTATATGTGAATGTGATACACGAGTAACACAACAGAATCTACACGGGCAGAAAAGAGTTAATTGAATGTTTCCATAACGTTGGAACTTCAAAGACTAGATGGTACTTTGCAAACCCTGACTGAATCCGAGATGTTATGTCTGTTTGTTTTTCTTGATTTGGATTTGATTTGGCATAATTTTGTTGATGAAATCTCAACTCATTGGTGTTTAAGTGGGTCATGAACTAACTGCATTCTTATCGAGAAAAATACCACTTAGTGATCACAGCGATGTACCTTGACTGGCTTACCCCTTTACCTAACATGAAAAGCAGATGACACTTGCAAACAAAATTCTTGAATAACTAATTTTTTTCATATTTTGTCTCAAAAACATAGGTTATGACCTCTCATTGGAATGAGCTCGACAAAAAATGAAAAAAATAATGAAAATTAATTGATTTTTGTGACTCTGTTACATTGGGTAAAGGGTTAATACTTCTTATATGTGAACTTTATTACCCAATGAATCCATATAGTATCCATATATGATGTTTATCAGCCAAGTTCTAACATCTGATGTGACACACAAGATTGGTTCTTCAAAAAGTAACTAATTTATCGCTAAATTATCGGTCACATCATTGGGTGAGATCTGGAATAACAAGTAAGAAATAATTCACTCTCCATAGCTTGGCTAGCTATGAATTGGGATCTTTTGCCTCAATCATTCACCTTCAATTTACAAATAAGTACTTCATGTCTTATCAACACAGGCAGGTGAAAAATAGTACACCAAAGATTATTAAGGTGTGCTGTTAGGGCACTTAAAATTGTCACAGCACAAGTGTTTTTGGAAAGTGTATGCCTACATGGTGTTTCCTCAAACAAATGTATTTTAGGCCCCACAAAGTAGATCTTCTGTTTCTCAGGCCATTTTTTGTAAAATTGCATGTTGGCAGGCATTTTTTTATACTTTTTTATTTTTGTAATTATTTCTTAGCCATCAAAAGTTCATATTCTTGGTTTGTTTTATGCTTTAGGCCTCATAATCTACAGAATAGCATGGGTGGTGGTGTATTTCGTCCCTTGAGTGCAACAAGGCTTTGAAATGTTAAAGCATTGCAAAGCCTTGTTGCACTCAAGGGACAAATTTATCAATTTTATTAACTTGGGTAAAATATCAGACATAAACCATTTAATTTTTATTTTTCTATGTTTGCATTGGTAATAAAAAGAGAGCATATGGCAGTCAAAAGGACCATGCAGGAGGGCCTGCTGGAGGGCCTTAGAAACAGATTTTTTAACATTTTCAGGCCTGTATATATATATTACACATAATATAAATGAGGTTTACAGATTTGCTTCTGAGTCGGTAGCTGTTAACACAGAGAGTGGCAATGAAAAGAATTTGTGTGAACATAACAGAAAAAAATTGTATGCACACCTGCATGCATTGAAGTGTAAGTGTGGGGTGGGGGGTGGGGGGGGGGATGGTTGGGTTACATACAAAATCCTAGAAAAAAAAAAGTGACCTGACAAGCAATCTGGGTGATGTTAAGGGAAAAGTGGACTGCTGGCACCGATTCGGTGCCAGTAGTCCACTAAATCCTAAAATCACCCAAACTGCACAATAGGCCAACATTGTGTACTCTGACATGATATTGAGGTAGTCACTACTCCGTCACTGATACGCAGTCAGACAGTCGATGTCTCAAAAGTAAGTTGGTATTTAGGAAGCTAAGCGATCATTTTGTTATCCTTGCATTTTTTAAAGAAAGTGGGGATGTTGTGGTGATCTTCGTCCATCCCATCCCATCCCATCCGTACGTCTGAACTTCATATCACTAAGAGTATGAAATTGGAAACATTTAAACTATGATGAGGTGTTCAGGCAGCATCTGCAGGTATGCATAATGATTTCAGAATTTTGATTTGGCCCCAAGTGGTTCCAGTGGAACCACTTTTATTGTTACTTTTAGAAAATCGGTTTCCATTGAAAGGCACCAAGCATTTTGAATTCAAATCCTTTAAACTATACTAAGGTGTTCCGGTAGCATCTGTGGATGTCCATAAAGATTTCGGAATCTTGATTTGGCCCCATATGGTTCCAGTGGAATCACTTTTATTGTTAGAAAATCAGTTTCTGGTGGAAGGCTCCAAGGGGTATAAATCCTAGAAAAAAATAAGTGTTTGACCACCGAGGTAGTATTAGTCCCCTACGGCGCTTTTGTGACATAAGGTGTTTTTGTCACAGAAGACACTAGAGTATATAAGTATCTTGGATTTTGAAAAAAAATATTGAGCGTGCATAATCCCCTCACAACCCTTTATCCATGTACCATATATGAAAGGCGTAGCTTGAACCATGTTGGAGGGAGGGGTGGTAACGTAAAATAGAGAAAAAACCTTAAAAACCACAACAAAAATGGCCACCATTCTACCATCTTGGATTTTGAAAAATAAATATTGACTGTGCTTCAGCCCCTCAGAACCATTTATCCATGTACCAAATATGAAAGGTGTAGCTTGAAGCATATTATGGGGAGAGGTGGTAACATAAAAACAGACAGAAAGACAGACAGACGGACAGACAGACAAATGTTAGATTTTGAAAAAAAAATATTGAGCGCGCATAATCCCCTCACAACCCCTTTATCCATGTACCATATATGAAAAGTGCAGCTTGAACCATGTTGGAGTGAGGGGTGGTAACATAAAATAGAGAAAAAAGCTTAAAAAACACAACAAAAATGGCCGCCATGCCGCCATCTTGGATTTTTAAAAAAAAGACAGACAGATGTTAGATTTTGAAAAAAAAAATATTGAGCGTGCATAATCCCCTCACAACCCCTTTATCCATGTACCATATATGAAAAGTGCAGCTTGAACCATGTTGGAGTGAGGGGTGGTAACATAAAATAGAGAAAAAAAAGCTTAAAAAACACAACAAAAATGGCCACCATGCCGCCATCTTGGATTTTTAAAAAAAATTTTGAGCTTGCATCATCCCCTCAGAACCGTTTATCCATGTACTAAATATGAAAGGTGTAGCTTGAACCATGTTGGTGGGAGGGGTGGTAACATGAAAACAGAGAAACAAAGCTTAAAAAACACAACAAAAATGGCCGCCATTCCGCCATCTTGGATTTTAAAAAAAAACATTTTGAGCGTGCATCATCCCCTCAGAACCATTTATCCATGTACCAAATATGAAAGGTGTAGCTTGAACCATGTTGGTGGGAGGGGTGGTAACATGAAAATAGAGAAAAAAAGCTTAAAAAACACAACAAAAATGACCGCCATTCCGCCATCTTGGATTTTGATAACAAAATTTTGAGCGTGCATCATCCCCTCAGAACCTTTTATCCATGTACCAAATATGAAAGGTGTAGCTTAAAGCATGTTGGAGGGAGAGGTGGTAACATAAAAAACAGACTGACAGACAGACAGACAAAAGTGACCTAACAAGCAATCTGGGTGATGTTAAGGGAAAAGTGGACTGCTGGCACCGATTCGGTGCCAGTAGTCCACTAAATCCTAAAATCACCCAAACTGCACAATAGGCCAACATTGTGTACTCTAACATGATATTGAGGTAGTCACTACTCCGCCACTGATACGCAGTCAGACAGTCGATGCCTCAAAAGTAAGTTGCTATTTAGGAAGCTAAGCGATCATTTTGTTATCCTTGCATTTTTTAAAAAAAGTGGGGATGTTTTGGTGATCTTCGTCCATCCCATCCCATCCATACATCCGAACTTCATATCACCAAGAGTATGTATTTGGAAACATTTAAACTGTGCTGAGGTGTTCAGGCAGCATCCGCAGGTATGCATAAAGATTTCAGAATTTTGATTTGGCCCCAAGTGGTTCCAGTGGAACCACTTTTATTGTTACTGTTAGAAAATCGGTTTCCATTGAAAGGCACCAAGCATTTTGAATTCGAAACCTTTAAACTATGCTAAGGTGTTCCGGTAGCAACTGTGGATGTCCATAAAGGTTTCGGAATCTTGATTTGGCCCCATATGGTTCCAGTGGAATCACTTTTATTGCTAGAAAATCAGTTTCTGGTGGAAGGCTCCAAGGGGTATTAATTCGAAACGTTGAAAGTGTGTTCATATGTTCTGGTAGGGTGTGCAGATGTGTATAAAGGTTTCAGATTTTTGATTTGGCCCCATGTGGCACCCGTAGCACCACTTATGAAGTTAGAGAATCGGTTTCTGGTGGAAGGGGTTTTAATTTGAAACGTTGAAAGTGTGTTCATGTTCCAGTAGGGTCTCTTGATGTGCGTAAAGGTTTCAGATTTTTGATTAGGCCCTATGTGGTACCCTTAGTGCCACTTTTGTCATTAGAGAATCTATTTCCAGCAAAAGGCTCCTAGGGGTTTTAATTCGAACCGTTGAAAATGTGTTCATATGTTCCAGTAGGATGTCTAGATGTGGATGAAGGTTTTGGATTTTTGATTCGGCTCCCTGTGGTGCCCGTAGTGCCACTTTTGTCGTTAGAGAATTGGTTTCTGGTGAATGCTCCCAGGGGTTTTAATTCGAAATGTTGAAATGTTGTTCATATGTTCCAGTAGGGTGTCTAGATGTGCATAAAGTTTTCAGATTTCTGACCCATAGCAGCACTTTTGTCGTTAGAGTATCAGTTTGCTTCAAAAGGCTCTTAGGGGTTTTAAATCGAATTGCTTAAAGTGTTTTCATATGTTCAGGTTGGGTCTCTAGATGTGCAGAGAGGGTTTGAATATTTGATCCGGCCCAATCTGGCTCCCGCCGTGCCACTTTTGTCGTTAGACAATCGGTTTGTGGCAAAAGGCTCCTAGGGGTTTTAATTTGAAATGTTTAAAATGTGTTCATATGTTCAGATAGGGTCTCTAGATGTGCATGAAGGTTTCAGATTATTTGATATGGCACCATGTGGCACCAGTAGCGACACATTTGTCATTAGAGAAACAGTTTCCTGCAGAAGGCTCCTAGGAGTTTAATTCAAAACACTGAAGTGCATTCATATGTTCAGGTAGGGTCTCTAGATGTGCATAAAGATTTCAGATTGGCATCCACAGGGAAGTGAAATTAATGAATGGGAACAAAATCTTGCTTGCAACGGAAGGCACCAACACAGTGACATCTGTTTTACTCGTAATCCCTGTAATACTATGACTAAGGAGCATGGTGCTTTGTGGTTAGGGCACTGAACTTCAAACCAAAAGGTCCACGGTTTGATCTTGACCAGCCGTAACTGTGACCATTTTCATGGAGATTAATAAAAAATAAAATTTCAGTAATGAGGGATGTAAAAATGCGTAAAAGTGGGGAGTATTTATTTATTACTATTATTATTCATCATTGGTGTTTTTGGTCACATATTTCTGCACAATGGCTAATCGCAACCACAACATGGATATAAATTCAAGTCCAGCCAATCGTTCATTCCCATGTTGACTATTTTAGAGGACTTCCACCCCAGACATTGGTTACCACGTCCTAATTTACCAGTAAAACAGAGCCTGTTTACCACAGTAAACAATCACTGCTTCACTTCCTAGTTCCCAGAGTGGGAAAGTGATAAGTGTAGCAAGTTGGATCACATTAGTCGAGGCAGTTGAGCCTGCTTAATTCTTTACCAAACCTGACTTTTTTTCACAATTTGAAATCGTCTGCTTTAAAATAACAATTTTCTTTTTTTCAATTCTAAATCATAGCTTATGACCCATCACTGGAATGAGCTCACCATACTTGTTTCAATGAGGAAGCAAAAGCTATGGTTTGGAAGAAAATAGAAACTTCAATGAAAATATAAGGTGATTTTTAATTTTAGCGCAGACCTGTTTTGGACCGAAGAACAGGGTAGTGGATGATAAACTGACCAAAACTCTGAACATTCCTGAAGTAGGCAGAAATTTATACAAAACCCCTGAAATCGGGGAAAACTCAGAAAACTTGCATCTCTGAGTAATTGATAAAAAATTATCTGAAATCAGTTAACTGGTTGAGGGCTACATTATTTTTGGTGGTCTGAATTGGTTAATCAAAATTTGTTTTATTACAAATTATTGAAGAGTGCCTACAGGCACTCTTAAATGAAAGTGTTAATGACATTGTAGCTTATCTTGTCCTTATGGTATATTTTGGGGATTAATGTCATAATTACTCAACTTTTATGTTACATTCAAGTAAATAATGCCATAATTATTGACTTTTTGTTGTCTATCAGAAACTACAGATTTTTTGGCTTTAAAATGTGTTTTGGATATTTTCAGTGATTTTATGCCCCCCAAAAATCCACTCCATGGACCCTTATTCAATGTGACTGGTTCCATAAGGTGAATATTTTTTTACTTTAAAAAGCATTTTGGAGGATTTTGAGTAATTTAATGCAAAAAACAATTCACGACTGCCTGCCTGGGGCATCTTGTAAGGCCAACTGGGTAAAATTTGGGTTTTTTTTTTTTTTTGCATCAAATCACCTAATTGTGTTTTGGGGAATTTTGAGAGATTTTATTTAAAAAATTTCACCCCATGCACCTATCACCCCAAGCCCAACTGTATGGGGCCCGTCAGCAGGGCAATTTTTTAATTTTTTTTTTTTCATGAAATCACTCAAAATCCCCCAAAACACATTTTAAAATAAAGGTAAAAAGAAAAAATCCCCCCCCTCCCCCCACCCCATGTGGTGAACTGGGTGAACAATTTTTTTCCTTGGCCTTAAAATGTGTTTTCGGGCATTTTTAATGATTTCATGCGGAAAAAAAAAAAAATTGAATCGCTCCGGGGATGAAATTTTTTTGTCTTGAAATTACTCAAAATCCCCCAAAATAAACTCTAAAGCAAAAAAAAATTCACCCATGAGACCCCCAACCCTAACCACCCATCCTGGGAGAAAAAAAATACATGGTTGCAGCAGCCATGCTACAATTGGCTGATTTGAAGCCAAACATTATGAAAAATAACCATGGTCAAAGCTAAACCTACATATGAAATTTTGTTGAAATCAGAGAAAAGAGTACATGGCTGCAGCAGACATGCTACCACTGACTGATTTAAAGCCAAACATTATGAAAAGTAGTCATGGTCAAAGCTGAACTCGTATATAAAATTTTGTAAAAATCAGAGAAAAAAAATACATGGCTGCAGCAGCCATGCTACCATTTGGTGATTTGAAGCCAAACATTATGAAAAGCAGTCATGGTCAAAGCTAAACCTGCATATGAAATTTTGTTAAAATCGGAGAAAAAAATACACGGCTGCAGCAGCTATGCTACCATTGGCTGATTTGAAGTCAAACATTATGAAAAGTAGTCATGGTCAAAACTATAAAAACCTGCAAATGAAATTTCATCAATTTGAGAAAATAAATACACATTTAGAATGTACTTAGTAATCTCAAACACACACAGTTGTTGATGGCAGTGTCCAACATGCCTGAGATATCATACTACATTCACACAAAGACAAGTTTTTTCAGTGCTTCATTGGTTTTTTTCACTCAATGTAGTAGAAGAGAAAACAATTCAAAACAATTTCACCCCTCAATTCCCACACCCTAGGGGCAGCCAGAAATTTGACCAAAATAGGAAGGTTTCATCTACTCATCAGTCTAAGACAACCTGCCAAATTTCAAGAAAATTGGTTGGGATAAAAAAAATTTTAAAAATCACCCCACACTGCTGCTACTGCAGCAGCCACTATGTGCAGCCAACTGTGACCAAAATAGGACGTTCTCATCTAGACATCAACCTGAACATGCATATGAAATTTGATGATGATCAGATGAGAACTACGGCCTGTAGCCTGTGCCATACAAAATTCATGATGGCTGCTGCAGCAGCCAATGTAAGCAGCCAACCATGACCAAAATATGACGTTCTCATCTAGACACCAACCTGAACATGCATATGAAATTTGGTGATGATCGGATAAGAACTACGGCCTGTAGCCTGTGCCATACAAATTGTGGACAGACAGACTCACAGATGCACAGACTCACAGACTTCCGCATGCCCCATGGCAATAGCTTAGCTTGACTTTGTCAAGATAAGCTAATAATTTGTGATAAAACAAGTTTGTATAAATAAAATATTATTTGCGTTTAATCTAATATGAAACATGAGCAATGAAAATGTTGGCTTTTACTCTGGTACGTTAATTATTTTTGAAAGTCCTGAGATTGGCTTTTAACACTCAACCTGAACTCTCTCATCCCTGAAACGATTGCTATATGTCAAGAACTGGATCTGAACTCAAAAAGAGCAGATGGGTAGCAGAAGCAAATGTGCTAACATGGATATAATCAGTTCAGTTAATACAAGTGGAATAAAGGAAAGGATAATGTGTGAAGGAAGTTGTGGGTGAAGGGAAAGCAAATATCATTAAATCTAAGTCATGTCATCCAATTCACCATTAACTAATTACTAATAATGGTGGATGATTCCCCCAATCAAGTCATTACATGGGGTAATCTGATATACAAAAACATCATTACATAGCTATTTACCAAAACTGGTAAACAGAGGAATGATAATTTGCTTTGGAACATTCATTAAGGCAAATTGTATTGTGATAGCACATGAGACTCCCTGAAAGGACTGAAGTATGCAAAACATCTGCTTCCTACCTATGAATGCTCACACCCTATCAAATTCTTTGAATAGATTATAAAATTCTTTAGATAGATTATATAAATACCTTTCTGAATGGGCTCTCAACATGGAAAAAACTAAAATACTTGTTTTTAATAAATCAGGCAGGGAGATCAGGCGCCCTTTCTATTAAAATGGGTCAGTTATAAACTCCACAAAAGAATAAATAAAATAAAAATATCTTGAGGTGCATTTAAACGCATCGGGAAACATTGATTTTGGTGAGCTGTCAAAAAAGAGTTCGAAGGCTATTTACTTGATGAAACAAAAAATACCCATATCTACTATAAATGCCAAAACAACAGTTAAGAGTCTTTAATGCCCATATACATCCTATCCTGACATACGGTTGTGAAGTATGGGGAGTGGACGCCCTTAAACTAGCACATATAAATGGAAGTACACCTCTTTGTGACCGAATCGACAAACGGAAATACAGTGTTCTGGAATCGAAATTTTATGAACAAATTTTAGGTGTGAACCCACATGCTAGCACCCTGGCAGTTTGCGAAGAACTGGGCATATTTCCTTTACATATGTTGATACTCAAACAAATAGTCAAATATTGGCTTTGCCTTCTAACTCATGATGCGAAAGTGATCGTATCAAATTGTCACCAAGAGTCAAGTATCTATGGCATTTCTAAGTGGGAGGAAGGGGTGAGGAATGTTCTAGATTATATTAATTTCAGTCACATGTGGACAAACAGAACTACTTTTGATAACAAGAACCTCATAACTGCTATCAAAAAGCAGCTACAAGGGGTTTATGTGACGTGATGGCCACAAAAGATGTCTACCTCAACAAAATTCTCTTTCCTCAGTAAAGTGAAGGAGTTCGCGTTTGAGGAAAACCTCCAACTCAACATACCTGAGGATGTGTGCCAGTTTTACCAGGTTCCGAATAAACACCCATTCTTTGAACATCGAAACTGGGAGGCATAAGCGGCCAACCACCCCCAGTGACAACATTTCTGCCCTGAATGTCCACTGAGGTTGAAAATGAGGTGCATTCACTGTTGAATATATATGCATATATATCCAAATATGCATTAGAACATCTTATATTCAAGGATGTATTGATAAATAATTAGGCCCCGAAACTTTCCCTATCAATATGAAGACTCTGTTGACATTATTTAGCACCTTCAACTCAGATATAACAAGACTTAGTGTGTGCATGAAATTTGTTCACACTGTCCTTACAATTAGAAAAAGTAGGAATGATAAATAATCATGCACACTCACGCATATATTTTATTGAATACTTGTGCATTCTATACAATGCATATATATATGTATTTGTTTGTGTGTGTGTGTATGTATGTATGTATGTATGTGCATATATATGCAAATATATATATGTGTGTGGTGTGTGAGGGTGTTTCTGTATGTTTGTGCAAGGGTTTGTGTGTGTGAGTCTCTGTGTGTGTGTGTGGGGGGGGGGGGGGGGATGGGGAGGCGTGTTTGTGTGTGTGTGAGGGTTTGTGTTTTTTTGTGGGGGGGGATTGGGGGGGAATGGGTGAGGGTGCACACTTGGGGGCATGTGTGTGTGTGTATATGGGTGGGTTGGTGTGCATACTGGCATATGGATATATGTAAGTGTGTATGTATGTGCATATACATGTATATGTATGTACGAGTATATATGTGAGGCACACACACACAATATGTATATCTGTGTAACTGTGAGGGTGTGTATCAGTGGACCAATGTGTGTATGTACGTCGGTACACTTAGTGGTGTTTCTTGGCACTTGTGAGTGCTAATAAAAAATTCAGGACAGCACAAGTAGCTTTTCGTCTGGTCATTTCATTTTTGTAATAGTTTTGTTGTATATTTTGATATGTTTTTATCACTTGCCATGTACCTATATATGGAACAAAAGACAATAAACAAATAAATATATAAATAAATAAGTTCCTACCATGTATAACTTATGTAATGGATGATGTAAACCCTTTGAAAGAAATGGTAATGAAGAACTTGGGAGATTCTGCAAAATGATGTAGGTTGCTGGATATCTGAGTCAAGCAAGGCACTGGGGGCAGTCAAAAGGGAACATGGGTGGATGCCTGTTGTGGATGCCTGTTAACTTGTAGAGGGCTCAACAAGGTGCAATGCTACCGTATCCCCACCAGGGGGTTTCTAAGTTGAAAAAAGCAGGGAAAAAGGGCCCATAACTCTATTAAAAATAAGGGGGGGGGGGGGGGGCACACCTCAGGGCATAACCCCCACAGTGCATACCACCAAACAATGACAAGAGAAGCAATAAACCATGATATGGTGAAAGCCTTTTCCATAAATAATCTCTCCAAATTTCATTGAGATCTGATAACCCAAATAAGGCAAACAGACAAAAAATTGGCTATTTTATGAGGCAAACAGCAAAATTATCATCTTTGTTTTAGAGCAAAAAATTAATTTACTGCCAACACACCCCCCTTACAAAGACACAATGGGGAGGTGATTTGCAGGCATTTTCTTTGTTTTACTGCAGGGGCATGACTGATTTAAAAGCAATTCCCATAAACAATTTTCATTCCAAATTTCATTGAAATCAAAGTAATGTTCAAGTTATAATGCAAACAGACACAAGTGGTGACAGACAGACGTATGGATGGATACATGGAATAATTTCAACACAAGAGATTGTACCAGAGATGCAGACATACCATTGCCAAGGATAAGCCTGTCAGATGACAGACAAAATCTCTAACCCAATGGACCCACCCAACAACAAATCTCAAGGGGAAAAAGTTTTTTGTGTAAAATCCTTGAAGTGTTCACAAACCCATTTTAAAACTCAAAACACCAAAGTAACTCAACAGAGTCATGTAATTTTAAGAAGAGCATGCTAAGTGTGGTATATGCACCCTCCCCCTTCTCTGAAAATGCTAAGATGGGCATATTTTCAACACTAGGAATACACACATGAGGGCTTATTGTCTTTGTTTTACAGAAGAGAGAAATCCAAACCAGCAGAAACTGTGAGATCCACATACTTTTGTTACCAAGGGTTTGTGTCAATGAGATCATCAACATAGGAGATGTGAAATAATTGTTTTTGTTTTACAGCAAAAATTAATTTTTCCCACCCAGTATTAAGTGTAAAGGCCAGAAACACCTGTTACTAAGATAGAGAGAACACAGACATAATGCCACATGTGGAGAGACGATTTGCATATATTTTCTTGTTTTACTGCAGGGACATGACTCATCTGAAAGCCTTTCTCATAAACAATCTTCATTCCAAATTTCATTGAAATCTGATAACTCAAACTTGAAATATGTTGCGAACAGACAAAAAAATGTTTATTTTACAAGGCAAACAGCAAATTTTCAAAGTTAAAAAGGGGGATAAGTCTGAAACGTGAAACATAAGAAATATGATTAGAGACTCATTTGAAAGATCTGATAACCCAAACCTGAGATATGAGGCGAACAGACAAAAAATAGCCTATTTTTCTATATTCAAAGGGCCATAAGTCACAGAAAAAATATTTCAACAGCAAAACGGCTGATGCTCCTAAAAGATCTTATGATAGTGAACATCTGTACGAAGTTTCATAAAAATCTGAGCACTGATGTTCAAGTTATAATGCGAACAGACATCTGAGTGCAGATGGACAGACGTACGGATAGCCGAACGGAGGGACAGATGCACAGAGAGGTGCAATCCAGTATACCCCACTTTTTGAAAAAAATGGGGGTATAAAAAAAGGACGAAACCCGTTTCTTGTGAATATTCTTTCCCCCATGGTGGACTATCAGCATACCAACTAGAGGGGGTATCAGTACCCCGTGGCTCACCAACAGGTTGCCAATGTAAAGGGGTGGCTGGAGTAAAAAAAAAAATTCAAAACCTGCACACAAAAGTCCAAAATTAAAGAAAATAAGCAGCTAAAGGGTTAAATAATATAATAATAACCCCTAAGAAGCATGCTAACATAAAATAGGAACCATGACAATATGCTACAAGATAAGTCTCCACTTTGAAGAAAAGAAAGACAAACTTCAAAACCTGCACAAAAAAGTAAAAAAAAAAGTATCACATTTGTTTCAATGGGTTAAAATTGAGGAAAATACCCTGATAATGTCACAGTAACCACCATGGCAATATGCCAGTAAGGTGAAACCCTACACGAAAAATATCCACTTGGAAGAAAAGAAAGAAAAACCTCAAAAACCTGCACATGAAAGTCAAAAAAGTATCACATTTGTTTCAAAGGGTTAAAATTTAGAAAAATACCCTGAAAATGTTACAATAACCACCATGGCAATATGCCAGTGAGGTAAAACTCCACTTAAAATAAATATTAAAACCTGCAGAAAAAGTACAAAACCTGCACACGAAAGTCCAAAATTAAAGTAAATAAGCAGCTAAAGGGTTAAATAATATAAAAATAGCCCCCAAGAAGCATGATAACATAAAATAGGAACTATGCCAATAGGCTACAAGGTAAGTCACTACTTGGAAGAAAAGACAAACCTCAAAACCTGCACATAAAAGTAAAAAAAAGTATCACATTTGTTTAAGGGGTTAAAACTGAGAAAAATACCCTGTCACTGTAACCACCATAGCAATATGCCAGTAAGGTAAAACCCTACATGAAAAATATCCACTTGGAAGATAAGAAAGAAAAACCTCAAAACCTGCACATAAAAGTAAAAAAAGTATCACATTTGTTTTAAAGGGTTAAAATTTAGAAAAATACCCTGAAAATGTTACAATAACCACCATGGCAATATGTCAGTGAGGTAAAACTCCACTTAAAAAAAATATCAAAACCTGCACACAAAAGTGCAAAACCTGCACACAAAAGTCCAAAATTAAAGTAAATAAGCAGCTAAAGGATTAAATAATATAAAAATAGCCCCAAGAAGTATCCTAACATAAAATAGGAACTATGGCAATATGCTACAAGGTAAGTCACTACTTGGAAGAAAAGAAAGACAAACCTTAAAACCTGCACATAAAAGTAAAAAAAAAGTATCACATTTGTTTAAGGGGTTAAAATTGAGAAAAATACCCTGTCACAGTAACAACAATGGCAATATGCCAGTAAGGTTAAACTCTACTTGAAAAATATCCACTTGGAAGAAAAGAAAGACAAACCTCAAAACCTGCACATAAAAAAGTAAAAAATAGGCCGATGAAATTGTCAGATATGTACCCATATGCACAATTAGTAGAAAGCTGTATGACGGAGGGCCACCACGGATGCTGACATAATGTACACCATACAAGGTATGGTTACATATAGAAATGGATTGGAGGAGTGTCTAATTTGATGGACAAAGGGTTAATATCTCCAGATCAAATTATCAGATTTACATAAAAAACTATACAGCACAGCACATCAGTAACCTGAATAAATATATAAAGTAACATGACAATCGGATTGATATTTTTTGAGTTATCTCATGCCAAAGAGATTGGAGGAATTTTCAATTTGAAGGATAAAGGGGGTTAATATCTCCGGATCAAATTATCAGATTTACACCAAAAACTATACAGCTCAGCACATCAGTAACCTGAACACAATTATAAAGTAACTTGACAATCCAAGCAATATTTTTCAAGTTATCGAATGCGAAAGGGATTGGAGGAATTTTCAATTTGAAGGATAAAGGGTTAGTTAATATCTCAGGATTAAATTATCAGATTTACACCAAAAACTATACAGCTTGGCACATCAGTAACCTGAACACAAATATAAAGTAACTTGACAATCCAAGCAATATTTTTCAAGCTAGTGAATGCCAAAGGGACTGGAGGAAATTTTAATTTGAAGGATAAAGGGTTAATATCTCAGGATCAAAATAATAGATTTACACCAAAAACTATACAGCTCAGCACATCAGTAACCTGAACACAAATATAAAGTAACTTGACAATCCAAGTAATATTTTTCAAGTTATCAAATGCCAAAGGGATTGGAGGAATTTTCAATTTGAAGGATAAAGGGTTAATATCTCGGGATCAAATCATCTGATTTTCACCAAAAACTATACAGCTCGGCACATCAGTAACCTGAACACAAATATAAAGTAACTAGACAATCCAAGTAATATTTTTCAAGTTATCGAATGCCAAAGGGATTGGAGGAATTTTTAATCCGAAGGATAAAGGGTTAATATCTCAGGATCAAATTATCCGATTTACACTAAAAACTATACAGCTCGGCACATCAGTAACCTGAACACAAATATAAAGTAACTTGACAATCCAAACAATATTTTTCAAGTTATCGAATGCCAAAGGGATTGGAGGAATTTTCAATTTGAAGGATAAAGGGTTAATATCTCAGGATTAAATTATCAGATTTACACCAAAAACTATACAGCTCGGCAAATCAGTAACCTGAACACAAATATAAAGTAACTTGACAATCCAAGTAATATTTTTCAAGTTATTGAATGCCAAAGCCCGGGAGTGGAGAAATTTTTAATTTGAAGGATAAAGGGTTAATATCTCAGAATCAAAACAACAGATTTACACCAAAAACTATACAGCTCAGCACATCAGTAACCTGAACACAAATATAAAGTAACTTGACAATCCAAGCAATATTTTTCAAGTTATCGAATGCCAAAGAGATTGGAGGAATTTTCAATTTGAAGGATAAAGGGTTAATATCTCGGGATCAAATCATCAGATTTACACCAAAAACTATACAGCTCGGCACATCAGTAACCTGAACACAAATATAAAGTAACTAGACAATCCAAGCAATATTTTTCAAGTTATCGAATGCCAAAGGGATTGGAGGAATTTTCAATTTGAAGGATAAAGGGTTAATATCTCAGGATCAAATTATCCGATTTACACCAAAAACTATACAGCTCGGCACATCCGTAACCTGAACATAAATATAAAGTAACTTGACAATCCAAGCAATATTTTTCAAGTTATCGAATGCCAAAGAAATGGATACGGACGCCGGACGGACGGACAGACGGATGGACAGACAGATGGACAGACGGATGGACAAAGGATGGACGAACGACGGATGGTCACCCCTGATGCCGGCATTATGTGTACCATACATAGTATGGGTACACATAAAAATCGATTGAAAGGGTTAAAATTTAAAAAAAAATGCACTGGAAAGATATCAATGTTATAGTAACCACCACTGCAATATGCAGTGAGGTCAACCTCAATTAAAATTATTTTTCTTATCACAACCTGTACATAAAAGTAAAAAGCTGTAAGCCTAAGTCCAAAACCTGTACATAAAAGTCCTAATTGAAGTAATTCAGCGGGAAAAGGGTTAAATAATACAAACTTAGCCCTAAGATGCATGTTTACATACAATAGAAAGTATGGACATATGCTGCAAGGTAAATCTCCACTTGGAAGAAAGGAAAAAAAAAACATCAAAACCTGCACGCAAACATCAAAATAAGTCTAAAATTTGATTCAAAGGGTTAAAACTAAGACAAAATACCCTGGAAAAGTGTTATATGTAGTGAGCCACCATAGCAATATGCAGAAACTAAACAAAATTTTAAAAAGCCAAAAAATCAAAACCTGTACACAAAAGTTCAAAATATTTGAGAGCGGATGCCGACGCCGACATGTGGGCTATGCCATAGGCTCACACAACAAACGTTGGTGAGCCAAAAATCATTTAAATCCAACATCCACTGACTGAGATATGAAGGTCCAAAGCTGTTATGGATGGACAGATGGTATGACGTTATGGATGGACAGACACATGGACAAACAGACAAATGGACGGATGAACAAGACATACAGAACCCATTTCTATATTCCCCGCAAACTTCGTTTTGGCGGGGGATAATATAACTTATCTCGGGCAACATCCAGGGTACATGGAGATTTAATACCTGGATGTCGGTTTTCAACCATGAGGCGCAAGCCGTATGGTTGAAAAGGAGACATCCAGGTATTAAATCTCCATGTACCCTGGATGTTGCCCGAGATAACGATTTTGTTCCGCCTCCTAACACAGAAATAATGCCAAGATGTAAAATATGATCCCACATCAAGACTCAGGCGACGAGGTTTAAACTGCACACTGGGCCTCTGGTTTTGAACCAAACAGCGTAACAAAAGTCACAGCAAAACTATAAATAGATGCGTCTATTTCCAAATCGTTGTTTATAAACCAGGTCACACATGGCAAAGTTTTTCACTTTGGTGAATTTGAATTCTCTGAAACAGTTTTAAAACCGTGTAAATTCAGCCTTCCAGAGTGTACTGTATTTCCATGGAACAAGCTTCAGCATGTTAGATGTGTTGTGTTGTGTGTTTTATTCATGTCTTTGAGAGAATAGTTTAAATATTCACTTAAAACGATGCTGGACATCATGGAACATGGAAGGTAACATTTTGAATTTCGGGAACGATGTCTCACAAATTCAGACTCCACTTGGGTTTAAACTTGAAGATTTTGAATTGAGCCGCAGTCATTGAATTTTGTAAAAGGTAGGTGGAATTAATAGCATACATTTCTACGCTGACCATCGGAAACTGCAAAATAAATTATGAAGTGCGCCGAGATTTAATGCCCTGGTAATGTTAATTTGTTGTTGACACCAAGTCTTACAGTAGTTACACTGACTGTGCCCGTATATTTGCCCGCCGTGGATTTCCTACTTTTACCTCAGTTTGGCTCCAAAACCCTCACTGAAATTGTGACCCTCATTGAAAAAAAACTTTATGGCCGGGATTTACCCCATTACAATTTAATTAACAGTTCTAATAGGAGTTTCTGCAATTGATGTGACCCAGTCGGGGTCAAAGGTTATTTTTATCACCTGGATGTTTCTCGAGTGACAAACGGGGAACAACAGCGTGCGCTCTTATCACCCGTATGTTTGAAGATAGCCGATACCATGGCTATTTGTCTCAGTCACGTTGACCAATCAGAAGATGTGATGCATACTGATACAGGGACAATTATTTTTGGTCATCAAACTTTGTTCACATGTCTTTGCCTTGTTATAATTTAGGGGGGAGTGCCTATGGGCACTCTCCCATAAAGTATATCAAGACAAAGCCTTACACACTAAATAATTTCCCTTAAAAGATAATATGATGCATGTCCACAAAATATGAAGTCTTTAAGTTTTGGTACCTGCACTTCTGAAGAAAGCCCAAATATAGGCTTCCAGCACTCTTCCAGTTAACTGGTAGAGTGCTGGAAGCCCGTATTTGGGCTTTATTCTGAAGTGCAGGTGCTTCAACTTAAAGGCATCATTTTTGGTGGCTGAACTTCATATTACCTTTGAAGTTAAATAATTTTGTCTGTCAGAATTTGCCTTGTTACAATTTATGAGAGAGTGCCTGCTGGCACTCTCTCATAAACTGTAACAAGGCAAAGATACATAAAAACATTTTGATGACCAAAAATAATTCAGCACTCTACCAGTTAAAGATAAGAACAGATCTGGTGAAATTATCTACCTAGATTATCTACTAAACCATCCAAACAGCAGATGGTGTAAATTGGTGTTTAACTATGTAAAGGGCTCAAACCACCAGACTGGATGGACAAGGCAGGTTAGGGAGCTATACTGTATTTATTTATTGATGGGAAGGTCACACGTTTCTACAAATGGCTAATTGTGACCACAACATGGAGATAAAGTAAAGTTTAGTCAATCGTTTACACCCATGTTGCCCATTTTAGAGGACTTCCACCGCAAGCAATGTTTACTGGGGCCTATTTTACTAGTAAAACAGAGGTTGTTTAACACAGTAAAACAGAGGTTGTTTAACACAGTAAACAAGCACTGTTTCAATTCTAAGGGTTCCAACTGGGGGTGAAGGGCCATGAGCTACATTCTGGAGGCAAAACTTTTTAGAAATAATAAAATCTGAATGGTGATTTTTGTGAATAGTGCTTGCAGATACGACAATTATGTTAAATAAAAGGTTAAACCAGGTGCTCCACTACACATACATGAGAGAAAGCTTTCCAGGCAATTGTCAAAACATCCTGTCTGTAGCTTCTTGTCAAGTTGGGAGTGCTGCAAAAGGCAGTCCAGGCTTGACTGGAAATCACTGCTAATCTATTGGACTTGCACATTGTGAAGGAAAAGAAATTAAGGAAAACTGTCAACACCTTGAGGGTTATTTATTTAATATTCATTTATTGGGGTTTAGAAACACTTTTGACAGCCAGGGTCACCTTGTGTCAGACAGTTTTATTTGTGGAGGAAGCTTGAGTACACAGAAAGAACCCACCAAGCAGGTGGGAGCAACTGTCTAACTCCCCAACATACTAACTGTTCACAAACAGGGTTAGCATTGGTTAAAGGCAAGTGCACCATTGACACACAGCTCCCACATAGGCAATTGGGATGAAATACCTTGCCCAAGGACACAATGCAGTAACAGCTGGTCTGGATCAAACTGTGGACATTTCGGTTTGAAGTTCAATGCTCTAACCACTGAGCTATTGTGCTCCAGCCTTGAGGGTTAACCCTTTACCTAATGAATTGGCTACATCTGTCCTCATAATTTACAAAATTGAGCGGTTGAAAAAATAATTTAAAAAATATTTTTTATTTAAAAATCATATCATATGACCCCTCACCGGACTGAGCATATTGAGTTCATTCCAATGAAGGAGTCACATATGGTTAGTTTTGTTGAAATTTAAAAAAAAAATAATTAAAATAATAAATTTTTGTATTGTGTGCATTGGGTAAAGGGTTGAATGGTTACTTGACATTTTGTATTCAGTTCATCATCCGGTCTGTTAAATGAAGCACATTTCTGATAAAAATGAAATTTCCAATCCTGCAAGAGGCGGCAGACATCTTATCTTTTCTTCAAAGGCTTTATCAACATTAATGCAGGCATTTCAAGTTGAAATATGCCAATAACAGCATCTGTACCATAATTTTGTGAATTTAATTTTTTTACTGCATCTCTAAAAATTATTATGTTTCTGCTCATCATGCAAAAATAGCTGCTCTATTAAAAAGAGGTTCAAGTGAGCTTTAATCCTTAAGTCCCAGTACAGCACACACAGCACCTTTTATGTTGCTCTGAAAACTGTCCAAAGTGTACACTTTCTTGATAACTCAAATAATACAGGGTACCCACTAATATCAAAGCACTTTTCAAGGAATTTGATGATGATTTTCAAGGACTATCAGCATTGTACATATTGGACAAACTATTATTTAATTTACCTACCATTTGCTTAAAAAGAAGGTGACCATTTTTTTTGTTCAACTATATTACCAGATCTTCCAAAAATATCTTGACATGAATTGCCATTTTATTCATCTGTTAACTATCCCAGAACGATCATCTCCATTGTAATGATGATAAAACTTACTGTTATGATGACATAATGATGAAATGTTGTGATGTAGCACACTGTTGGAAAGGGCTCTCTGATCCCTTTCCAACAGTCTATGACATCACAGCATATTATCAGATTACTGACCGAAACAAATAAGACAAGCATGGCATATCCCCCCCCCCACCCCCCACAAATATAAAAAACAAAGGGCCATAACTTGGTAAACAAACATTCGACAGAACTGATTTAAGAACTTGATCGAGATATTGTGGTACTAAACTCACAAACCAAAAATGAGAGCCATACCATAAACATGAACGAAGTTATTGCATAAACGAAGAATTCAGATGGATGCACAGACATATGGACGCACGCACGGAGGTCTTTGCTATATCCCTTCCCTGCGGGGTGATAATAAACTGCAATGGTCTAGAATCTACACAGAAGACGGAGGTGGGTTATCTCTTCTTGTCTAAGAGGTTATAGGTAAACTGAATTTAACCCCCTGCACACTGATGTCAAAATATCTCAAGTTCAGGGTGCAAATATTTCCCATAATGCAACTAGAAATTTAACCAATTCAATCTTGTTTGACAGAGCTCAATGAGCTCTGTCAAACAAGATTGAATTGGTTAAATTCCCAGTTGCCTTATAGGAAAAATGGCTATTCAAATCTGGATATTTTGACATCAGTGTGCAGGGGGTAAAGTACATTTCTAGGAAGGTGGTGGAAAATCAAATACTTTTCAAGGATAGAAACAAATTCAAGCTCTTCTCAAGGAAGCGGCTGAAATTCAAGGACTTTTCATTTGAGTGGGAACCCTGTAATAGGATGCATTTATGTTGACAGTTTTTTTACATCATCGTTGGTTGCCTGTACATGCAGTTAACAATTTTGTAGAAATCCGGTTTTGATCATCTGCAGTTGAGTACTTGTATAATCAGTAGTTATTAACATACAATTAATCTGAGGACCAGCCAGTTTGAATCTCTCACTTATAAAGATGCTCTACAGCATATAACAAATGTTCGTCCCAGAGTGAAAAAAAGAAAAAGAGGGCATTTGATATTCTTTTCTATTTTTAGCTGCAAGGTACCCAGAAGGGTATGTGGAATTCGATTTTAACTCTTTCAACATGAAAGGCCACTTTTCCAGTCCAGGAACACGATACGTCATATTTCATTAAGTAGGATGTCTACTAAGTGAACATGTGCGGTAGAACAATTAAAATTTTCAATGTGCAGCCTGAAGGCTGCACGTTGAAAATATTAGTTGCTCTATCCCCAAACAATGGATATGGACTCTTCTAATTTCTGCAATTTAATTGGCATGGAAGATTAAAGGGTTAAATAAGACAAGTGCAATTCAAAAAACAATACAGCATAAATTGAGATTCAAATTGGACAAACAGTTCCAAAAACTGGAAAATGAGGGCAGTACTGTAAATTTTACCCCTACAGCAAAAGTCCAAACATTGTCTGAGAAACTTTATTTGAACAAACTTGAATCAACACCATTAACCCTATTTGTAAGACGAAAGGCAGACGAGACTTACAAACAAAATTCTTGAATGACTATTTTTTTTCATTTTTGCATTAAAAACATACCTTATGACCCATCATTGGAATCAGCCCATTCCAATGAGGGGACATCAGCTATATTTTTGAGACAAAAAATGAAAATTGAATGGTGATTTTTGTGAATAGCCAATTTTAGCTATTAGGTTTGGTAAAGGGTTAAAAGAGGCCATATATTAAATCAATGCAGATGGATGTCTTGAGAAAACAATTGTTTAGTATTTTCCTTATTTTCTCTATACATCAACAGTATTAAAATTGGGTGTCTTGATATCATGTCCCATGAAGCAGCCGATAAGACTTTTCTTGTCCATACTTGATTTTCCTATTCAAAAGAAAGTTTTATACCTAATAACAAGTATCTATCTTGTGAGTTTAGGAAATATAGGCATTTGATTTTTCCTTTTTTTTTACATTTTTATTTTGGGGGTTTCCCTGAAAAATGTTTATTGGCTTCATTAAGTATATATAACCCCCATGATACTGCGTACAAATTTTGGCTCAAATCTGATGATTCAAAAAACATCTAAAATTTTAGGTTGGCTATAAAAGTAAATCTGCTCCTCCCAGAATGAGTCCAAATAGGGCTTAAAGAACTTACTTTGAACAAATGACAATGGTCACCATTAAAGGAGGCTACATATCAAATATCAAATCATTGAGGCCAGTAGTTCACAAGAAGACCATTCTATGCTGTACCCATTACCAACAGAGTTGAATGGAGTTCCTAATATGGTGCCCCTTGAAGTATGCCTGGCTGCGGGGCGCTGGGAAAATTATTTTGCATAAATCAAGTACAACCCATTCATTCTGCATGTAAATTTTGGTTCAAATTGGTCGACTAGTTTCTAAAACTGAAATTTTTGGTGGGGCCATAAATTTTGCTCTCTCAAGACCAGCTCAAATACTGCTGGAGAAACATTTTTTTAAACAAACTTACATCTACACCATCATTAAACAAGAGGCCCCACGTGGCCTTAAATCGCTCACCTGACAAAGTGGTTCAAAGAAGTATTTTGGATCACATTCAGCTCGTTATGGTTCATCAACACCACAGAGGAATGACATCATAAAATTAAATTCAGGTGTCCATGTCAGATAATCATTATAATAGCATAGGTCTTGCCAACTAGATCCAATTCTCCCAGCTATAGATAAGCATTTCCAAATTTCCAAGCGTTGTTACGCCACTGCAGTTTGAAAGCCATAACTGATGAAACAAGGGACACGATTTGAACAAACTTGAATCTGACCCCTAACACCCCCCCCCCCCACCCCACCCCCCCCACCCCCCCAGAGATGTTGTATACCAAACCTGAATCATTCTGACTGGTGAATCTGAAGGAGAAGATTTTTAAAGAACAGTCCTCATATTGCACTAAGTTAAAATTCGGGCTCCCATAGGAAGCCCAAATATGAACCCAGGAATTCAATTTGAACAAACTTGAATCTGGTGCCCCTAGATAAGTTGTATACCAAATATGGAAGAATTCTGACTGGTGGATCTGAAGAATAAGATTTTTATGGAATAGACCTGATATTGCACTAAGTTGAAATTCAGGCTCCCACAGGGAGCTCAATTATGAACCCAGGGACTCAATTTGAACAAACTTCGAATCTGACCTCCCAAGAGATGTTGTAAACCAAATATGAAATGATTCTGACTGGCGGATCTGAAGAAGAAGATTTTTAAAGCATATTCCACATATTGCACTAAGTTAAAATTCGGGCTCCCATAGGGAGCCCAAATATTGACCCAGAGATTCGATTTGAACAAATTTGAATCTGACCCCCCAGAGAGATGTTATATACAAAATATGAAAAGATTCTGACTGGTGGATCTGAAGAAGAAGATTTTTAAAGAAAATTCCACATGTTGCACTAAGTTAAAATTTGGGCTCCCATAGGGAGCCTAAGTATGAACCCAGGAACTCGATTTCAACAAACTTGAATCTGAGCTCCCTAAAGATGTTATATACTGAATATGAAATGATTCTGGTTGGGGGATCTGAAGAAGAAGATTTGTAAAGAATAATCCTCATTTTGCACTAAGTTAAAATTCAGGCTCCCAGGGAGCCCAAATATAAACCCAGAAACTCGATTTGAACAAACAGGAATCTGGTACACCTAGATAAGTTGTATACCACATATGGAAGAATTCTGACTGGTGGATCTGAAGAAGAAGATTTTTAAAGAATAGACCTAATATTGCACCAAGTTGAAATTCGGGCTCCCACAGGGAGCTCAAATATGAACCCAGGGACTCGAATTGAACAAACTTAAATCTGACTTCTCTAGAGATGTTGTATACCATATATGAAAGGACTCTGCCTAGTGGGTCTGAAGAAGAAGATTTTTGAAGAATAATCCTCATATTGCACTAAGTTAAAATTTGGGCTCCCATAGGGAGCCCAAATATGAACCCAGGGACTCGATTTGAACAAACTTGAATCTGACCCCCCCTAGAGATGTTGTATACCAAATATGAAAGAATTCTGCCTGGTTGATCCGAAGAAGAAGATTTTTAAAGAATAATCCCCATATTGCATTAAGTTAAAATTCGGGCTCCCATAGGGAGCCCAAATATGAACCCAGGGACACAATTTGAACAAACTTGAATCTGAACCCCCTAGAGATGTTGTATACCAAATATGAAAGGATTTTGCCTGGTGGATCTGAAGAAGAAGATTTTTAAAGAATAATCCTCATATTGCACCAAGTTAAAATTCAGGCTCCCATAGGAAGCCCAAATATAAACCCAGGGACTTGATTTGAACAAATGTGAATCTGACCCCCATAGAGATGTTGTATACCAAATATGAAAGAATTCTGCCTGGTTGATCTGAAGAAGATGATTTTTAAAGAATAATCCTCATATTGCACTAAGTTAAAATTCGGGCTCCCATAAGGAGCCCAAATATGAACCCAGAGACTCGATTTGAACAAACTTGAATCTGACCCCCCTACAGATGTTGTATACCAAATATGAAAGAATTCTGCCTGGTGGATCTGAAGAAGAAGATTTTTAAAGAATAATCCTCATATTGCACTATGTTAAAATTCGGGCTCTCATAGGGAGCCCAAATATGAACCCAGGGGCTCGATTTGAACAAACTTGAATCTGCCTCCCCTATTGATGTTGTATACCAAGTATGAAAGGATTCTGACCGGTGAATCCGAAAAAGAAGATTCTTTAATGTTTTTCCCATTGCCTACAGTGTTAAATAGTGCTGACTCAGCACTTTTCAAAGTCTCGAAACCTTACCCTATGATAAAACCGATAGCAATTTTTTTTTACCAATCTTTTCTGTTGGTCCTAAGGAAGCTTTACACCAAATAAAAATTCTCAGTGCTGTGCAGTTTTGGAGATATGGGCGTTTTAAATTTTTTCTATTTTTAGCTCCTGCGGTTCCCACGGGGCTGCGGGAAAATTTTTTTGGGCATAAATCAAGTACTTATGACCCAATAAGTCCTCACATTAAATTTGGTTCAAATCGGCCTCTCGGTTCAGAAAACAGAAATTTAGGGCGGGGCCAAAATTTTTGCCCCTCCCATAACAACGCCAAATATTATCCCTCGAACTTCTCTTGAACAAATCTGAGTCTACGGACGACGGACGGATCACGATCAGTAAAGCTCCCGCTGAGCTTCGCTCAGGTGAGCTAAAAACCTGGATAACAAATATTGAATCATTGCAGCTGGTCAGTTATGTTAACTCTCCCGGAATGACTGGGAAAAACCCTAAATTCAGTGTACCTCACAGAAGGGAATCAGTTTTAGACAAAAATCACGGAAAATTGTACAGCCGAAAAATTTTCCATTTCCAGATGTTCAGTATCAAACCATAGGCCTTCGAAGCTCTGATCATAACAAATAAAACAACGAAAATATGCATACAAGTGAATTATATGTAATAAAAGAGTCCTTTACTATAAATATTTCAATTATATCCACGTTTTTTTCTCTGTTTTATTCATTTCAATTTTGCTGTGTGGTCAATTTACGAGTGCAGAAGCGAAAATAGGTGACCTAAGTACATCACCTATTGACATCCATCTTCACTTAATTAATGATATTTATTATTTATTTATTGGTGTTTAAGGTCACATACTTATGCACAATGGCTAATCGTGACCGTGACAGTTTTATGGGTGGAGGAAGCTGGAGTACCCAGAGAGAACCTCTGGGCATCGATGAGCAACTGTCAGCTCCTCAACATTATAACTCGGTTCAAGCTCTACTCAAGCAGGGTTACAGCGGTTGAAGACATGTGCACCATCGACATGCAGTACGCCTTAGTACACGACATCATTGTGCCCCCATGTTGGCAACCAGGATAAAGTGCCTTGCCCAAGGACACAACGTGGGTCATCCCGGATGGGGATCGAACTTGGGACCTGTAGCATAGAAGTCTACCACTAAGCCACCGCACTTCCACTTAATTAATGATTCCTGGTGAATAAAATGTACAAAAAAGAATTAAAGAATGAATATATATTTCTTTATTTGGTTCAAACATGCGCTTTTTTTTATTTCAAATATCTACTCGATTTGTGATCCACTTGGCAAAGTAGAAGAAGACAGTTTAAAATGGGTCAATTTGCTAAGAGAAAATCAAAAAGGCTTCCATGATATGCCGAAAAATTACAGCTTAAAATCGATACACAGTGGACGTATTTTTTAATAGTCAATAACACTAATCATTGTTCTGGGTCACAGTTGAGGCATCTATTCCCGGAAAGCTCCAAATGGTAATTTACACAGTTCAAAACAGAATTATTACGACTGGGGCAGGGGGCATCACCCACAGTCTTGTATGCCATGTGGATTCCCATATATATTCTTACGTTTTTATTTTCAGAAAACTGTAAACTCGAAAAGGAATTTAATAACACCTATTCAAAAATGTATTGAGTCGCAGGCATAACCTCAGTCTTCTTACAAGTTCCACTGCCACCAACTTTGAACGCCATGTGGATTCCCGTATATATTCTTACGTTTTAAATTTCAGAAAACTGTAAACTTGACAAGGAATTTAATAACACACCTTTCCATGTGTGTAATGTACAAATTCAGCAGTTGAAAAAAAAGATGAATCAGAGCTATATAATGTGACCCCCTCATGGAGCTCATTCAAACAAGGGGTTACATGATAATGTTTTGTTGAAATTTTTTGAAAAATTTGTAAAAAAAAAACATTAAAATAATAAATTTTGATATCCGGTGCATTGGGTAAAGGGTTAAATACACTCTTTTATTATACACCAGGCGATAGATTATCGAAAAAATTGATAAGAAATTGTATCTCCCACTGTGAAGATACAGAAATTTTCATCACTTTCGTGGTATGAATCAAAATGGCAGCTTTCAAAGCATCACTTCAAGGTGAATATGAGTCAAATTATCACCGGAAATGATCAATTTGTTCTAAAAACGTATAATAAAAAGAAAATTGAGTGTTTTTGAGTGTATACCGATCATTTTCAGCAACAATTCAACACGTATTCACCTTAAATTGATGCACGAAACCCGCAAGTTGAATCAGATAGCAAGATGCTACCTGTCCTGAGTATCGATCAAATCACTGCCACATATCAATGTTTATCAGCTGTTTACTTTCATGATACAATTCAAGGTTGAAACGAGTGGAATTAATGATAGGAATGATCAGATTCTTATAAAAAGCATATAATAAAAAGAAATCTAGTGTTTTTGAGTGGATACAAAAGTGGTAGATAACCTCTATTTATCGGTTTTCTCTTTTATTTATTTATTTCTTTTTTTTTGTTTCAAACATGCAAAAAAACCAATTCATCACCCATACTTGTTAACTGGCTGAGGGCTAGATCATTTTTGGTGGTCTAAATTTGTTATTCAAAATTTGTTTTATTTCAAATTATTGCAGAGTGCCCTCAGGCACTCTCTCTAATAATTTGTAAAAAACTAACTTATATAAACAAAATATTTTTTGCATATGACTGAATAGGAAACATGAGTAAGGATAATGTTGGCTTCAATTCTGGTACACTCAATATTTTTTTTAAAGCCCTGATCTATCACTCATCAAGTTAAGGGGAACATTTATTTTTTAAAGTGCGCTTTTACATTTCAAACTTCGTGGTAAGATTGTTCTGGCAAACAGCTGGGTACATTACACCTTACATGCACCCAGGATCAAATGATGAGAATCAGAATAAACTGAAGGGAACTGAATAAGGGGATACCATCCAAGGCACCACAAAGCTGAAAGGGTTAACTTCTTGATTACACTGGAACAAAACAGTCCTGCTGATAGATGGATGTATTATCTTCAGAGTTAAGACTTAATAAAAACAATAGTATATTTCATCAATCACTGTTCCCAGTTAATTACAGTCTTTTCTTGACCCATTCTGCACAGTAAACAAAAAATAAGATCAGATCACAGCTAGATTATCTTTTGGTGGGTAATCAAAATCATATGTGTACACTGATAAACTCATAAAAATTTACAATGCAGGGAAAAGTGGATTCTGCAAATCTCTTGATTCTTTATCTAACCAAAGGACCAAAACAAGCCAGCACTATTCACAAAATCGCCATTCAAATTATTTTGTCAATTTCTGCCTGAAAAACATAGCTTTTTACCCCCTCACTGGAATGACCTCATTCTACTGTGGGGTCATAAGCTATGTTTTTGACTTCACATTTGACCAGACATTGTAGTGTTTAAACAGCAAAAGGGAAGAACAAAAGGTTAAATGTTAAATAGTTGACCAGCACATTTGACCTTTGGTACTGGACATCAGTCTGGCAGCCATATTGACTTGGGGAGTTATTTGGTGATTGGGGCACTGGATTAAATGTGAATGGTTTGTGCCTGTGTAGTGTCGATTTTAGGGCTATATACCACACCTGTCCAATATCTTCCTTGTCAGGACTTCTGTGGATGGGGTGGAGGTGGGGGTCATCATCATTGTTCAAATGGTGATCAGTTTCATTAGTTAGGGTATCTTGATGAATCCTGGTTTACTGTCAAGGTTTTTGTGTTTTAACATATATTGTCCTTTATCAGCACTGAATGCGTGTTCTGATTGTAAAATGGCCGGAAGGTGCCGACATATTTTGCTTGAAATACATTACGCAAGGGACATATTTTGCCAAAATTTTTACAAGTGCACTTTTTAAAACCTTAAAATGGGAACCATGGGTGCGAGCACAACTGCAACAATCCAGTGTCAGATATGCCTATCCCACCAAGGTATCTCACCCAGGATATATGTCATATCTCGGTGTAGGAAGTTGGAGAAAATAAGTATACATGAATATCAATGATACCTGCACTTAACAGTGATCCTTGTGAAGCTCTCAAGGATTATTGTCAGGCGCATGTATTATTTTAGTTTATTTATTAGATATGATTTTCTTCTTTCCCAGAATTGCCTATTATCAAGCTCGGCTGATATGACATCAAACTCAGCTTACAGGATGCTGATCTTGGATATTAACTGGCTGAGTGGTAGAAGCCACTCTCATGGCTCCATTGAAAAGTGCTTGAAGCCACTTTAGTGGCTTTACACTATTGCGAAGCCGATTATGATTGTAATACCATGCACTACTAGAAAAGTCGAGCCTCGAAAAAACTACATTAAACTGAACTTATTTTATGGGTTTACAGCCTGTTCAATACTAGATAAGTCAAGACTCAAAAGAAGTACATCAAATTGAACTTATTTTACAGGTTTACAGTCCGTTCACTACTAGATAAGTTGAGGCTCGAAAGAACTACATTAAATTGAACTTATTTCACAGTGTTAAACTCCGTTGATTCAGGTCCAGTAAAATTACCAGTCACGCTCACTTGGGCGGTAAACGTGGCTCTCAGAGCCACGTTTATCACCCAAGTGCACGCAACTGTTAATTTTTACTGCGACCTGAGTCAATGGATTGCAGCAACCTTCACCTTTCCGATATGAACAGGCGATTGCCACAAGCACGCTCAATTGTAAGCTTTACATATCGTTTAACTTGTATATCCCATAGATGGGCATCTAGGGAGATTAAGAATACACATTGTGGTGGTTTTTCAACTTTATTGAATGGTATCACTGACATCATTTAACATTAACAATCGAACAGTTGCAAAAGATAATAAAATGCGGTTTATGAATCATCACAATATGCTTGGCAACACTCTGTTGAACTGACGTTTCAGGAGCTGTTGCCATTGTCATCTGATTGTCCCCACAATCCGGTTCCGATCATAGGTTGAACACTACATTATTTGTCGAAAGCAATCAATTTGTCAAATTGGTATTACTAGGCAAAAGGGAGCAGTTTTAGGATGGTGAGGAATTAATGATGGCAATAAATGAGTATTAGGTGGATGAAGAGAAGTAAGAAGAGAGCTGTACAGAAAATTCAATGCAAACTAAATTCCGAGTCATAAGCGTAGATTCATCGAAAAGCGAAAAAAAAAGCTAAGACATTCGGATAGCTGATCTAAGAGTAGGAGAAGAGGAAATTTCAGACTTTGTGAAAAGAATAAGAAACAATAACACTGCGAGAAACCTTTAACAGATCAGAGAATATTTGTAATTATTTGTTTTGGTTTAATAAATAAAGAGGTTATTTCTTGGTTAGTTTCATGTCGGCCAGGATATCAGCCCTTGGTAACTTCACATCAGACTGTTGTGAAGTTACATTGGGCTAATATCTCGGCAAATATGAAATGAAACTAACCAAGAAGTTACCTCTAATTATAAACAAGAAAAGCATTGAAAAGCGATTCCAATCCCCCTGCAAACAAATATACCTGAAACCTATCACATTCATGCCCCATAAAAATTTACATGGATGATGTTTTATCACAGAAAATTTGACTTATCAGTGCAGGTACTGAAGATTGGATTACTTCCAATTAACCAATATCCAATATGAATACTGGACTTTTCGCCGGAAAGACAGTTAGCCGGAAAAGACATTTCGCCGGAACTTAAATTTTTAAAATTGGACAGTTTGCCGAAAAGATTTTGAAATTTTAAAAACGTCTTACCCATTTTTTAAAATCCGTTTAACAGGTCAAAACAGGTCCATTGAGGATGAAATTTTAAAATGAAATGAACGTTTAACTGAACACAATGTTTTTTTCTGTTTTTTCCACCGACAAGCCAAAATGCCAATTAACACTGATGGCACATTCCTTTTTTCTCCCGACATGGCATGACCCAGAGCTACAATAGCAATAAATTTTCTTATCATCTCAGGTGGCAAGGTGTTATAATTCTTTCTTTTTTCTTTTTGTTGCCTAATTATTAACTTACACCTTGGCTTATTATTAAATGGTTTCCCTGGTTGGAAATTATCATCTTTTTATTGTCGTAAACGTAATTTGTTGATGTCTGGCACATTTCGGCGAACTGTCGGGCACATTTCGGCGAATTGTCCAAACTTGCGGCGAACTGTCCAAACATCCGACGATCTGCCCAAACTTCGGTGAAGTGTCCAATATTCCGGTGAAATGTCCAAAATCCCGGCGAATTGTCTTAAAAGTTCCAGCGAACTGTCCAAACTTTCGGTGAATTGACCAATATTCCAGTGAAATGTCCAAAATCCCGGCGAATTGTCTTAAAAGTTCCGGTGAACTGTCCAAACTTTCGGTGAATTGTCCAAACTTCCAGCGAAGTGTCCAAAATTCCGGCGAATTGTCTCGAGAATTCCGGCGAACTGTCCAAAGTTTCGGCGAACTGTCTTTCGGCAAACTGTCTTTCCGGCGAAAAGTCCAGTCCCCTCCAATATTAACAATATCCAAATTTCTTATTTTACTTTACATTTTTTCCAAATTTGTCCACCAAATTTCAGCAAAACTATGATGAGCTCATTTACTTGTTACGGTTTTAATGAAATTAGTATACTAATGTTTAAGTTATTCCATAAACAAGCATTACACAATATTTTTTAATGAAGGGCAATAACTCCCATATTTTTCATCGGATATCGATGATCATCGAACTTGATGTAGGCATTGTTGTTAAAGACACATGGACCAAAAAATCTGTTAACTATTGTTCAAGTTATGCCATAAACAAAGTTTGGATGGATGGATGGATGGACAGGTGGACGGAGGTCTTCACTATATCCCTCCCTTGCAGGGGGATAAGTAGATACCCAATTCTGTCTAGTGTCTTAAGATATCTACCTTCCAAAATACATAAGTCAGTCTCAACTGATATACCCCCAACTTGCTAGTCAGGTTCAACTCAGCTAACACAGGTTTCTTCTTGGCTGATACAAGTTCCACAGACAATTAGCTTGCAAGAATCTTTCTTTACCATGCACCACCACCAACGCATGTGCATTCACCATGCCAATAACATTATATACACTTTGCACTGGTGTTTTTTTTTCTTTTTTTAGTATCAAAGCTTTTAATTTGATGTCCTGTCACATATTTTATTAATATTTATAAAAAAATGTTAGATAGATTTAGCATATTTTTACTCACATGCAGATGCACTGATCCATGAGAGTGAATTGATTACCCTATATTGTGAATCAGCAAACAAAACTTTTTGTCAGAGAGGCATTTCTATTTACAACTCAATAATTGAACATTATAAGTTTTTGTGATTAATTGACGGTAATATGCTCTGAGGTTTGTGGCTCTGAGTTCAACCAAGATGCAAAGTGTTGAGGTTGAACATACGCTTCAAGCCACAGATCTCCGGACATGTTACCGTCAATTCATCATAATAATGTATATGTTCCAAGAAGACCCTATCTGCAGCCTAAAACCCACATCAAGAAATGAACAGGGCAACCTGTTGAGTAAATAAACCTCTGGTGTACCCCAGGATGTCGCTGAACAAATAATCAATGAATAATAAAGATCAAGGTCACTCCATCTTACTTCAATTCAAACAACGCTTCTTTCGCAACATCATCTGCTGCATGTGCGAAAAATCTAGAATGAATGTGTCAGTGACACTGTAGCTTAACTTGACTGTGTGTAGTATTTGATGAAGAGGATAATGTTCAATGTTTATGAAAGGATTATGAAATAAGACAAGAATTGTGATAATTGAGACTATGTTAATTTCTGTTCCCTACATGCAATGTTTTCAATAAGAATAAATTGAGGTGTAGACTGTATTAAAGAACTGAGGCCTGAGTTAATGTGACCTTCACAGTTAATGTATGACAACCAAAGTTACCAAGTTACAGTAAAATCATTCCAAAACAAGCCATCATACCAAGTTACAATAAAATCCCTTCATATTTATTTATTAATTGATGTTTTAAGGTCACATATTTATGCACAATGGCTAATCGTGACCGTGACAGTTTTACGGGTGGAGGAAGCCGGAGTACCCGAAAAGAACCACCGAGCAACGACGAGCAGCTGCCAGCTCCCCAACATCGTAACTCCACACTGCAGCACAGGCAAGGTTAGATTGGTTGAAGACATGCGTACCATCGACGTGCAGTACGCCTTAGTACACGGCGTCATCGTGCCCCCAAGCGGGCAATGGAGATGAAGTGTCCTGCCCAAGGTGGGATTCGAACCTAGGACCTCTCGGCTTGCAGCCTGCATCTCTACCTACGGAGCCACTGAGCTCCCAAATCCCTTCATAAATATGATTAGTAGACTTTGCTAAAGGAATCTAGGTCATGTGATGGTCTGGTGGTCATAGTTGACCAATCGTGACCAAAATAGGATAGTCTCATCTAGATATCATACCAAGTTATCCTACCAAGTTAAAATGAAATCCCCTCATAAAAACAACATGTAGACAGTGCTAAAGGAATCTAGGTCACGTGACCAGGCGGTGATAACGGCTGACCAGTCATGACCAAAATAGGATAGTCTTATCTAGATATTATACAGAGTTATCTTTCAAGTTACAGTGAAATCGCTTCATAAATATGAACTGTAGACTGTGCTAAACAAATCTAGATCACGGGCCTATGCGGCTGACACAGCTGACCGATCACAGCCAAAATAATACGACATTCTCATCTAGACATTATACCGAGTTATCCTACCAATTTACAATGAAATCCCTTCATAAATGCAAGCCTTAGTCGGTGCTAAAGGAATCTAGGTAATGAGCCCCTGCAGCTATAATGGTTGGCTGATCCCGTCCAAAATAGGACGTTCTTATCTAGACATTATACAGAGTCATCCTACCAAGATACAATGAAATCCCTTCATAAATACGACCTGTAAACTGAGCTAAAGGTTTCTGGGTTTTGGGCCTGTGCAGCTGTTGAACGATCACAACCAAAAGGGGATGTTCTCATCCAGACATGACCTCAAACCTGCTTATGAAATTTTGTAATGATCAGACAAGAACTACGGGATGTAGCCTGTGCTAAAGAAAAGAAAGCAAGACAAAAAAGGCAGTGTATGGCAAAACTTAATCTGATCGAACAGACAGTTGCATTTTACCTTGTGTTTCTGAATAGGTAGCACAGGTAGTGCTGATGATTTGAAAATATGAGGAGAGTTGAAAACAACACTTCTAAAAATCGCAAGAAGCATGATTGCACTCACCCTTCCTAATTTTTCAAGAAAAGTGAAAATATTTTTCATACATGTAAGCCTTCTAATTAGAATTTACCTTGCTGTAGTGTCTAGAAGAAATATTCATCAACATTTTGATTCATTACTTTATGCTATGCCCAGGCAAAAAATAGGCTAACAAAATGCATCTTGCAATAATAGGAATAGCAGCATCAGAGATGTTATGATAGCTTTTATTCAGATTCAGGGAAAAGATAAATTGCAAGAATAAAGAGATTTGTCTCTTAAAGCTTTATGGGGGACATTTAAATTGCTGGAACCTCAAACCAGCCCAATGCAGAGCATGCATTCTTTCATTTTAAAAAGATAACCAACTTGTTCCCATAATTAAAAAGGCTTCGGCACGAATGTGCAATGGGTTTGATCTGTTGATAAAAGACAGCATAACTGTACTTTATGGAATTGCACATGGCAGCAGTGTTCAAAGGTGTGAATTGTCATTAAGGAAGAGTATTTATCATACAGAATTAAAGCAGAATCAAACTTTCTCCCGAAAATTTCCTTGTATATTGTGATCTAAGAAATTTCTGCACATTGTGATTGTGCTAAAACTTTGAAATCACAAAACAGGTTTCTGAAGAAGTGTACATGTACTCTGATGACGTGGTTGTTCCATGACCTGCATAATGTAATCAACCCCCAATGAAAAGCTAGACAAACTATAAACAATAGTCTCATCGAATATTAAATGCATCACATGACCAAATGGTGCAATTTGTTTGGTCAGTATGTGCACTATGTAATGTGAGTTGTAAAACTTCATTCAGTAGTAAATATCATTAATTGATGTTTTGTTTTTTGACCAATCTTATTACTGCAACATTTACCCAAAACAACATATTGAAAAAGCCTGGACTTTTGTAGATGCACTTACACTGTCAGCTTTAATTAAACTTAAAATGACATAACAATTTGCAGGTGCATGTGTACTGTTCACACCTCATTTGTGTGTTTCAATCAGTGTAATGGAATCTCAAATCTTTGCCCAGTAATTTAATCTATTTTCATGAAAATTAGAGAAGCGCAAGTGTGGTGGTGCTCCTCAAATTAACAGCACTGCACAGGCCTATCACAAGTCTCGGAAACCCATTTTTGTATGCAGAAAGTAGATAATATCTTGACCTAGTCTCCACTTGAAGTATGAGTCAGGGGTACCATGTTCTCAGTCTGAGACTCAAAGATTACAAATTATAATCTGTATCCAATTCCATAATAATGGTGGATTTTTATTTAATCGGTTTCTCGTAAACATGGAATTACTACAATATTCATGACAGTGGTCCATAGGGTAAGCCAATAACAGGATTCCCACTGACATCCTCCAAATATCAAATTTAAGCACTATTTCACTGGCTGAGTGCCAAATTATTTTTCAAAGGTGATTTGAAATGTGGGTATAATTTTCAAGGATACCAAGCTACCAGCAAGAGTAGCCTTAGTTTAGCGACATTTTGTTTATAAAGAATTTTGTTATAATTTATTGGAGAATGCCAACAGCACTCTCCAATAAATTGTAACTAAACAATTTCATATAATTTATTTTCTTCCGCTGCTGAGCAAACAACAAACTTATGCATCCAGTGTAAAGCCACTAAAGTGTCTTCTAGCACTTTTCAATAGAGCCATGATAGTGGCTTCTAGCAATCAACCAGTTGAGCACTTTTCAAGGAATTTGAGGATGATTTTCAATGACTATCAGGCCTGCTGTGCAAATTAGGCAAATGATGGTTTTGTTCACCTGGCATTGTTCTAAAAGTAAATAAGGTGAAAGAAATACGGTTTCGTTAACCTCCAATATCTTTACTTGAATTGCCATTTTATTCTTTTGTTAGCTCTTCTAGAACCATGATTTACTTTGTAATGATGATAAAACCTATTGTTATGATGACAAGACGATGGAATGCTCTGAGCCCTTTCCAACAGTGTGTTACATTACAGCATATCATCAGATTTGACAGACACTGATGAAATAAATTACAGTGGCCTACAATCTACATATCAGAGTGAGGTTATTTATTTATTGGTGTGGTCACATATATCTGTACAATGTATAATCACGACTGCAATATGGAAATAAAGTAAAGTTTAGTCAATCGTTATACCCAGGTTGTCCATTTTAGAGGACATCCTATTTTACCAGTAAAGCAGAGCCTGTTTACCACAGTAAACAAGCATTGCTTTACTTCCGGGAATCCCATGGAGGCAGGCTGAGATTGGTTATCATGAAACTCCTGGTCTCAGCATTATAGGTAAACTAAATCAAAATACTTTTCAAGTAACATGGTGGTAAATCAAGTACTTTTCAAGGACAGAAACAAACTAAAGCACTTTTCAAGGAAGGAGCTAAAAGTCAAGGACTTTTCATTTGAGTGGAAACTCTGAATAAGGCACCATTCTCAAGTTTTACTCTACACTATCATCCTTCAATCTGCAATTACAAACTGGCAAATGATGTGAACTTTTGTCATTTCACATATTTTTTGATGAGCTAATTCCAAACAACCAACCTTCAGAAGTTTTGCATGAGAGCTTTCTTTAACATCGGTGAAAAGTTTGTTAGACATATCTAAATTTGCTAAATATAACTATACAGGTCAAGACCAACTTCCTTGTGAATTAAAGCAACCATTTAAAATGGATTTCTTTGCAGCTGTATGTAACATTCACCAGAGAAAGCTTTTCCTACTGACGGGACATGACCATAAATTTCCTGACAGCAATTGGTCAAGTGTTTGATCGTCATTTCAAGTTAGCTTGAAATTTGCACAAAATGTCAGAGTTTTATGAAACACCGCAATATTTTTTTCTCACAATACATGTACCACCCAACCCTATTTAAGAGGTGGATGAAAAAAGCAATCCATGCATCAACAACATACAAATGTAAACAGTTTATAGTTGCAGAACTTTACCAAGCTGAGCCAAAAGAAAGTGTCATTGACACTGTAGCTCAACTTGTATAAGACATGTACTTGTATAGTATGTGACACAGCAATGACACACATCTCGGTAATGACCTGATAACAAAGCTTTATGTAAAGTATTGTAAAGGTCTGTACATAAATACTGACAGTAGCCTGTAACAAATGTACAGGTAAAGTATTTTAAAGATGGGTGACAGTTAGATGCCTCTAGCCAGAGCCGTATTGAAATGTGCACTTACTGTGTATAAGTAGCACAGAATAAATCAAAGTTTGCCTAATTGGCTGAAGGCAGCCATCTTGAAATTTTGGACCGCACCACAAAACACTTGGTCTAGTCGCAAGCTGAGAAGAAAGGTACCCAAGAAGTTTCGTGAAGATCGGTTCATAAATACAGCCTCTAGCCTGGGCCGTATTGACATGTGCACTTACTGTGTATAAGTAGCACTGAATAAATCAAAGTTCATCTAATTTGCATAATTTCTGCATGAGAGAAAAACCTGTATTATATGTGATGTATTCCATGTTACTAAACATTCATTCAAAAATTTATTCTAATCAGAACCTTCATATAGAAGTTCTGTACAAAAAACTGATTGTACCAAATTTCAGCACAAAATGGCCACTGGCAGCCATCTTGAATTTCAGACTACAACCCCTAGCCCGAGCCATATTGACATGTGTGCTTACTGTGTATAAGTAGCACTGAATAAATCAAAGTTAATCTAATTTGCATAATTTCTGCACGAGAAAAAAACCTGTATTATATGTGATGTATTCCATGTTACTAAACATTCATTCAAAAATTTATTAAAATCAGAACATTCATACAGAAGTTCTGTCCAAAAAACTGATTGCACTAATGTCGGTACAAAATGGCTGCCGACGGCCATCTTGAATTTTGGGCCACACCCCAAAACACTTGTTCTCGTCCCACAGTGATAACAAAGGTACCCAAGAAGTTTCGTAAAGATCGGTTCATAAATATGGCCTCTAGCACAAGCCGTATCGAACTGTTGATGGATGGACAGACGAACGCCATGACATAACCTCAAATTTGACTACGTCAAAGTTGAGATAAAAATGACCTAAATATATATTTTTCAAACATTTGCCCTGACCAAAAAACTAGGGCCCTGCAAAAGGTTCAAGATTCAACTGGATTTTGAATCTTAAGCTGGCATTTGCATTGATTCGAAATCAACTGCCAGATTCGGTTCCTTTCAAACATTTTCACAGAAATATGGCTTGGTATCAGTGATTTTCGTTGCCAGAAAATATAGTTCAGTTGGAAATTGTACATAAATAATGTTGAAAAGACTGAATGTACTGAGTGTATTTCCATTATAACATAAATACCATCTGCACCAATACCACCAACCATGTTAATAATTCCAGACTCTGATCACTACCACTGTTGAAAGCAAATTTTAAAGTTTCCAAGCAATGTTGACGATAAGCTGTGTTGAAGGTAGCAGGCTCTGTGCAGTGCCCAGTACCGGTAATTTTCACAGGTTCCCTTTTTGGAAATATAATCCTTACTGCATAATATTCCAAATAAGGAGTCATAAGCTGTGTTTTTAGGGGCAAAAAATAACAAGAGGGGTGTGTCCATCCCCATTAGCTCACCAATGCATGGCATGCACCAAACCTAGGCTTATTACAAATCTGCAAAAAATGTCCGGTCATGTACATGCATAGCAAAATAGGCCAGAAATTTTCTAAGTCCACAGTGACAAAAAAATCTAACATTGCATTAAAAAAGTCCAAAATCTCAGAAAAATGTCTGGCCAAGGGTTCATGTTATCTTATATTGATGCATTTAACACATATATAAATATAAAAGCCACAGCATACCGGTGGTAGCCTCCACTCATAGCAGAAAAGGTCAGATGTAGATGCATAGCAAAACAGGTCAGAAATTTTCTGAGTTCACATTGACAAAAAAGTCTAACATTGCAAAAACAGTAAAAAATCAATAAAATATCACTGGATAAGGGTATGTGGGTAATTGTAAGCCATAGAAACACAAATACAGTATGAGGTGCATAGCAAAGTGAACAGGTACAATACCTTTAACACAAGTGTTGACGCCGACGCGCCTCGGATCATGACATAAGCTCACAGAACTTCATTAGTGAGCTAAAATGTTTAGTTATTCAAGAAATGTTTTTTGAGGGTATCATCTTGCCATGTTAGGTAAATGGTTAAACAGCAATTAAGGGAAGTATTATATATTGTGTGTGAACTGAATGGTTTAGCCAAGTAAATGTGCTGGATTAAAAAGGCTATTCTGTGAAGACAATCAAATTAAGCCTTTCTATTCTGTTCCAGTATAAGCTCTTCTTTCAAAACAAATATTGATTGAAGATGTATTGGATGGTGTTCTAAGGGCTCCTGCACCTTTCAGGGAACTAATATTCCCACCATTCCAAAACAATGTTTGGTGTATTTGAAAGATTTCTGGTGATTGAAAAGCAAAATTTATTATTTATTGGTGTTAAGATCATTTTCAGTATCTATGGCTATATCTTGACCAAAACACGAGTTGGAAGTCAAGTATAGCTTATCGCTTATTCCTATGCTGCCCACTTTCCATCCCAGGCATTGGTGGCTGGGTCTTATTTTATCAGGATCAGCAGAACTTCTTTACCACAGTAAAGAAGCACTGCCCAACTGCCTGGAGTTTCCTCAGTGGGATTGAAACTTCCTCAAAATACATTAATTCTCAAGGACTAGAAATGCAAAATACTTGAGTTTTGTTTCATTTCGAAGTTTCTGATAAAGTCAATTGTCTTATAGGTAAAGGTGCAGGGTGTTGTTACAACACACCATCTATAGTTGGTATCAAATTCAATACCATTGGCTATGGCAACAAATTTGAAAAGCTGGTAAAAAGCCAGTGTGGCCCAGGTCACATGGCATATGGGTGGTTTTGGGGTGTACAGTACAGTCATCGCAGACTAGTCGTAATCCGTGCGTGGGCAGTGATGTCCACGCATGCATTTACCAGGTAATAACAAATCACCAGCAGCAAAATTTTAATTAATGAAGCACCGGGTAGTTCCTGCCGCATCATTAATTAAATTATTGATGATTATACCTATAATTAGTGTTTGCAATCTAATATTATTGCATCTGTGGAAATATTGCCCACCCTGTGGAAAGTGACCAGTCCACAGCGGCTGTACTGTAAAGGGTGCATGAGCATGGGAATTTTGAATAATTCAAAATTCTGACACACACAATAAGTGACAGCCAGAGGTATGCTTCCATTTGTCAAAATTTACATCACACAGCAACAACCTCTGGTTGTTGCTTATAATATGTGTCAGAATTAACCTTTCTTAGTGCTGGTATAAATATCCGAGATCTATAAAATATTTCTACTAAAAGTTAGTTATTCTGCTGACTGAACAATTATTCTGCTGACTGCTTGAAAGCATTTGCCAAAAGAAACAAGAGGCCCCACGGGGCCTGAAGTGCTCATCTTGTACAGAACACAATTTAAACAGAGTCCAAGAATGAGTCTACATTAACTGGTAGAGTGCTAAGTTATTTTTGGTCGTCAAAATTTGTTCACATAGTTTTGCCTTGTTACAATTGATGGGAGAGTGCCTGTAGGCACTCTCCCATCAATTGTAACAAGGCAAAACCACACAGACAATATGATATTATTTTCGAGATAATCTGAAGCATTTCCTCAAAATATGAAGCCTTTAAGTTGTGGTACCTGTACCTTAGGACAAAGCCCAAATATGGGCTTCCAGCACTCTACCAGTTAAGCAAGCCATCTCCATAGGCTACACTGTCAATCCTTGAGTCCCTCAGGAGTGACAAAAATAATCTGGGCATCATGCCTTTTCTTCAGTTGATCATAAGTAAAATGTAGAGCTCCCCTATGAAGCCCCTTGATACAACCTATGTGGATTAATCTTAGTACCTCTAGAAGGTACTGAATACAAAATTTTTAATTCTTCAGCAAAATGGCCAATTCCGGCTCCCATAGAGAGCCCAAATATTAACCCAGGCTCTTGATTTGAACACAGTTAAATCTGACTTCCCTAGAGATGTTGTGTACCGAATATGAAAGCATTCTGACTGTTGGATCTAAAGAAGAGAAATTGTAAAGAAATTTCTCCGAATTGCACTAAGTTCAAATTTGGGCTACCATAGCGAGCCCAAATATTGACCTATGGATCCGATTTGAACAAACTTGAATCTGACCCCCCTAGAGATGTTGTATACCAAATGTGAAAGCATTCTGACAAGTGAATCTGAAGAAGAAGATTTTTGAAGAAATTCCCTCATATTGTACTAAGTTCAATTTCATGTTCCCATATGGAGCCCAAATATTAACCTAGGCACTCGAATTGAACAACCTGGAATCTGACCCCCCCTAGAGATGTTGTATACCAAATATAAAAGCATTCCGACTGGTGGATCTGAAGAAGAAGATTTTTAAAGAAATTTTCTCATATTGCACTAAGTAAAAATTTGGGCTACCATAGTGAGCCCAAATATATACCTAGGGATCTGATTTGAACAAACTTGAATCTGACCCCATAGAGATGTTGCATACCAAATATCAAAGCATTCTGACTGATGGATCTGAAGAAGAAGATTTTTTTAAATTACCCACCATATTGAACAAAGATAAAATTTGGGCTTCCGGAGGAAGCCCAAATATTAACCTAGGGACTTGGTTTGAACAATCTATAATCTGACCCTCATAACAATGATGTATACCAAATATTAAAAGATTCTGACTGGTGGTTCTGAAGAAGAAGATTTTTAAAGAATATTCCCCATATTACCCTATGTTAAAACTTCGGGCTCCTGTAGAGAGCCCAAATATGAACCAATGAGCTTTATTTCAACAAACTGTTATCTGACACCCCTATGAATGCTGTATACCAAATATCAAAAGATTCTGATGATTGGTTCTGGAGAAAAGATTTTTAAAAATTTTTGCAAATATGCTGACTCAGCATTTTTTCGATGCCCATTACAGAACACCCTAACATAACCGACGGCAATTTTTTTTTTACCATTCAATTCTACTGGTCATAAGGATACTTCATACCAAATAAAAGCTCTCTGTTCCGTGGGGTTTGGGAAATATGGGCGTTTGAAAATATTTATATTTTTAGCTCCCAGGGTTCCCATGGGGATGCGGGAATTTTTTTTTTTGCATGGGTCATGTACTTATGACCCAATAATACCACAAACCAAATTTGGTTCATACCGGACCATCGGTTCAGAAAATAGAAATTTTGGGCGGGGCCAAAAATCTTACCCCTCCTATTACAAAGCCAAATATTACTTCACGAACTTCGTTTGAACAAATTTGATTCTACACCTCATATGGAAGCTCCATAGCAAATATCAAGTCATTGTACACACTGGTTCTTGAGAAGAAGATTTTTAAAATATTTGGGTGCATTTTCCCCCACTCCCTCCCTATGGGGCTGGGCATGCTGAGTTGAACAAAAATGAAATGCCCCTTTGGGACCATCACTCACACAAACTTTCACTTGAATTGGCCCAGTGGCTTTGAAGGAGAAGACCAAAACATGGTGTTGACGAACGACGGACGACGGACGACAAGACGACGGACGGGAAGCGATGAGATTAGCTCAGCTTGACTTTGTCAAGATGAGCTAAAAATAATGTAAGTTATCTCCACCAACATGTATGGTATATGGAGATTTAATACCTGAATGTCTCATTTAAACACCTCGTTGGCAGAGATAATGTTTTTGTTCCTTTGGAACACAATAGACACATCATGTAAACAAATTTGTGGATGCGTTTCTCACGCTCCGCAATCAGTTGCACCAAACTTGTGAAAAATAATTGTTTACAAATGCAGAACAAAACAGATAGAATTACATCCTTTGGGTCATTATTGGAAACACGAAAACAGATCGGGGGCTATTTTGTTAACAGAGACAGATTTGCTATTATTTTATTTTTCTCAAGTTGTTTGATTTAATTATTCAACTATTTAATTTATAACAGAAAAATATGATCAAATTGTCAGAAATCTGATGATATTTGTGACTATTTTCAGGTTTTTTGGTTTTATTTTTATATCGAGGCAAGCAAAAGCAAAAAGCCTTCATTTAAACCATATACCCCCGGTGTTTTGTGAGACATTACACCCCTGGATGTTGCACACTCTCACATACCTTGGATGTTGGGTGCACCCTTTTCCATTGCTATTCATCCTAGGCATTCTGACCAATCCGAAGACAAGAGTTTATTGGGATAAAGGGACAATAAAATTTGAAAGACAATTTTTGTGAATGGTCATATTTATAAAAAGCATTTCCATTTTGGTAAACTCATAGTATTAACCCTTTACAGTGATTAAAATAAAACATTTTGATATTGTGTGCATTGTGTAAAATATCAACAAAATCAGATCATGTGATCCTCTCATTGAAACAAGAGGCTCCAGGGGGCCTGAGGGCACTCACCTGACATGGTAGCCTAAATATCAACCCAGAGAATTGATTTCAACAAGTTGCATCTGCTCCTCCTAAGAAAAGCTTATACCAAATATCCAAAGATTCTGACCACTGGATCTAAAAAAAAAAAGGTTTGAATAAGAAAAGGATGGATTTCACTTAGTGAGCTACCGTTGATTGTATTCCACTTGATAAAGGCCAAGTGGCTGAAAATTTGTGGTTAAAACAGAGTGACTTAAGAAAAGAACATTTATCTACTTCCCTTTGGAGGATTTATATTTGAAAATAAAAAAAAAGATTTTTAAAGAATATTCCTGATATTGAACTAAGTTTTAATTCGGGCTCCCACAGGGAGCCCATATTTGAACCTAGGGACATGGCTTTAACAAACTTGAATCTCACCCCACTAAGGATGCTGCACACCAAATATCAAAACATTCCGACTGCTGGATCTGAAGAAGATTTTTAAAGAAAATGCCTCATTTTGAACTAAGTTACAATTCAAGCTCCCACAGTGAGTCCAAATATGGACATAAGGACATGGCTTGAACAAACTTGAATCTCACCCCCTAAGGATGCTGCATACCAAATATCCAAACATTCCGACTGCTGGATCTGAAGAAGAAGATTTTTAAAGAAAATTCCTCATTTTGAACTAAGTTATCATTCGGGCTCCCACAGTGAGCCCAAATATGGACCTAGGGACATGGCTTGAACAAATTTGAATCTCACCCCCATAAGGATGCTGCATACCAAATATCAAAACATTCTGACTGCTGGATCTGAAGAAGATTTTTAAAGAAAATTCCTCATTTTGAACTAAGTTATAATTTGCGCTACCACAGTAAGCCCAAATATGAACCCAGGGACTTGGCTTGAACAAACTTGAATCTCACCCCTTAAGCATGGTGCATACCCAATATCAAAAGATTCTGCCTGCTGGATCTTGAGAAGATTTTTAAAGAAATTTGCCTGAAATGCACTAACCTCAAATTTGGGCTCCTATACTGAGGGCCGATTTGAACAAACTTGAATCAGATCCACCCCACCATGTTGCATACCAAATATCAAAAGATTCTGCCTGCTGGATCTGGAGAAGAAGATTTTTTTAAGAAATTTGTCTGAAATGCTCTAAGTTTGAATTCAAGCTTCTATAGTGAGCCCAAATATGAATCCAGGGGGTCGATTTGAACAAACTTGAATAAGATCCACCCCACAATGCTGCTGCATACCAAATATCAAAAGATTCTGCCTGCTGGATCTGGAGAAGAAGATTTTTTAAGAAATTTGCCTGAAATGCACTAAGTTCGAATTCGGGCTTCTATACTGAGCCCAAATGTGAATCCAGGGGGCCGATTTGAACAAACTTGAATCAGATCCACCCCACAATGTTGCATACCAAATATCAAAAGATTCTTCCTGCTGGATCTGGAGATGAAGATTTTTAAAGAAATTTGCCTGAAATGCACTAAGTTCGAATTTGGGCTTCTATAGTGAGCCCAAATATGAATCCAGGGGGCCGATTTGAACAAACTTGAATCAGATCTACCCCATAATGCTATATACCAAATATCAAATGATTCTGCCAACTTGTGCGGGAGAAGAAGACTTTTTAGTAATTTCTCTAATATACATAGGGTGCTATCGGAGTTATGCTCCCTATGGAGCCACAAGTGGGCATGTCCATTTCATTTGAACAAACTTGAATTGACATATGGTAATGAACATCCATACCAAGTTTTGAGCAAATCGACCTAGCAGTTTCAGAGGAGAAGTTGTTTGAAAAATGTTCACGACACCGGACGGACGACGCCGGATGGCAAGTGATAAGTTTAGATCCCTTCGGTGAGCTAAAAATCTATCAAAGGAGTACTCCTACATTCATTGAACTCCCCATATTTATAGACATTTTTGGTCCCAATACATCCAATATAGAATTTTTGGCCTCAATACATACAATATGGGCATTTAAACTGTTATATCTTGTTTGACAGAGCTCAATGAGCTCTGTCAAAGAAGATATAATAGAATAAATGCTCAATTTATAACTATTATTTATTGGTGTTTGAGATCACATACTTCTGCACAATGGCTGATCATAACTGAAACATGGATACAAAGTCAAGTCCAGCCAATCAATTATACCAATGTTGCCACTTTAAGAGAACTTCCAACACAGACATTGGTTACTGGGTCCTCTGTTACCAGTAAAACAGCACTGCTTCACTTCTTAGGCTTTTCACAAGGACAGCTTACAACTTGTAGATATGAAAATTCCTATCAATTGTGTACTCCTGTTAATAGAATATATTTTCTCTCGAATAGTGCCTATTTAATTTATTTATTTATTGGGGTTCAATGACACTTTTGACAGCCAGGGACACCCCGTGTTAGACAGTTTTACGGGTGGAGGAAGTCGCATTATCTGGAGAGAACCACTGAGCAATGGCAAGCAACTGTCAAGACTCCCCAACATACTAACTCCACACAAGCAGGGTTAGCATTGGTTGAAGACAAGTACACCATCGACATGCAGTATGCCTTAGTACACAGTGCCACCATGCCCTCACATAGGCAATCAAGATTAAGTAGGCTATTTAATTAGCAGGGTTATACTATACTGTGATATGCAATGGGTGTTTGAAAAAGAGTGTTGAGGGATCAATGAAATAGTTTTGCAGAGAAGACTGATTTGATTGTACAGGGTTAACAGAGTTTGTTTCAAGTAAATTATTACATTATTCTGAGATAATTGTATGTGGTGTAGAAATGAATACAAGAGTAATTATTTTGTTCATAGTGAGAAAACATAGTTCATACACCACACTGCAGTGCAGTGTTTCTATAATGCTGGTCAGTTGATTCAAGTGGAGAAGATAATTAGTGTAATAGTTAATTGCTGTCGAAAGACATATGGCTGGTATTGGCTTAATCTTGGTACTTTCTCTGTGGTGAACAGCTGCTGAACACTGATCAGGGATCTAAATGGGATTCTAAACACTGGTTGGTAGCTTGAAGGTTCTATATTGGAATCGGGTAAGTTTTCAATTTTCAGAGCTCTATTAACTTTTAAAAAAAAAGATGCCAGTCCTGTGTAACCTTTTTTTTTCCAACAAAAATACCATATGAAATCTGTCAACAAAGTATTATTTATTATTTTCATTAGGTTGTAGTAGCATGTCAGTATGTGTATAGCACAGGAATTCTTCTGCCCTCTTTGAGAAAGGGCCGGAGCCCATGCCATTCAGAAATTTTGTATTATGGTGGCTCCAAATGGGAGCGACCTTTTTCTGGACACCAGCTGTGCATTAAATTTTTATCGGAGAGATTGGGAAATTTGGAGTTGGATATCAGGAAAAATCAAGACAAACTGCAATTGAGAAAGGATCCCATATTTAGCCCCTGTAGACACCCAAAAGAATCCCTGTAGTACTGTGATCACAAAAACGGTATTTTTCTTCTTGATCAGATCGCGATTCGGCCTTGTCACACTTACTCACCAGAGGGTTTGAGATTTTATATACAAAATATTGTGAAATCAAGACCAAATCACGAAAAACAGAGAGAGATTCAATGTTATCACAATTCTTTTCTGAAGGGTGAGATTCTACAGTGCTGTGGGGAGAAAAGTGGAAAGATTCTTTTGACCAGATTGTGACCCAGTCACGATCCGATCAAAATTCTTTGTCCATTTTTCTGATTGCAGTACTGTACTTTATGGGGAAAACACTCAGAAAGCTAATTTCACAGCAGTATATAAGATTAACCTTCTGATGCCAGAACTCCAAAGTTGTATAATAGGTACTAAAAATTATTGGTGCTGAAGCAGTGCTTGGGCTTTCATTTGTTAGTTTTTGTAGTTTAACGACAATTATTATAGTTTAACAACAATTTAAACAACAAGAGTCACATGTTGGACAGTTTTATGAGTGGGGAATGGCGTAGCACCTTGATAGAACCACTGAGCAGTGGCAAGCAACTGTCAGACTGACTCTTTAACTTACTAATCCAGCACAAGCAGAGTTAGCAGCAATTGAAGGCAAGGGCACCTTCGATGCTAACCCTTTACTTAACTTAAAAGGGAGACGACACTTGCAAATAAAATTCTTGAATAACTAATTTTTTCATTTTATGCCTCAAAAACATAGCTTATGACTCCTCATTGGCACAAGATCAATGAGCTTGTTCCAAAGAGGGGTAATAAGCTATGTTTTTGATACAAAAAGAAAAGAAAAAAGGAAAGTTGAATGTTGATTTTTGTGAATAAGGCTGGCCAGTTTTTGCCATTATGTTGGGTAATGTTGGGTAAAGGGTTAAGTACACTTTAGCACACAAAGCCAACATGCCCCACATTTTGGCTTTATAAACATGTGTTGATGCTGCAAAACAGTTTTTATATTCTAAGCATGTGTTTCATATTCAGCCAAAATCATATTCAAAATGGTTAAGCCATATTTGTTTTGTTCCAGTTTACTGAAGAGTGTCTGTAGGCTGCAGATATATTTCACTAAATTGTAACAAAACAATTTTTGATGAACAAATAATGCTCCCCCAAAACAATCTAGCACTTTAACAGTTAACAACTATAAGCCTAATGCTAAGGCTTGTCTTGTACAACAGGTGCCTTGATACTGATGGTGCACAGAAAAAGTTGTATACTCTGAGCAGTTGTTTCGATTCACGTGTCATCTGCCCATTCAGACAGAATTAACTTGGCAAGGAACAAAAAGCAAGGCCATAAATCTTGATAATGTTTTACCCTTTCCTAATGAATTGGCCAGATCTGCCCACGTAATTTAAAATTGAGCGGTTGAAAAAATAAAATGAAAGTGTCAATGACACTGTAGCTCAACTTGACAAACTTGAACTTGATAAGTTATAAATGAAATGGCAAAATTGAAGATCATTGGGACCAATGTCAGTTTTTTTGCCAGTGGCAACATTTTTTGACAGAAACCGAAGAAAATCGATAGCTCCCATCTAGAGGTCACCGTAAATAAGCATACCAGGTTTCAAAGCAATCTAATCATAAATGAGCCCTGTAGGGTGAGCAAAAGGGAAATATTGTGGTCTGACTAAACTAAGTTCTAAGAATGTTGGCCGCGGCAACATTTTTTGACAGAAATTGAAGAAAATCGATAGCTCCCATCTAGAGGTCTCCCCAAACAAGCATACCAGGTTTCAAAGCAATCAAATCATAAATGTGCCCTGTAGGGTGTGCCAAAGGGAAATATTGTGGTCTGACTAAACTGAGTTCTAAAAACATTGGCCGTGGCAACATTTTTTGATGGAAATTGAAGAAAATCGATAGCTCCCATCTAGATGTCACCCCAAACAAGCATGCCAGGTTTCAAAGCAATCTGATCATAAATGTACCCTGTAGGGTGTGCCAAAGGGAAATATTGAGTCTTCTAACTAAACTAAGTTCTAAGAACGTTGGCCGCGGCAACATTTTTTGACAGAAATTGTAGAAAATCGATAGCTCCCATCTAGAGGTCACCCCAAACTAGCATGCCAGGTTTCAAAGCAATCCGATCATAAATGTACCCTGTAGGGTGTGCCAAAGGGAAATATTGAGTCTTCTGACTAAACTAAGTTCTAAGAACATTGGCCGCGGCAACATTTTTTGACAGAAATTGAAGAAAATCGATAGCTCCCATCTAGAGGTCTCCCCAAACAAGCATACCAGGTTTCAAAGCAATCTGATCGTAAATGTACCCTGTAGGGTGTGCCAAAGGGAAATATTGAGGTCTGACTAAACTAAGTTCTATGAACATTGGCCGTGGCAACATTTTTTGCCGGAAATTGAAGAAAATCGATAGCTCCCATCTAGAGGTCAGCCTAAATAAGCGTATCAGGTTTCAAAGCAATCAAATCATAAATGTGCCCTGTAGGGTGTGCCAAAGGGAAATATTGTGGTTTGACTAAACTAAGTTCTAAGAACATTGGCCGCGGCAACATTTTTTGCCGGAAATTGAAGAAAATCGATAGCTCCCATCTAGAGGTCACCCCAAACAAGCATAAGAAGTTTCAAAGTAATCTGATCATAAATGCGACCTGTGAGGTGTGCCAAAGGAAATTGTGGACGTAAGTACTAATGTACGCCGACGGACGAGAAGTGATGGCAATAGCTCAGCTTGACTTTGTCAAGTTGAGCTAAAAAATACAAATTTCAACAAAACCATAGGTGACAGACACCTCATTGGAACAAGTTCATCAACTTCGTTCCAATGAGTGGGCCACATATGGTTTTGTTGAAATTTTTTGAAATATTTGAAAAAAAAACCCAAATTCTGATATCACAGTTATTTATTTATTGGTGTTTAAGGTCACTTGCACCATCTTTGGTGATATCTTGACCACAACACAACTTCCCAGGTTCTATTTTACCAGTAAGGCCGCATTTATTACTTTCCAAAGTGTGATTTACTGGGATTTCCGGGTTTGATTATAAACGATAACTTCACAAGTGAATTATGCAATCAACAATTGTGTCATGTATCCGTGTGCACAAACAAAGATGCTGTGCCATGGGTGTAATGGGGACTTCACTGTTTTTTGTTTTTTTTAACCAGGGACCAGCCTAAGACTTCAAGTCTCCCTCCAGAAAAAATAGGGAGACTGCAGAGTCATGTAGGGAGACTTCATAGGCAAGTGGGGAAAATTAAGAATATTCATGTACCCCCCCCCCCCCCCCCCACCCCTTCATAGTTTCAATTTGTGGTCCTCCATTAACATCCAAATAATCCAGGTCCAGTTGTCTGTGATGCATCTGTGCCAGGTTAAAAAATCACAAAGTAATTATTGACTGAAAATCCCCTCACTGATACCCTCTCCTTCATGACCAGTCCCCACTTCTTCATGCCAATCCTCCAGCACCCTCCTCTGGTTGCCTTTCACCAAAGTCTACTAAGCTAATAATTTCCTAAGTCTGAAAGTGTGAACAGGAACAGATGTAAGAAGGTTGCTTGGGAGGTACTTTGTTAGTTAATAAACAAAATATATTCTGGGGACGAGTATTTTGTAAAAGAAATGTCATTCCGCATCGTTTTTATGGCATTCCGGTGTCATTCCACGTCATTTCCTGTCATTCCGGTGTTTAGGAGGACCCTTTTTCAAGATCGTCCACATGCACACTTGTGTCCTGTACAAAGCTTTTCTTGTCATCACTAAACTTTTTTTCATGTGTTTCAATTCCATTTGTGTTTTTCTGGGAATAGACAGCCCAACAGTTAACAGTCATCAGCAAAATGAAATGAAAATACTGTGTTATAAAATACGTCTGTTGTGTATACAGTTCCGGCATCCTAAGCGACGTAACCTACTTTCAAACTGGGTTATTTTGTTGAGTCGCGAAAGTCACCTATTTTCGTTTCGACACTTGAAGCTCCGACTGAAACGCAACAAAATAGAAATAAAAAAATCTGCCGAAAGCGACAATGGACAATCTATTGTCGTGTGATTTCAAATAAATGGACGTTTATTTGACGAATTAAAATGCCCATTTATCACACTCGAGCACATTCGATTTTTGAAAATAATCGTTTTCAAGTAAACCTCGCATCACTCAGTTCAGCCTTTCCTCATTTTGGCCAATTTTTAGAGGGCGACTTGTAATCGCCCCAACTATTTTTCTAGGCGACTTTGGGCTTAGAAGGGCGACATAATCGCCCTAGTCGCCCTCACGGCTGGTCCCTGTTTTTAACCCTTTACCTAATATGAAAAACAGACGACACTTGCCAAAAAAAGTCTTGAATAGCTATTATTTTCATTTTTTGTCTCAAAAACATAGGTTATGACCCCTCATTGGAACGAGCTCAATGAGCTTGTTCCAATGAGGGGTCATACCCTATGTTTTAGAGATGAAAAATGAAAAAATAATGAAAATTAATTGGCGATTTTTGAAAATAGCGCTGGTAAACGGTTAAATAAATGAAAAGTAATAAACAGAGTAATCGTTTGACTGGACTGGTTACGTGAAATAATTCATTCGAGGTGGGGGACTATATTGAAAACACTCATGCGCAATTGAGTACAATGTACCTCACCTCTCAAGAATTATTTCACGTAACCAGTCCAGTCAGGCGATTACTCTCTATTTATTTATTGCAGTAAACAAGCACAATGCTCAACTCAACTCAACTTCCCAGGGTTCCCACAAGTGTGATATTGCAATGGTTAAAGGGTTAAGTCCAATAAATTCACATGTAACTCCCAGGCTTATAAGAGTTCACATCACTTTTAACATTTATCATTATATCCTGACCACAACACAAGTATGAAGTGAAATCATGCCAATTGTTTATTCCCATTCTTGCCACTTTGGAAGATTTTCACCATAGTTGTTCATTACCAGCTATATTACTAGTGATTCACTTCTTGGAATCCCCAGGGGTATTTATTTATTTATTGGGGTGTAGTGACACTTTCAACGGCCAGGGTCACATTGTGTCAGGCAGTTTTATGGGTGGAGGAAAACGGAGTACCCGGAGAGAACCACCGAGCAACTGTCAGACTCCCCAACGTACTAACTCCACACAAGCAGGGTTAGCATTGGCTGAAGATAAGTGTGCCATCGAAGTGCAGTACGCCTTAGTACACAATGCCACCATGCCCCCACATGGGCATCTGGGATTAAATGTCTTGCCCAAGGTTGCCGCAGGTGGGATTCAAACTGAGGACCTCTTGACTTGCAGCCTGCATCTCTGCTTACTGAGCCGCTATGCCTCCCCCCCCCCCCCCCCCCCCCCCCCCCCCCAAGGGGGGATTTAAATTAATTGATTTTTAGTGGAAATGCCCCAGCACTGATTTTTATGGTGGACAAAATTCTATGATTACACTGAATATACTGAGGTCACAAAGGTATATAACTTGGAAATTCAGTGGCTGTCAAAAACTAATTCTTGGACAGATCGCAATAGTTTTTATTCAACAAACCCTTTACATAATGAATCACCCACATTCGCTCACATAATATACAAACTGGGTAGTTGAAAAAAAACTGTCTGAAAACTTTTTTTAAGCACCTGTAAGGTTTGTAATTATAAGAAAATGTACTGCAAGTTGTGAAAGACCAACCAGAAATAAACAGACCAGGCTGGTTTTTTAACTCAATATAGACACAGATGGAACTAGGAAGAAAACTAATTACAAGCAATTTCAAACAAAAATGGCTGCTATTTGCCAATCTTGAATTTAAAAAAAACCTTGAACAACCTTGTTATTTGCATATAACTTCAAAACATCCAATTTACTGAGCTATACCTGTATTGACTTTTTTCCTTTTTATTGGGATTTAATGATACTTTCAACAGCCAGGGCCACCTTGTGTTGGAGTTTTATGGAAGGAGGAAGCGGAGTACTGAGAGAGAACTACTGAGCAGCAGTGCAAGGAACTGTCCCCAAGATACTAATTCTACACAAGCAGGAAAGCAGGATTAGCATTGGTTAGAGACAAGGGCACCATCGTGTATTATGCCTTAGTACACAGCACCACTGTGTCCCCTCCCCCCCCCCCCCCACCCAGAACAATCGTGATGAAGTGCCTTGCATAATGACACAACACAGTTACCCTTGGTGGGGATCAACTAAGGACGTTTCGATTTGAAGTCTCATGCCGTAACCACTGAGCAACCATACTCCCACTGTACTGAATATTAATGAAAATTATTATTCTCACATCCTCTCAGTGATCTTAAATTCACCATTTGCAGACCACAGAAAAACGCAAAACAATGTAAGATGAAACTAACTTTATTGAAACTAAAATGCTGTATATATGCTATGATGTGCGTCACGTGTACATGACGTAAGCTGCTTACATGAAATGGCAAGTGTACCTGAAACACCGCGACTTACATTGGGAAAATCATGGGGGCCCCCAGGCTGGCGTTACCAAGAAGGCTGGTGTGGTGCGCATGGCTGCCACATGCTCTTAGCAGCCAGAGGCTAGCTTAGGACCACACATGCCATCTTGTGTCCAATGGGAACAGGATGGGTGTACGGTCCCCAGCGAACACCTGTGCTGCTTAGGACATGGCCACTTGGAGCCTGAATGGGGGTAAAAAACAGTAAAACGTCAGGCCCCTGGCTAGCCTAGGACCGCACATGCCATCTCGTGTCCCATGGGAACAGGATGGGTGTACAGTCCCCAGCGAACACCTGTGTAGCTTAGGATACGACCACTTGGAGCCTGAATGGGGGTAAAAAAACAGTAAAATGTTAGGCCCCGCCCCGGGGCCCCCATGAGTTTGGCGGTCATCCTGGTGGTGTTCAGGGGTGGTGGCAGGAAGTTCTTGCCGGCAGGCAAAGCGGTGTAGCAAATGCTGGTTACGCGTGTACTCACGGAATTGATAAGTTCTGATTGGTTTGGAATTCGGCATTTTGAGGGTCGTGTGCAGTTCAGTACAGTAGTTGCAAAAATAAGCTCGAATGAATTGGGGAAGCATCAGGGGAAACTAGGAAGTTGGAATAGCTTGTGGTGGATGCCGCGTGCAGTCCACCTGTTGCTTCTCTTGATTGGCCGGTGGGCAGTGGCTGTTACACTTCCCCAATGGGGAGTACAGTAGTGACTGCTTGCAGGCAGTTTCTCTGTGGTATGCAAACCTCCGGAAATGAAACATCTCCTTGCTATTTGCAGACCACAGAGAAACCAAAACAATGTAAGATGAGACTGACTAGCTTTATTGAAACTAAAATGCTGTATATATGCTATGATGTGCGTCACATGTACATGACAAAAGCTGCTTACATGAAATGGCAAGTGTACCTGAAACACCGTGACTTAAATTGGGCAAATCATGGGGGCCCCCAGGCTGGCATTACCAAGAAGGCTGATGTGGTGCGCATGACTGCCACATGCTCTTAGCAGCCCGAGGCTAGCCTAGGACTGCACATGCCATCTTGTGTCCCATGGGAACAGGATGGGTGTACGGTCCCCAGCGAACACCTGTGCTGCTTAGGACATGACCACTTGGAGCCTGAATGGGGGTAAACAACAGTAAAACGTTAGGCCCCAAATGAAGCTGGTATAGCGCTGTACCAGCTGAAAGCCCCCCAGCACAAGGAGAGTCAACATCACATGACTCAAAGATACAAGTTTATGAGAGGATGTTTCAAAGGCACCCACTAATAGAATCAAACAAATAGCTTATTCACAGATGCACAAATACTGAGTGAAAGTACACATAGCTTGGTTATACCAGAACTAGCAGTTTTCTCTCAGCATGATTGTCCTTATAAGTTACAGGATGTTGTGTTGGTGGACATGGTTTCATGAAAGGTAAAAGCAATCCCCCGATTTGATTTGATGCCGATATCGGAAGACTTGATTCTATATCAAGATTTGATTCTGTCCAAAATATCCAATTACTAGGGCACTAGCTCCACCAGAATGAAATTTTCACTAACAGCGTTTATATAATGATGGCAACATATGTATACATGTAGCAGCAAATTTTAATAATATTATAAGTTATTGAGATGAATTGGCAGTAACACAGGCTAAGCTTTGCATCTCAGTTGAACATACACTCCAAGCTGCAAACCTCAGACTGTGTTACCATCACTTCATCACAATAATGTATATGTTCCAATAAGACCCTACCCATGGGCAGATACAGGGGGGGGTGGATAGGGTGGATTTCCACCCCCTTTGATATTTGAAAGGGGAGCCAACAAGCAATTTTTCAAAGTCAAATTCAACCTGTATTGAAATAATCTTTACACGAGGAGTTCTCGCGACTAGACACCAACGTATAAATGATTGGTACAATGTATGGTCTGTAGTCTGTACCTCAATGAGGTACAGACTACAGACCATACATTGTACCAATCGTAGTAAACATAAATGTCGATTCATCAACGAAAATAGTCTGATATATGTTATTTGGATGAAATATTATCACCGTAAGAGTTCATGCGATGAATAATGACTGGCTAGTCATACGCCGAGGGTGCTTGGAAATGTAACGTTCACAAATTTCCTGTTTTGAAACAGGTAACTCAAACCTGTGCATTGCGATAACGGCGAGGTCCGATAAATGCTCAGTTGTCATGCTGCTTCGCAGCCACGTATGGATCCTCCGGACGCATGAGAACAACCTCTCGGCCTCCGTACTTCCAATAGGAAGAACAGCAAGTATTTTTAGTAGTTCCCTAACATTTGGGAAAAATGTGGAATCTGCGTGTGCGGAAATAATTGTTGTTACAGACATGGAGATTGTTGTGTGATTTTTCCAGTAGTTATGCCACCTGAAAAGTTCACTTTGGAATGCAGATGGTACTGGGAGTAAGTGGTTCCATTTTCCTTCAAGAATTTTGAAAAGCGATTCGATTTCCAAATATGACTTTTGGTGTATGACCTCTGGTATCAGACTAATCAGCTCATAATGAGCGCGTTTATCCTCACTGAACCTAGCCTGGAGTTCGGAGCAAACGATATCTAAAAACGGAATCGCAACCGTTCATTTCCAGTACTCTGAAATAGAGTCTGATGGGCAATTGTCGCGAAATACTTGTCTCTTACACATTCTTGGGCATTCCTCACGTGATCCAACTGTTTCGGCAAGCTGTGTGATTTTTGAGTATATTAACTCGTATCGAGAGTCAATATGGTTGCGGAGATCTTTATAAGACTCGTGCACTTGATCAATTTTTGCGAAGCCCAAAAACACTTCCATAAGTTCACCTTGCAGGGATGTAACTAAGGGTCGCATCGGTTCCATCATTTCCATGGCACACACAAAACTCACAATGCGCCCGAAATTAGTGAATGTGTGTCGCAAACCATTCACTTTTGTTTTCGTGTCTCCATCCCAGTTCCAAGAACTATCACTTGGATAGAATTTTTCATCACCAGTTGGGCAGCAAATCTCGTTCAAGGTTACAACAATTGGCTCATATAACTCGAAAATGGTTTCAAAAGTTTTAGGACGCTCAACCCATCGAGTTTTGCACAAATTTTTCATTTTGTGCTTTTTAGTTTCTGGTGAGAGCGCATCGATTATGTCTTTCAAGAAATTCTGGCGCTTAGGTGAGTTGTCAAAGAAGCTATACACTTCGCGACAAGCATCCATCATATTCTGGATTTGAGGTATATTACACGAGTGACATATAACCAAATTGAGGGAATGCAAACAACATCCTTGAAATGCTGCATCGGGTGCATACTTTCCAGTTTCTGCTTGGACACCCTTTTTATCCGAACTCATAGACGCAGTAGTGTCATAAGACTGACCTCGGCAAAGGTCCAGGTTTATTTTATTTTTCTGCAAGCATTCGCGAATTGCCGCTGCAATGTCCCTTCCAGTGATTCTCTTCAAAGGACATAAATCAATCAAGACTTTGCGTTTCTGTGGCTTAGAAGGGTCACTTATAGAATCTAGAAGTCAAAGACAAACTGATAACATCTCATCTCCGTGTGACGATGTCTCATTGGCAATTGAAGAAAAGTGAGAATTTTTTTGGAGACACCGCTGAAAGAACTTGCGAATGACTTCTGCTGCAATATGTAGCATCTCGTTTTGAACAGTTTTACTTGTATAGCGTGCATTCTTGGCACCAGATACCAAGTGTTCCTTGAGAATAGGAACATTTTCTGCAAGTAATCCATTATCGAAACGAAATTTCCCTCATTCTGCGTAGTGTCACTGGAGAAATCTATTTTGTCATCTCGATGACCACGGAGACCTATCTGTTGTCTAGCACACAACAATGTAGGGTAGGATTGAAGTATTGGTGGTCAGATTATCCCAAGCTAATTTATTCAACTGCGTTTCGATTATCAAGTCAGGTTTCGCCGATTGATGCTGAATATTTGTTGCATGTTCCATCGCGAGCTTAGAGTATTTATTATTTTCGTGGGCCTTCAGAAGCTCATTAGACTTGTAGTTTTTAATTCTTGAACAGATTTTGTCACAATGTTAGGTAAAAGGTTAAGTGGAATGTACGAACTCAAAACATGTCAGCTGAAGCAATATCATTCTGATCTCACACAGGGAATTTTTTGAATAGGTAAAGAAAAATCAGTGTGAAAGATCTATTGTTTCCTTCATTGAAGTCATTCAGGGTGAAACAGCTTTGCTGTTACTGCTCTCTTCCATCAACTCCTTGGTATTGATTGTAACATGATGAACGATCTCTTATGTACGAACACTAATGCATTACCAAGATGAACGAACCATATTGTTTGGCCACAATTTTATTTCACAGAATAGAAAATGAACCCTGGTACACAAAAAGTTTGTGAAACAACAGCAAACATGATGAATGCATTTCAATCTGCAAAGCTTCTAATGCTCTGAACTTTTCCAGAAACAAAAACAGTTTAACCATGTGAAACTATTCTCTTCAAAATGTTGGCTATTTTGTATGCATTTCTCCATCCATGTACTTTAGTTTAGGTGCTTTTACCACTTAACCCTTTGAACCCGAGAGGCCTCTTTTCTGGCCAGGAACATGATCCATCACAATTTCATAAAGCAGGATGGGTGCTTTGTGAATGTGTTGGGTAGAGCAATTAATATTTTCAACGTGCAGCCTTGAGGCTGCACGTTGAAGATATTAATTGGTCTACCCCCCAGATAATGAATATGGACTCTTCTGATTTCTTCCATTGAACTGACATGGATGATACCACCAGTGCTCAAAGGGTTAAAGGCCTGGAGAATTTTATACATTTTTGGTACACTTTGACAGTCTCCATCCTGTGCTTTGCATTTGTTTTTAGGCAAGTCTTGGCAGCCTATATGGGCAACCAAGACTTATTATTTATTATTCGTTGGTGTTTAAGGTCACATATTTCTGCACGATAGCTAATCATGACCACAACATGGAGATGAAGCCAAGTTTAGTCAATCGTTTATACCCATGTTGCCCATTTTAGAGGGAGCCAAGACTTATCTAAAAACAACTTTCAAGGTAGTTAAAAAGCTAACTTGTAACTTGTGAGTTATCCGAAAATCTGGATGTTGGGGGCACCAGTTCTGTTGCAGTAAAAAGTGATCAAAGCTGGAATTAGGCTTTTAAGGGTTAACTGAGTACTGAAATGAATAGCAGGTTTGGGGGGCTTGAATATTCATTTAAAATATATCATATAGATGGCATCATCACGTACAAGTATATAAGTGTGAAAAATGAAAATGTCCAAAGTAAAATGAAGTCGAGTCACAAAAAATTAGTTAACCAACTGGAGTCATGTCACGCATAAAGTCCGACTGTCCCAGCAATGACAATGCTTAGATACAAAATAGTCTGTGCATTTTTTTGTAAACCGTTTATCTAATGAATCTGCCATATCTGCACTTGTGATATACAAAAATTGCTATTCATGTTTTATTTTTTCATTTTTATACCCGAAAACAAACTTCATGACCTATTAATGGAACAATGATGAGCTTGTTCCAAAAAGGACTAATAAGCAATTGTTAGAAGTAAAAAATGAAAAAATCTGTTTCATAAAAATAATTTATAATGTTGGCTACAACTTGTGTTAGGAAAAGGGTTAATGATGCAGTACATAAAATATTCTCTTTCTAAAATCTTTTATTATAATACTACTGAAAAATACTGACAAGAAATATGTTCTGCATTTTTCATCTTTCTGAAAGAAAGTATAAAATTATGTGTTTTCTGAAAAGTCAACAAAATTTGTAGTTAGATCAACAGCTGCACAGCTCTGTTGATTAGGAAATATAACTGCAGTCAATATAAGCTGGAATTTTTAACTTAAAATTTGTGGTTTAAATTTAAGACTATACTTCAAATTCAAAGTGCACCTGTGTTTTCTTGTTGAAAAAAGTAATAACAAATTTAAAGAGAATCATATAATTAGAACTTCATTTATCTTCTGGATAACATGGGGGGAGGGATAGGTGGACTGATTCTACCCATCTCCCTCGAAGTTTGGAGACAACATCAAAGTCTCTCACTCCCATTTCCTTCCCATCTGTATTGCTTTTTGTAAAACAACAAAAGTATGCTGTGGAATGTATTTCTTCATATTTCAAACCATGAAGCTCAGGTAATGAAAAAAAGCTACATACAAGAAAAAGAAATTATGTCTGTAAATGCAATTATTTAAGTTGTATTGATCATGCAAGAAGAACAACAGGTTTGCAATGCCAAGCACTGCTAATCCCACTGCACCCACAATTGGGGATGGGAGAGCATAGGTTGTTTTTTTTCCCCCACTCTAATTCATCTTGAAGCCTAACTGACGGACAGAGGGAGGGCAGTGCTGGAAATGAAATGAAAGTGTCAATGACACTGTAGCTCAACTTGTCAAAAGACATGTACATGTATAGTATGTGACACAGCAATGACAAACATCTAGGTAATGACCTGATAACAAAGGTACATATAAAGTATTGTAACGGTCTGTACATAAATACTGACCGTTGCCTGTAACAAATGTATAGGTAAAGTATTGTAAAGGTGGGCTACAGTCAGATGCTAAACTAGAAAAGAAATCTTGAGTCCCAGAGTGGGCCTGACTGAACCCCAAAATATTTGTTCTCATAGCACAGTGATAACAAAGGCACCCCAAAACACACTCGTTCCTGTCCCAAGGTGAAAACAAAGGTACCCAAGAAGTTTTGTGAAGATCAGTTCATAAATACGAGCTGTATAGAACTTGTGACAAAAAACTGATTGGACCAAATTGTGGTACAAAATGGCCACTGCCAGCCATCTTGAATTTTTGACCACACCCAGAAACACTCATTCTCGTCCCAAGGTGATAACAAAGGTACCCAAGAAGTTTTGTGAAGATCGGTTCATAAATACAGCCACTACCCTGAGCCGTATTGACATGTGTGCTTACATTGTGTAAGTAGCACTGAATAAATCAAAGTTCATCTAATTTGCATAATTTCTGCATGAAAAAAAAAAAACCTTACAATATGTGATGTATTCATGTTACTAAACATTCATACAAAAATTTATTCAAATCAAAACTTTCATACAGAAGTTCTGTACAAAAGACTGATTGCACTAATTTTGGTACAAAATGGCTGCTGGTGGCCATCTTGAATTTCGGACCACACCCAAAAACACTCGCTCTCATCCCACGGTGATAACAAAGGTACCCAAGAAGTTTCGTAAAGATTGGTTCATAATATGGCCTCTAGTCTGAGCCGTATAGAAGTTGTGTACAAAAAACTGATTAGACCTAATTTTGGTACAAAATGGCCACTGGCAGCCATCTTGAATTTTAGACTGCACCCAAAAACACTCGTTCTCGTCCAAGGTGATAACAAAGGTACCCAAGACATTTCGTGAAGATCAGTTCATAAATACAGACTCTAGCCCGAGCCGTATTGCCAAGTGTACTTACTGTGTGTAAGTCACAATGAAAAAAATCAAAGTTCATCTAATTTGCATAATTTTTGCACGAGAAAAAAACCCGTATTATATGTGATGTATCCCATGGTACTAAACATTCACACAAAAAATTATTCAAATCAGCGCTTTCCTATGGAAGTTCTGTGCAAAAATCTGATTGCACCTAATTTTGTACAAAATGGCTGCCATCAGCCATCTTGAATTTCGGGACCGGACCCAAAATAACTCATTCTCGTCCCACGATGATACCATAGGTACCCAAGAAGTTTCGTAAAGATCGGTTCATAAATACGGCCTCTAGCCCGAGCCGTATCGTTATTTGCACTTGCAGTGCTGAAAGTAACACCAAAAAACATCAAAATTAGTCTAATTTGCACAATTTACGCACGAGAAAAAAAACCTGTATTATATGTGATGTATCCCATGGTACTAAACATTCATACAAAAAATTATTCAAATCAGAGCTTTCATATGGAAGTTCTGTACAAAAAACAGATTTCTGCATCGTCGGTACAAAATGGCAGCTGGCGGCCATCTTGAATTTCAGACCGCACCCAAAAACACTCGTTCTCGTCCCATGGTCATAGCAAAGGTACCCAAGAAGTTTCGTAAAGATCGGTTCATAATACGGCCTCTAGCCCGAGCCGTATCCAATTGTTGACATACGGACAGATGGACAGACGGACAGACGGACGACGGACGACTGGCCATGACAAAAGCTCAAATTTGGCTTTGCCAAAGTTGAGCTAAAAAATTGACAGGTGCATTTTTAAGCTCCCGCGAAATCTGAAGCGGGAGTAAATTGCACCCATAAAATGTTAGTATATGAATTTTTGAGGGACTACCATCACCAAACACCAGAACCTTAAATGTTTCAGGAATTGCTGAATTATGACAGTAACTTGCCACTGGCCACAGAGAGCTGCTTTCTCAAAACAAAACACATTTATATGCCCTCACAGTATATTAGTGCTCCACATATTTTTCAACAATTGCATTTTTTTAACTCCATAAAATAGAAAACACGGGTGCTGATGGGAGCAATAATTGTCCTTGCACCCATCTCATTCTAGGACTGAGGAGTAATGTTTTTTTCCACATGCAGTCACTCTAAATCCTTCAAAATGCATTTTGGAGCAAAGAAAACAAAAATTGCCTAATTGGCGGATGGGGGGGGGGGGGGGGGGGGAAGGGGAGGAAGAGGATGGGTCGAGTCAAGGCAATAACTCCTGACAATTTTCATTGGATAATGGTGGTCATCGAACTTGCGTAGACATTGTTGCAATAGAGACATACACTAAAAAGAATTCAAATCCGTTGACTATTGTTCAAGTTATGCCATAAACAAAGTTCGGACGAACAGACAGATGGATGAAGCTCTACTCTATATCCCTCCCTTATGGGGGATAAAAAGTAACAAAGTATGTGGTAGGATCCTAATTTCAAATTTAGAGAAACTAAGTTCAACAAGAGGCCCAAGGGGGCCTGAGGGCGCTCACCTAACATGGTAGCCTAAATATCAACCCAGAGAATTGATTTCAACAAGTTGCATCTGCTCATCCTAAGAAAAGCTTATACCAAATATCCAAAGATTCTGACCAGTTAATCTGAAAAAAATGATTTTTTAAAGAATATTCCTCATATTGAATCCCACAGGGAGCCAATATATGAACCCAGGGACTTGGCTTTAACAAACTTGAATATCCCCCCCCCCCCCCCCCCCCCCAGGATGCTGCACACCAAATATCAAAACATTCCGACTGCTTGATCTGAAGAAGAAGATTTTTAAAGAAAATTCCTCATTTTGAACTAAGTTACAATTCGAGCTCCCACAGTGAGTCCAAATATGGACCTAGGGGCATGGCTTCACAAACTTGAATCTCACCCCCCTAAGGATGCTGCATACCAAATATCAAAACATTCCGACTGATGGATCTGAAGAAGATTTTTAAATGAAATTCCTCATTTTGAACTAAGTTATCATTCGGGCTCCCACAGTGAGCCCAAATATGGACCTAGGGACATGGCTTGAACAAACTTGAATCTCACCCCCCTAAGGATGCTGCATACCAAATATCAAAACATTCCGACTGCTGGACCTGAAGAAGATTTTTAAAGAAAATTCCTCATTTTGAACTAAGTTATAATTCGGGCTACCACAGTGAGCCCAAATATGAACCCCAGGGACTTGGCTTGAACAACTTTAATCTCACCCCCTAAGCATGGTGCATACCCAATATCAAAAGATTCTGCCTGCTGGATCTTGAGAAGAAGATTTTCAAAGAAATTTGCCTGAAATGCACTAAGTTAAAATTTGGGCACCTATACTGAGTCCAAATATAAACCCAGGGAGCAGATTTGAAACAAACTTGAATCAGATCCACCCCACAATGTTGCATACCAAATATCAAAAGATTCTTCCTGCTGGATCTGGAGATGAAGATTTTTAAAGAAATTTGCCTGAAATGCACTAAGTTCGAATTTGGGCTTCTATAGTGAGCCCAAATATGAATCCAGGGGGCCGATTTGAACAAACTTCAATCAGATCCTCCCCACAATGTTGCATACCAAATATCAAAAACTTCTGCCTGCTGGATCTGGAGAAGATTTTTTTTTAAGAAATTTGCCTGAAATGCACTAAGTTCAAATTCGGGCTTCTATAGTGAGCCCAAATATTAATCCAGGAGACCGATTTGAACAAATTTGAATCAGATCCACCACACAAGGTTGCATACCAAATATCAAAAGATTCTGCCTGCTGGATCTAGAGAAGAAGATTTTTTAAGAAATTTGCCTGAAATGCATTAAGTTCAAATTGGGCTCCTATACTGTGCCCAAATTTGAACCCAGCAGGCCGATTTGAACAAACTTGAATCAGATCTACCCTACAATGTTGCATACCAAATATCAAAAGATTCTGCCTGCTGGATCTGGAGAAGAAGATTTTTTAATGTTTTTCCCATTGCCAACAGTGTTAAAAAGTTCTGACTCGGCACTTTTTCAAAGTCCTGAAAAAAGTGCCTTGTGATCAAACCGATAGGGATTTTTTAAACCATTCTATTCTACTGGATAAAAGTAACCTTTACACAAAATAAGAATTCTCTGTGCCATGTAGTTTGGAGATATGGCAGTTTTAAGGCTTTTCCTATTTTTAGCTTCCGAGGTTCCCACGGGGCAAAGAGAAAAAAAATTTTTTGCATCAATCAACTAATTATGACCATTTTCATCTCATATCAAATTTGGTTCAAATCGACCTTATGGTTCTGAAAATAGAAATTTTGGGCGTGGCCAAAATTTTTGCCCATCCCATAACGAAGGCAAATAATGCCTGACAAACTTCTCTTGAACAAACTTGATTCTAAACCTCAAAAGGACTCTGTATACCACACATCAAGTCTCTGCTACGGGTGGTTCATTAGAAGATTTTCAAAAAAATTGGCCATTTTTCCCCCACCCCTCTGCTCAATAAGAGCCGAAACCTAATTTGCATAAAAATCAAAATGCCCCTATATAACCACTACTTACATGAAATTTAATTAAAATGTGGCCAGTAGTTTAGGAGAAAGAGGCTCAAAACACTACCTTCACGCAGGACGGACGGACGAAGAGTGATAAGAAAAGCTCACCCTGACTTTCAGTCAGGTGAGCTAAAAACCGTTTTGAAAAGGGTAAAATTAATGCCAATAATATTTGACACCACTAGATACAGGTTCATTAGACCTTGCCCCAAATGAAAAATAATGTTGTTGTAACACAGCCAATAATGATTGGCAAACAAGTTCTATAACTTATAGTGTTAACTGATGTAGCAGGCTATGAACTGAGAACTTAAGAGAATATCAGAATAATTTTTTGACAGATCACATTTTTTAATTCACTCAATTGGCAGTGTTCTTGGTTATTTTTATGACTTAAAATTTGTTCATCAATAACTGTTTTATAAGAATTTATTGGAGGGTGCTTTAATTCTTAAAAAAAAGTCTACATTGGCAAAAGATAATCTGATTTTTGCTGAATATTAACAACATGCCTAGAATATGACAACTTTATTGTCACATTTTTAAAAAAACGAAACTTGGGCTTCAGGCATGGAGCCAGTTTACATGAATTTACTATTTAACCATGGCTGTTGTATCTATTCAACATTACCTGATAGAATAGAGGCATTGAAAAATATGTTAGGAAAACCCTGCGTAGAATCTGGCCTACAGCATGTAAGAGTGCATCGAATTGATCGATTCCTATTCCCCCTTTGATGAATCACAGGAAGCAATGGAATACTAGATAGAGCAATGAACTGCTTTGATTCAAAACAACAATGTCAGTCAAGAAAATAAACAGACCACTTAACTGGTTGAGGGCTACATTATTTTTGGTTGTCTGAATTTGTTGTTCTAAATTTGTTTTAATACAAACTTTTGGAGAGTGCCCACAAACACTCTCCAATTATTTGTAATAAAGCAAATTTATATCAATAAAATATTAGTTGCATTTGACTGAAAATGAAACACAAGGAAGGAAAATGTTGACTTTTGCTCTGGTACCCTCATTTTTTTTTTAAAAGCCCCGATAGTGGCTTGCAGCACTCAACCAGTTAAAGGGATATTTTGTTTCACTTAATTCATTTTTAATTGTGGTATGAATACAGAACACACCCAGGTAGAGTACAGGGGGCAGGAATCAACAACCAGAGTTCTGAGTTTTTCCACCTGAAAAAAATTCAAATCGGGTTGTTGATTCCTTTCCCCCCATTCTCAACCCCTGTGTTCTGGCTAAACAACCTGCATGCAATGATCAGGGCAAATATGTGTTAAAGGTATGGTAAATGATTTAGCATTTGAAAATTATATTCAACTAATGTGGTTATTCTTCGAAAAAATATTCAATAAACTGGACTCTGGTCTACTAATTCACCACCAGAAGCCACCATCAGGCTGAAAATATTTGCACCAGGGGTGAAAAGGGGACCCAAATCGGCCTTATTTTTCAATTCTACCTTGAAACTTCCCAATCTTCTGCCCTAAACCATTGAAACTTGTTACACATAGTTCATGCCTAATAATTATGTATTTTTCCGATTAAAACGAGGCTCATAACAACATCCCTGCATTTAAAATTTCCATGGACTGGCATGGAACATTTAGAATTCTTGGAAATCCAAGGAAATGGCATGGAATTTATGTGATTGGTAAAAAATTCCTTGCTACCATGGAACTTGTTCCATGGAATTACCATGGACAGCTGATGTTCACCATGGACATACCTTGGACAGAGCCCGGAAATGGCACGGAAAACTGGACTTAGAAAATTTATCAGTTGAAATATTTTTCATTTTTGGACTTAGAATATTTTCAGCATGGAATTTTGAATGGGAGCACGGAAAAAGACTTAGAAAAAATACCCTATGAATATGATTGGACTTACAACTTATATATATTTCTTGTGTTTATGTGAACATGTTTATCGCTGAATCTTAAATAAAGAGTTGCTTACGCGCCTTGTATATTTTTCGTGTTTTTTTACATGCGCGACGCAATGTTCAGTAATCGTGCCTCGTGCCGTCGTCGCGGTTTTCAACGTCTATCTTGAAAAACTCGAATCAGGTCTTCACTTCTCAGAATAAAGAGAAAGAGCCAAAGTTAACCTTGTTTTCAAACTTCAGAGTCGCGATATCCTTTTTTCAGAACAGCTGCTCTAATTAGGCCAAGTATTGCATTCGAGCGTGGCATTTACCGCAAGAATAGGTGACAAATTTACTTCTTACGCATCGTATTTTACATGTTCATCTGTTTATCAAATGCGATTTCCTTTGCAGAACTGGAACTTGACACTTGTTCCACATTTGTAATGACAAATATATCTGTTTCTACACGTAATTATGAAAGCTTGAACTCCAAAGCCAGCGTCAAAATCACAGCCGAAGTTGGACCGAAATTTAGGGTTACAATGACCTATATGAGCGACTTTACTTGATCAAGTTTTATGGTCGGCATAATTTTTAGAGTCAGTCGGGTTACCCTGGACAGAGGTAATTGGGGGGGGGGGGGGGGGGGGGG